>OW240913.1:57257354-57270077 GCA_933207985.1 Pelobates cultripes | reverse complement strand
TCCTGTATATCTTTGTGACTGTGTAAACTATCACTGAATAAACATGTGTTTTAAAAAAATATAAGGGAAAACAAACCCGTTCTTGTGCTCTGGTGTAAAAAAACATTTCAAGCTTTATTCCATCATGAGTAAAAAAAACCAAATCAAATGTTTCAGTCCTAGTTTAGGACTTTCTTCAGGATTAACTGAAAACAAATACTTACTCTAAAGGCATATATATATATGCCTTTAGAGTAAGTATTTGTTTATATATATATATGCCTTTAGAGTAAGTATTTGTTTTCAGTTAATCCTGAAGAAAGTCCTAAACTAGGACTGAAACATTTGATTTTTTTTTTTTTACTGTGTTGATTAATATATATTAAACAGACATGCTTCATAATATTAAGACAATGTAACATGCCCATGTGGAATCATTTTGTATGTTTTAAAGCCACAAAGGCTAAAGTGCTAAAAGAGTTATTCATACATAATGTAAATCGCTAAGTGCTTATGTGATTGAGGCTGGCTGTTAGCCAGATATTGAGCCTATATAAAGGGCCAATAATTAAGTGCTTTAAAGGTGCTTATTATAGTGCTAAATATTTAAGTGTTGGTTACACATAACAGATGAAATAAGGATGACATATGTAGACCACATATTATCATAAATATATGCACTAATACTAAAAATAAACTAAAAATACATATATAAAAAAAAAAATCTATATTTATTTATGGTTAAAATGATGCACCCATGGTTCCCTATGTTATAGTTTTTTTTCATAGATGAACACAGTCTATGCAATCATTAAATTCAAATACATTAAGGGGCGTGTAGCAGAGCGGCAATATTAAATCCCACGATCTCCGCTGGTTCAGAAGGTAATCCACAGTCAAGCGCTGAAAAATAAGGCAATATCCCAAATCTCCCAGTAACCGGACGAAACACAGTTCTGAGAGTCAACTGAGGCTTTATTCACAGGTTCCACAATTTATACAATTCCCCATGCAAGGGGTTTCCTGAGTCCTATCCCAGGGGTATTCCAGGAGTGGACTACGTGGGGAACTTAAAGTACAGAGCATTTCTCCCATCAGGCACTGCTGCACGAGAGGGATCCTCCCACTGGAATGTACCGTTAAGTGGATTATCCCTCCGTGCAGCAGAACCGGCAATTTATATTAAAACACACAACTTTTCGAATATTAGGTTGATTTGCATGAATGGACGTTCGGTAGATAGCTGGGGTCTGAGCACATCATTCGTGAGATTACCGCTCAGATCCCAGCTAGAACAACCGAACGCCGCACGAAAAACATATTCACCAAAACATGCATTTAAAAGACCGATTGGCATATGGGGAATAAAATACCGAACGGCCTGGAACTCCCGAACGGCCTGGAAGTCCAGTGGTGTTCGTGCCGTCGAGTAGCCGTTTTTAGTACCACGCGCTTGACAACCAAACACCGCTGGAGGAACAATGGATCCAAGATGGCCGACCGCCGCGTGGTCGTTAGTCGAACGACGGCCACCTAGGAGAGCCTCTAATTACCGATTGCAACATTGTTGCAATCGCTTAACAAGCGCCACACGTCTCTTAATGTGTGGGCTATTACAGGGTGGTTTATTCAGTTCACGAACGGCCCGCAAAGGTGCCGTTCGTGAAACGAAATACAGCTATCTGCTTTCGGCAGATAGCTAATACCGGCAATACAATACTATGCAGTCAGCATACATTACACCCAGGAACATACATATCCCCACAACCATACAGGCAACCCTTAAAGCCACAGTCTCTGTATAATGTCCAAGAGTGGTACATTAATGTTTAATTTAGACCATTAGAAGATGCTGTATTAAGTTCCAAATTCCAAAAGGCCTCTCTGTTGCCTCAATCCCCTCCTCTATTCGACAAGGGTACATGATCTATACCCACGAACTTTAAAGAAGACAGCAGGTGTTGGTAATCTAGAAAATTATTGGCGACAGGCTTGTCTGTTGATCCTTCCCTGTATGCAGTCCTTATACTTGAGTTCGCAAAGTGGCGTCTCAGGTTTGCCTATATATGACAAGCCACAGGGGCACATGTACTTATATATTACGAAAGGAGTCTTACATGTAATTGTGTGTTTGATTTAGTACTGCTTATTCATGTGCTTATAAATCTGTTGGTGTGGAGAGAATGTCCCAAGTGTGAAGTGCAGGAGGAGCTGTAGCTTTTTAACTAGTTGTTACAAGTGCATTTAGTATGAAATTAGATTCCTTAAGATGCTGGCCCAATGTATTCACACAGTCTTAGACTTGTTAATTATATTCTATAATCTTTTGAAAAGGACTGATCCTCTTCCTTTGTTTCTATTTAAACCCTAATTGTTATTATTACTTTGTCTAAAATGAACTTCAGCTCTCCACCTGTTAAAATGTTTTGTAAAATATATTTTCAAAAATTGACGTGTAACTTATTCATAAAGTTCTGCTATGGGTTTGGTGCTATTATGTTTATCAGTAAGGTATTTGCACCCATTTAGAAAATGATTAGGTTAATATATTCTGCTATTTGGGATGGTGCAATGTCTAACATGAGCTGTCTATATGCATCATCTCTGTTATAAATTTTTACTTGACTATATAGCATTGTTATGTTAATACGTGATAGCTTACTGGCAGCAAAATTAGCAATTAAGCTGCATGTTGCATTTGATATTGACTCATTAGGGAGAGTTGTTATCAGATTTGTCATTGACTTTAAATTAAAAAAAATCCACAACATTGTAGGAAAATAAGGAATGTGTTTGTAAAGTGGATTCTGAGAGGTTACTTGTCTCTCACTACCATATGGTAGTCCACACATTACATTTAAACCATGTAATGGAGAAACGCCAATATCAACTTAAACCGCCTTTATAGCTAATACGTAACATTTTAACTAGAGGTAGTGTTTTTGTTGTTTGCATTGGGTGTGCAAATGTGTTTATCCCAGGGGAATCACTATTTATTGTATCTTAGATATCATGTAAATAAGGATTCAGATTGATAATATGGTTATTTGTGGGCAGTGATCATTATTTCCTACTTACCTCAACACTAGAGAAAGTTTGTGTGTCTATTTGTTGTGATTCTTGCATATTTGTTGCATTATGGGTAGGAACTTATTTATTTCACCCCTGGTGCTATTTTGATCAGTAATTAGTGGTAGGTTCTTTAAAGCAGGGTTGTCAAACATACAGCCCATGGATGCTCATAGGACTGTTTGCTGTGCTTTGAGTAAGTGCTACGGAATCTGTTGGTGCTAAATAAATGGCAATAATAATAAAAACAATAATAAGCGATTAAACTTCACTTCCTTGCAGCTCACTGACAGCAGGCAAGGATAACCAAGACAAGAGGCAGGATCGGACTGCACCGGAGGCTGGTTGCAGTGAACCATAGGCAGAAGGAAGGGTGGTGGGGTGCTCTGTCTGGGATCTGAAAAGAGTAACTGGTGCGTGACTCAGATCGCAAGGGAACAGAATTTGACATCTGCTCCCTCACATGGATCAGCATGCTGTACAGTAGTGCTTGTGTGACTATCTGTATGTGTAACAGTGTGCATATGTGTGTATATGTGTAACAGTTTGTATGCACTGGAGATGCCTCATCCCATCAGGATGCCTCATCCCATTGGATTTGGACTGTCGTGGAACAAACGCCACTTATCTAAAGTAGACCAGTAGGTCCAGAAGGACCGTGTCCGGAGCCCTTGGAGACTTGGGAAATCAGAGACAGAAATCCAACTTCACTGCTTTACCTGTTGCAGTGGTAATAACACTAACATGAGGTGTCTCAGCACATGTGGTAACTCTGTTGCAGGCACATCCTCCAGACCTTCACGTTGTTTTACGCCGCAGGTCACTGTATATTATAAGCAATCAGACACATTTTACCTACATGGCCTAGGCTAACAGTACTTTGATACAGGTACAGAACATTGATAAGTGTACAAAACAAATATACAAAAGCGTGTGTCCCTAAGTGATGTATGTATTATATAGTCAGTGAAACAGTGTGTCACCTTTCGTATTCCCCCATCCTGTCACAGGAGAGTAAACCTGTGAACTATTTGGATACCGCCTAAATACTGTTAACAATCTCCATGTGTTATAGATTGATATCAGACCATATACCCTTCTCGGAATCCAAACCAGCCAAACACTGGGAGCTAGACCTAGAGTGCTTTTTGTTACTCCCAAATGGTGGGATTTCATACCAGGCTTAATTAAACCATCCACGCTCTTAGAAGAACAAAGAAGAGTGATGTACAGGTGATACTTAGTACTGACCAAGCAACATGCTATTTTCCCCAACACATCTGCCAATATTACTGTCTAGTTATTGGAATGGATGATATGCGGTCGATGTAACCCCTGTTTCCCCTTTCCCTTTTTCCTTTCTGTACTCCACCCCACTTATCTTTGGAGAAAAAATTAAAATCCCCAATCAGAAAAAAACAAATCTTACCCACTACAATTTAAAAACATATCTCTGACTCCTGTGAAAATCAATTTAGATGGATTATTTTGATGGAATTTAGAAATATGTAATGATAATGAGTGGTCCTTACCCTTTCTTTATGTTTTGCAAAGTTCTTCAAATTCAAACATGCACTTTTCTAATTGCACACCCTACATCATGAGGGCCATGGAAGAGATCAACTGCATAGCTTAAGAGGAATTATTTAAGGAACATAATAGAATGTTGAAATCACATGTTTTGTATCTGTATGATGAATTGTTGTGTTATGTGATAATGTGCACTGTCTGTCTACGCATTTAAATGTAAACGTAAATAGAGTGTAATTCTTCCATCCTTAAAATGTTTTTTAATACTAAGATTTGTACCTTTGTGTATAGTTAGGCATCTAGTAATTCCACCGAAAAAAAAATTTTGGAAAAAGAGAAGAAAATTTGCATGTCACTCAGGCCCGGACTGGCTATCAAGCAAACCTGGCAAATGCTGGTGGACCGCGATGGCCATGGGCCGAGGTTGGCAGATGAGATCACAGGAATTCCCCCTGCAGGGTCAGCGCTATCTGAGCCCTGGCCCTGCTGTGTGCCTTCATGGGCCAGTGGGAGATCAAATATCTTCCCCTACTTTAATGGGCGGCCGGGAGGTACGAGGGAGGTCCTTCCTCTCATGAGGTCAGAGCATTGCAGCGGTTACTGTGTCAACGCTCCACAGCTCGCGAGAGTAAACTCACCAACGGACCACCAGGGCTGCAATCTCCCCCCTCCCTGGGCAAAGGTAAGAAGGGATGGGGGAATATAACTAAAAAAATAAATGAAATACATGGCTATTTATGATCATTTAAAAAAAAAAAAAAAAAATGAATGAATATATATATTTGACTCCATCTGCACCCTCACATACATACACTGCACCACACACACACACAGTGCAACACACACATGCTGCACCACAAACAGTGCACCCTTTACACACACACACACATACTGCACCCTTCATACACATTCTGCACCACACAGAGTGCACCCTTCACACACACACTGCAGCCCTCACACACACACACACACACACACACACACACAACATTCCTCTACACACTGCACCCATTGTAAACACTCTGGATCCCCTATGCACACTCTGGATCTTCTACACACACAAGAGATCCCCTATAGAAACGCACTGAACCACTAACACACACACTACATTTCTGACATAAACACTCTGGATCCCAGATATCCTACACTCAAACATACACACACTACATTCCCTAAATACACACTCTCTACGATCCATACACACACTACATCACCTATAGACACATATACTACAGTCCCTACGCACACACTTGTTACACCCGCTATACACACACTCTCTCACTCTCTTCAGTCCCTAGCCACACATATTACACCACAAATACATCACAACTGAAACCGACCAATTTACACAAAATACCACACCACAATCAGTTCACTCTACACACATGCAATCCCACAAGCAGCCTCCAAACACATGCACAATACACTTTCCTTGCCATTTTGTCCTCTGGTATACTACTTATGGAGACACCAGTGACAGAACAAGTACAGGGCCTTTTTCTCATTCTAGAGCTCTTCAGCAGAGCTCTGTGCATGGGCTGCCCTGGAAGAGCATTGAACCAACATGCCCACTTTGAGAGGGGGTAGGTTTATCACTGATGATGACAAAACACCCCCTATCTGGTCCTGCCCCCTCTCTCTGGGCCACTGTGATTCAAAAGTGCCGGGGCTGGATTTTTATTGCCAGCCTGGGCCTGATGTCACTAATGAAAGCCTTTAGTATATTTCAAAATAGGTCAAGAGTTGTACAGCCAGCAACGGAGAACCATTTTTGCATACCATCATTTGTGTAGATTATATGATGATAAGACACTATCCAAGAAGAGCTCTTATTACAACCTACATGGAAGGGGCCCCTCTAAGTGCTACTTACTACCAACACAGGTTACTTGCTGCTGACATAAAATCCTGAATCCATGTTTCTCATTGTAAAGTGACTTGTCCTGAAAGAGACCTTTTACTGGACTTAAAGCGAATGACCAAGAAATTAACGCACTCTTGTGAATGATTATCATAAGGAGAGTATTTTATTGTTTTTGCACATTGTTTATTAATATCAGTACTTAATTGCTAATCAGAAAATCATGATAATCTGAAATCTTTTTGTTACTCCCAAATGGTGGGATTTCATACCAGGCTTAATTAAACCATCCACGCTCTTAGAAGAACAAAGAAGAGTGATGTACAGGTGATACTTAGTACTGACCAAGCAACATGCTATTTTCCCCAACACATCTGCCAATATTACTGTCTAGTTATTGGAATGGATGATATGCGGTCGATGTAACCCCTGTTTCCCCTTTCCCTTTTTCCTTTCTGTAAGTGTGTGATTATTTATCAAATTTACCTCTATAATCCTTAACACACATATATCAAGAGCAGATTCATTTAGTGCCTCTTCCCCTTGGGAGATAGATAATATATATATATTTTTTAAAATCCGTCACAGTCTTGTATAAACTGTCAAATAAGAGCAATCACTGTTGGGTCCGCATTCCACGAACTATGGTTTTCCATTTGTAAGAGTGTCATGGTCCTTGGGATCTTTTATGAAATTATTTTTAAAACTAATTAATCATGGGGTAATGGTGTTTTCTAATAAAGTTCGGCGAAATCCTGCTAAAATGATTGTTTATAAGTGATGCAACCATACTCTTTGCGAATAATGTACTATATGATTTGTGTGGTTCCAAAACTGTTTATTTTCTTGTTCTGGTAAATTGAAAGTATTTTGCTGGAAGACTTTATTAGCAGATAATTTATCAAATGTCCCACAAAGCGTAGAATTCCTGGCATTTCCAATAAGGTTTGGATAAATTTAACCTCTGAAGTAGAGACTTGAAACAATAATTATGACGAGGTAAACAAATCAATGTTACTGTTCTAAGATTATTATAGAGGGACAGAGAAAGATCAGGAGAGGGCAGATAGATTTGTGTCATCAGCACAGAAAAAATATTGTACGTTAAAGAACTAATTAGTTAACCAAGGGAGTAGTATAAATTCAGAACAGTTGGGGACTGATGACAGAACCTTTTTTTTGTCGGACGTACATAGATAATACATAGATAATTTCATTCTAAGTGTATTTTAAAATTCTGATGCTTGCTTACAAGTCCCTAAAATTCAATTTAAAATTCTGGTGCTTGCTTACAAGTTTGAATATTTCAAATTCCTTGGTTGTGTGAGGATTAATTGTGTGCTGTCTGGCCACCTGCCATACTAAAAAAAAAAAATAAAAAAAAAAAAGAATACAATAAATAAAAAGCCTATGGGGAGCAAAAAGACCCCTATATTACTAAAACAGAGGTATTATACGATACACTGCCTGGCCAAAAAAAAAAAAAAAAGGTCACACGCTGTAATATTTCGTTGGACCGCCTGTAACTGTGATTACTGCAGGCATTCACTGTGGCATTGTTTCGCTAAGCTTCTGCAATGTCACAAGATTTATTTCCGTTCAGTGATGCATTAATTTTTCACCAAGATCTTGTATTGATGATGGGAGAGTCGGACCACTCGCAAAGCCTTCTCCAGCACATCCTAAAGATTCTCAATGGGGTTAAGGTCTGGACTCTGTGGTAGCCAATACATGTGTAAAAATAATATCTCATGCTCCTTGAACCACTCTTCCACAATTTGACCCCAATGAATTCTGGCATTGCCATCTTGTTATATGCCCGTGCCATTAGGGAAAAATAAAAAACCATTGATGGAAAACTCTGGTCATTCAGTATATTCAGGTAGTCAGCTGACCTCATTCTTTGGGCACATAATGTTCTTGAAACTACTGTAGCAACCCCAGATCATAGCACTGCCCCCACAGGCTTGTACAGTAGGCACTATGCATGATGGGTGCATCACTTCCCATTTGCCTCTCTTCTTACCCATATGCACCCATTACTCTGGAACACGGTACATCTGGACTCATCAGACCACATGCCCTTCTTCCATTGCTCTAGAGTCCAATCTTTATGTTCCCTAGCAAACTGAAGCCTTTTCTTCTGATTAGACTCACTGATTAGTGGTTTACTTAAAGCTACACAGCTGTTCAGTCCAAATCCCTTAAGTTTCCTTTGCATTGTGCATGTGGAAATGCTCTTACTTTCACTATTAAACATAGCCCTGAGTTCTACTGTTGTTTTTCTACGATTTGATTTCACCAAACGTTTATGTGATCGCCGATCATGATCAATCAGGATTCTTTTATGGCCACATTTCTTCCTCAAAGACGATGGTTCCCCACTATCCTTTCAGTTTTTAATAATGTGTTGGACAGTTCGTAACCCAATTCTAGTAGTTTCTGTAATCTCCTTAGATGATTTCTCTGCTTGATGCATGCCAATGATTTGACCCTTCTCAAACAGACTGACATCTTTTCAACGATCATGGGATGTGTCTTTTGATATGGTTGTTTAAGAAATGAGAAGCTACTCATTGCATTAGTTGGGGTTAAATAACTTGTCAGCTGAAAGATAATCGCCCATGCAGTAACTATCCAATAGGAGCCTCTTCCCTATTTGCTTAGTTAAATCCAGGAGGCGACTTTTTTTGGTCCAGGAAGTGTGGATATAAATATATATATATATATATATATATATATATATATATATATGTTTAGGGATTCTGGGTGGGCATGTGCAAATTAGTTTAACAAAGAATCACATTTTTGCCTCAATTCCTTTTAAACATGGATTCCTTGATCATTTAATGATCATGGAGTCTGTGTTTGCTGTATACAAAAGCTTTGAAACACAACTTAGGAAAAGATGCACAGCCAGTGAATCACTCATGGACAACTGTTTCATTGTTAATGCAAATCATCAGCATGAGGTTGGTTACTGGTTTGCTATTGAGGCTTGGTGGTGCTTGGGAATCAAAAAAACAAAAAGGGAAAAATTTGTGATTGAAACCCCCTTCCACCTATCTGTGGATAGTTAATACAATGTCAAATAAAAATCTGCACACCAGTCAAGCCATTAGACTTGCTTTTGCCACCATAACCTTTTTGGTTTTTGCTTCTCAAGCACCACCAAGCCTCAATAGCAAACCAGTAACCAACCTCATGCTGATGATTTGCATTAACAATGAAACAGCTGTCCATGAGTGGTTCAAGAGATCTCTGATTGGTTGGTAAGCAAGTCTCGAGAGAAATTTCAAATAGAGGTGCTCCCTCCAGCCTTGACTTGAGTTTGCTGCTTTTGTGGTAGCTCTAGGAAAACCTTACCAAACATACTTCAAAGTCCATTCATGTTTTATTAAAACACCTGAGTTTGGAAAAATACTGTTTAGTTTAAACATATGCTATATGTTATATGTGTTAGAAAAGCTAGATGTTTAGATATGCTTATGCAGCTGAAAATGAACATCTAACTGGATATTAATTTATTTTTTAATCTCCTTCCTTGGTTTTAACAAACATACATGAAGTACTCATTACTGAGAGAGGATGGCCTAATTTCATAAATTATGTATTTATAAAAATACAAATGTGAATGACAGGAGATCTGGGAGGAGTTACTTATAGTAGTAGAGATAAGTATATAGTAGCACAGAATCTGATGAGCAACACTAAATCATATATGAATGAGAAGTGTATCATTCCTGAGAATAGAACTGCTAATTTTCCAGAGAGAAAGGGACGGAGAGTCACCAGCTTTACAAATACACAGCACTGCTATTTCTACATCACTGTAAGTAATCCTATGCTGAAATTTTGCACTTCGTTATCATTATTTATACATTGCACAAGCCAATGTTGCTAAATGAAAAGTGATGGGAGTTGCTTCAAACATTCCGTTTAAATTTGAACATATTTCCCCAGAGTAGACTTCTGTAAATTGTTTATTGTATTATTAAAATTGTAATGCTAAACAAGTTCCCTCCTCTGGTACATGTTTAAATTAATTATTTAACTGTAGGGTTACATGTACATATTTAATACCTGCTCCATTTCCCTCTTTCTTCCAAGCTCCATTTATCAGCTTTATCCCCCTCGACCAAGCCCCATTTCATCCCAGCTGGCTTTAGCTTACCTCCCTCTTATCAAATCTCCATCTACCTCTCTCCTCCAGCTTAATCTCACTCAGTCTCTCCCAGCACCATGTCCTTCTTTCCTCCAAGCTCCCGTTTATGCATATATTATGCACCCCAACATAGGTGATGATATATTCAGTTAGTTTTATCTGCTTTGTACACTTGGTTCCCTGAGGTAGAGTGTTCAGAAGAGTTGAAGAAAACTGTATTTCTTATCTTGCCTCCTCATAATACTAATCCTCTGCTGGTTCTCTCCCTGCAGGTTGATGTTGTATACATCAGCCCCATCTTTACAAACTCACTTTAGCAAATAACCTTGTAGACCTTGGTTTCGTACCAAGGTTGCATTGTTTATCGATGTATTCAGATAAATTTCTTAGAAGTGATCCCACACCTGACACTATTGGCCTGCCAGGTGGGATCTTTACATCTTTACACACCTTTGGGAGTGTAGTGACGTCTACATATTGGAATTCATTTTTATTCAGAACACCCAGTATCCTAACTTTATCCAGAAGTCAAGAATACTCTTTTTTTTTAATTTGCCCAGTAGGGTCACTTTTCAGTTCTTTATTTGTAATGGAGTCGTTTAACTATCTATATATTTCTCAGACATATTCCTCCCTACCTTGTATAACCACTCCCCCGCCTTTATCGGCTGGTTTTATTATTCTATCATTATCTGATTGCAGTTCTTTAATCGCCTTTCTTTGATGAGAGGGTAATTTAAAACAGAACAGTTGTTAAAGAGCGCCTCTATTATACTACACTTTCACTATTACAGTAACGGGGTGCTGAAGTTAAGGAGGGATCTACAAGGTTATTTGCTAAAGTGAGAATAAAAAGTGAATTTCAAATGAAATTTAAAAACAGTTAAACTGGAAATATTCCGTAGGTTTGATTTCAGTTTTGCTACTCTGGACTTAAATTTGAAATTCACTTTGAATTCTCATTTTACTGAATAACCCTGTTAGTGATACTATACTATGGAAAACAGAATGTATGCACTCAACTGAAAATGCAAACTTTAAAGGGTGCTACAGGGAACAATTGGTGCAGCATACAACTCACTCAGCTTACTTTAGAGTCCATTTCTTAAAAAAAAAACAACAAAAAAAACAACCTGAATTAGGCAATATAATGTAGTTTAAATTTTTAAGACCAATGGTAATTGTCCACGTTCTTTTCCTGATCATTATATGTGGCAGCATTTACTTATAGGTTATCTCCTCCCCTCACAACAGAAAGGGCAGGAAAAATAACTCTGAAATTGGTATAAATAGAGCCACATCCTCCCCCTCAGGCAGTCTTTGTAACCAACTTTACAATTCTCAAACTAGTTGAGTGGTAACGTAATGCTGCCATGTATAATGACCAGGAAAAGAAAATTACTGTATATATAAAACAATTTTCCTGATCAAACATGGCAACATTTACTTATGGAAATAAACAAGCAGTATATATCCTCCTGAGACCCAGCCCATTAACTTGTGTCCTCTGTACTGGATATTTTATTTCACATGAATCTCCTTTTATTCTTCTGAGCTACTCTATCAATCCCTGCTGGGCATCCTGTGCTATCCAGTAATATGTATTCATTATATACACACTACACAAACACTACACTTCCTCTTTTTCATCAAAAATATTTGTTAGGTTCAGGCCCGGACTGGCCATCGGGCACACCGGGCAAATGCCCGGTGGGCCGCGGTGGCCATGGGCCGAGGCGGGCAGGGGAGATCACAGGATCTCCCCTGCCGGTCTATGCAGGGCCGGCGCTATCCGAGCGCCGGCCCCGCTGTCTTCCATGGAGGGCCGGTGGGGAGATCAAAGATCTCCCTCACCGGCCCACATGCACTCAAACGCGGCCGCCGGCGGGGAGAGAGGGGGGGGGGAGCCAGCCGCCAGGAGAGAGGACCCGGCGGAGCTCTAATTTGCAGCTCCGCCGGGTTTCTCTCGCGAGATCCGGACCGTTGCTATGGCAACCGGCCGGGTCTCGCGAGAGTGAACTCTAGCCCCAAAGGGCTAGAGTTCACTTACCACGAGGACCACCAGGGATGGCTGGCAGCAGCACGACCCCCACCCCCCCCTTCCAGACTACAGGTAAGA
>OW240913.1:57241834-57254308 GCA_933207985.1 Pelobates cultripes | reverse complement strand
CACATCCTCATAAAGGCAGGTAGAAATAGAGTGAGTACCCCTAAAAGGAGAAAAGTTAAAGAGAGGAAATGGCATATTAATAGATACAAGTATATACTTGCAAAACTTGTACATAAATAGTTAGCTTAAATGTTTATCTATTAAACAATATTATTATAAAAATTTATTTAAAAAAGATTTTATTATAAAAAATTAAAAAGGTCAAATTCAATGTTTAAACCATGGGGTACCAGGGTTTTCAATCTGTGTACTCACTTAATTTCTTCCTTACCTATATTCTGGATGTGGTCACCACCCCGATAGGGTTTATTCACTACCTGAATACCCAGAAAAGTAAGTCCTCTAGGGTCCATGTTGTCATGGAAGTGTGCAGACACACTATGTTGTGTATATCTTTTCAAAATATTGTTGACATGTTCACTAATTCTTACATGTAGTGGGCGTATAGTGTGACCAGGTCCATCACGACAAGGCAAGCTAAGCAAGCCTGGGGCCGTTTTAGCCGCGAGGCAAACAAGGCATTTGCCTTGGGCGGCATTTTCCAGGGGGCAGCAAAAAAAGCCGCCCCCAAATGCCCAGGGCAAATGTCTTGTTAGCCTTGCGGCTAACTGACAAGCCAGACGGGCTGCCGGTCAGGCGGCGCTGGCGAGGGAGCACTTTCCTCTGAGCGCTCTGCTCAGCTCCTTCGCGCACCTAGGGCAGCACAAAACCAGGATACACCACTGGCCCCAAGACGACTGGTTAAGAATAAAATGCAACGACAAACTGTGTGAGCGCCCCTTTGTCAGTGCAGTAAAGTGCAATGACACTGTTATCGGGATCCCCCTCATTATCTTTAATCCCCCCTCATTATCTTTATGGCTCTCACCCACCGCTCAGGGGTGGGGGCCAGGGGTGTAGGACAGTAGGTCCCCCCCATTGTGATTCATGGCCCCCACCCACCGCGCAGGGTTGGGAGCCGGGGGGGGTCCCCCCTCATAATCTTTATGGCCCGACCCACCGCTCAGGGATGGGGGCCAGGGGAGGAGGACAGTAGGTTCCTCTCCATTGTGATTTATAGCCCCCACCCACCACGCAGGGGTTGGGGCAGGGGGGGAGGACAGTAGGTCTCCCCCCTCATTTTCTTTATGGCCCACACCCACCGCTCAGAGATGGGGCCATTTTCTTTATGGCCCCCCACCCACCGTGCAGCAGTTTTAGATAATTTGCAAAAAATGAGAACTGAAAAATGTTCATGTGAGTGTGTATGTATGTGTGTGTATGTGTGTGTGTGTTTTAAGTATGTTGGATTTAGTTATTGTGCACTTTTTTAATGTATATTTGATTTTATGGTACATTGGTGTTTTTTGCAAATGTTCAGTTGTTGAAAATGTTCAAATTTTATACACATTATATGCAACAGCAATATTTGCACTGTAAACATTTTTTATTTATGCACAGTATATGCAACAGCAGTATTTGCACTGTAAACCTTTTTTTTTATATATGTAAAGTGTGGGTGAACTTAAACTGTATTGCTATGCTCTGGTTCCTGTAGGCTTTGCATGCGTACGAGGGGGAGGGGATGGGGGGGGGATAAATTCCTTCAATCGGCCCTGAGTACGACCCACATACTGTAAGCCACATGGACATATTAAAAGGCACACACTATTCCTGGTAAAACTAACAGTGATGTATTTATTGCGAGTCAAACAAGGCATTTGCCTTGGGCGGCACTTTGCAGGAGGCGGCAAAAAAAGCCGCCCCCAAACACCCAGGCAGATCCCTTGTTTGCCTCATGTCCTGGGGGACTCAAGAGCTGGCCGAGGAAGCCGAGCAGGAAAATCAGAGCTCCCTCTCTGCCTACTCAGCCTGTCTGCCCGCCCAGCAGCCCCTCTGGACCGCAGGTAAGTAATCCACTCCAGCTCTCCCTGGGAGACTGGGTGGATTTAAATTAAAATTACAAATATATATAATTTGTGAGTGTTGGGGGGAATGTGTGTGTGTGTGTCTGTCTGTGAGTGTCTCTAAGTGAATGTGTGTGTATATGTGCATGTGTCTAAGTGTGTGTGTGTGTCTGTGAGTGAATGTGTATGTATGTGTCTGTAAGTGTGTGTGTCTGTGAGTGAATGTGTGTGTGTGTCTGTCAATGAGTGTGTATGTGTCGTTCAGTGAGTGCATGCGTGCGTCTGTCAGTGAGTGCGTGCATTTGTCAGTGAGTGAGTGCGTATGTCAGTGCGTGCGTCTGACAGTGTGTGTCTGTCAGAGTGTGCATCTGTCAGTGAGTGTGAGTCTGTCAGTATGTGTCCGTGTAATAGTGTGTGTCTCTCTATCAGTGTGTCAAATCAGTGAGTGTGTGTATGTCATTGTTTGTCAGTGTATATGAGAGTGAGCATCAGTCAGTGAGTGAGCGTCTGTCAGTCAAAGTGTGACTTTGACAGGAAGGGGTGGGGAAAATGTATATTAAGGGGGGTGCCCGAGCAGCGTCCTGCCTTGGGTAGCACAAATCCAAAATACACCACTGAAAAACGTGAAAATCTTTGACAAAAAAAATAATTTTTATAATAATATTGTTTATTAGAAAAACATTGAACCCCTTCAGGATGGAGTTGATAGTACACGTTCTGATCAAAACAAAATGTAAACAAAACTTGGAATTTGTGCTATATGTCTGTTCAACCGTAATTTACCACTTTCATATTATGTGCACCCACACTTATTATATATCGTTTTGTTCTGGAGAAACAGTGCTTTAATTCCTCATGAACTATTCATATATGAATCCGAGGTTTCAGCTCCAGTCCTCATGCTCCACCACCTGCTCCCTAGATCCAATTCCCTCGCATCTCATCCATACTCTGTCTTCTTCTCTTTTTCTACCTCTCACTAAACTTCTCAATCTCTCTCTCTCCTCTGGCATATTTCCATTGCTTTTCAAACATGCAACTGTAACCCCAATTCTAAAGAAGTCCAACCTTGACCCCAACTCCCCGTGTAACTACCGTCCTATCTCGCTACTGCCTTTTGCAACCAAGATCCCTGAAAGAGTTGTGTATGCAAGATTGACAGACTCCCTCGAGTCTAACTCTCTGCTAGACTCACTTCAGTCTGGTTTCTGTGCTAAGCACTCTGTGGAAATGGCACTGACCAAAGTATCCAATGATCTACTCACTGCAAAATCTCATGGTCACTACTCTATCCTAATTATCCTTGACTCTGATGCAGCTTTTGACACTGTTGATCATCAACAGCTTCTTCTCATCCTCCGCAATATCAGTCTACAAGCTCTCTACTGGTGCTCCACCTACCTCTCCCAGTGCTCTTTCAGTATTTCTTTCTCTGGCTCTGCTTCTTATCCCCAACTCCTCTCTGTTGGCGTCCCCCAAAGTTCAGTCCTTGGTCCCCTGCTGTTCTCTATCTACACTGCCTCCCTTGGTAAACTCATTAGCTCCTTTGGTTTCCAATATAATTTCTATGAGGATGACACACAAATCTACCTGTCCTCTCCTGATCACTAACAGTCCCTCTTGACTAGTGTCTCTAACTGCCTCTCTTCTATTTCATACTGGATGGCTTCCCACTTCCTTAAACTCAACTTGACCAAAACTGAAATTATAGTCTTTCCTCCCTCAAAGTTTGCTACTCCTGTGTCTGTCTCCCTATAAGTCAACAGTGCTACCATCAGCTCCCCCATGCAGGTTCACTGCCTAGGTGTTCTCTTTGACTCCGACCTCTCCTTCATGGCTCATGTTCAGTCTGTCGCCAAATCCGGTGGTTTCCATCTCAAAAACATTGTGTGCATCCGACACCACTTACCGCCAGATGAAACTAAGGTGCTGGTCCATTCCATTGTCCTTTCTCATCTTGACTACTGTAATCCACTTCTCAGTGGTCTTATATGCTCCCAACTTGCGCCGTTACAGTCCATAATGAATGTGGCGGCGAGGCTCATCTTCCTGTCCGCCCGCACCTCCCACGCCTCACCCTTCTGTCAGTCCCTACATTAGCTTCCTGTTAGATATAGGGCTCAATTTAAATTTCTGGTTCTTGCTTTCAAATCTTACATAATGCTGCTCCCACCTATCTATCCTCCCTAATGCACAAGTAGGTCCCGTCTAGGCCCTTAAGCTCTGCTGAAGACTTACGTCTATCTTCTGTCCGTACTCCCACCTCTGATGCTCGCCTTCAAGACTTCTCCAAGGCTGCACTGTTCCTGTGGAACTCACTTCCTTCCTCCATTAGATGCGCACCCAGTCTCTACTCCTTCAAAAATCATTTAAAACCCACTTCTTCATTCAAGTGTATCAAACTGTTAATAGCTCCCAACTGATTCCTCTCTTGCAACTGTCATTAGTCTAATACTATCCTTACTTTTTGTGTCACTTTACCCCACTCCCTCTAGCATGTAAGCTCAATGAGCAGGGCCCTCAACCCCTCGGTTCCTGTGTGTCCAACTTGTCTAGTTACAACTACATGTCTGTTCGTCCACTCACTGTAAAGCGCTGCAGAAATTGTTGGCGCTATATAAATAATAACATAATAATAAAAATAAAAACACACCACCATATTAAAAAAAAATCACACCACAGAAAAATGCACGCTTGCATTAAAACCAATACGAGCAAACACACCCATACATTCACTCACACATACTCCTTACAAAAACTTAAAAAAAAGCTTACATTCATACACACAAACACTGCTCGGTGCTAAATATATTTAAAAAAATGTGGGTGTTTTTAAATTTTTAAGCTGGGGGGGAAGAAGGAGGGACTATCAGCTCCCAGAACTAGATATATATGGTCTTAAAGGATCACTATAGTGCCAGGAAAACATACTCGTTTTCCTGTCACTATAGTGCCCTGAGGGTGCCCCCACCCAATACTGTCCAAGTGTACTGCTTGTGTTTATGTATAAATGCAAATAAATACTGACTGTCGGGATCCAGGGGGACACTGAAAAATGCATTTGCCAAGTCAATAACAGTAAATACCTTAGAGGAATGTGCAATCCCCAGTGCAGGGCCGCCATCAGGGGGTGACAACCATGATGGTTGTCACGGGTCCGGCGGTCCTGGGTGCCCAGACTGCTCTGGCAGTCCCGGGCCCCACTTTCCCTCTCTGCACACATAGATAGCGAGTATCGCTATCTATGTGTGCAGCCGCAGGCCCCCTGGTTCCCTCTTACCGCAGAGGGGGCCCAGCACACTGCCTCTACTCTTCTCTCTTCTAATAACTCTCGCGATAACCGCGGCCTTCTGAGCGTTGCCATGGCAACGCTCCGCGCGGCACACAGGGCGTGGGTCTTGCAAGAGTTATTAGAAGAGAGGAGAGAAGAAGAGTAGAGGCAGTGTGCTGGGCCCCCTCTGCGGTAACTGGGAGCCGGGGGCACCACCATGCCACCGGACCACCAAGGATGGAATCTCCGCCTTCCCTGGACACAGGTAAGAAGCAGGGAGGGGGGAGAAACATTTAATTAATTTAATATAAAATTACTGTGAAAATGCCCCTTCCTCCCCCTCTCCCACCACAGATTGCACATTTACACACACTCTGCATACACTAACACAACACACACTCTGCATCCACTACACATTGACACACACTCTGCATCCGCTACACATTGACACTGACACACTCTGCATTCACTACACACTAACACACTCTGTATTCATTACACACTAACACACACTCTGCATTCACTACACTAATACACACTCTGCATTCACTACACAGTGAGTGCGTGCATTTGTCAGTGAGTGAGTGCGTATGTCAGTGCGTGCGTCTGACAGTGTGTGTCTGTCAGAGTGTGCATCTGTCAGTGAGTGTGAGTCTGTCAGTATGTGTCCGTGTAATAGTGTGTGTCTCTCTATCAGTGTGTCAAATCAGTGAGTGTGTGTATGTCATTGTTTGTCAGTGTATATGAGAGTGAGCATCAGTCAGTGAGTGAGCGTCTGTCAGTCAAAGTGTGACTTTGACAGGAAGGGGTGGGGAAAATGTATATTAAGGGGGGTGCCCGAGCAGCGTCCTGCCTTGGGTAGCACAAATCCAAAATACACCACTGAAAAACGTGAAAATCTTTGACAAAAAAAATAATTTTTATAATAATATTGTTTATTAGAAAAACATTGAACCCCTTCAGGATGGAGTTGATAGTACACGTTCTGATCAAAACAAAATGTAAACAAAACTTGGAATTTGTGCTATATGTCTGTTCAACCGTAATTTACCACTTTCATATTATGTGCACCCACACTTATTATATATCGTTTTGTTCTGGAGAAACAGTGCTTTAATTCCTCATGAACTATTCATATATGAATCCGAGGTTTCAGCTCCAGTCCTCATGCTCCACCACCTGCTCCCTAGATCCAATTCCCTCGCATCTCATCCGTACTCTGTCTTCTTCTCTTTTTCTACCTCTCACTAAACTTCTCAATCTCTCTCTCTCCTCTGGCATATTTCCATTGCTTTTCAAACATGCAACTGTAACCCCAATTCTAAAGAAGTCCAACCTTGACCCCAACTCCCCGTGTAACTACCGTCCTATCTCGCTACTGCCTTTTGCAACCAAGATCCCTGAAAGAGTTGTGTATGCAAGATTGACAGACTCCCTCGAGTCTAACTCTCTGCTAGACTCACTTCAGTCTGGTTTCTGTGCTAAGCACTCTGTGGAAATGGCACTGACCAAAGTATCCAATGATCTACTCACTGCAAAATCTCATGGTCACTACTCTATCCTAATTATCCTTGACTCTGATGCAGCTTTTGACACTGTTGATCATCAACAGCTTCTTCTCATCCTCCGCAATATCAGTCTACAAGCTCTCTACTGGTGCTCCACCTACCTCTCCCAGTGCTCTTTCAGTATTTCTTTCTCTGGCTCTGCTTCTTATCCCCAACTCCTCTCTGTTGGCGTCCCCCAAAGTTCAGTCCTTGGTCCCCTGCTGTTCTCTATCTACACTGCCTCCCTTGGTAAACTCATTAGCTCCTTTGGTTTCCAATATAATTTCTATGAGGATGACACACAAATCTACCTGTCCTCTCCTGATCACTAACAGTCCCTCTTGACTAGTGTCTCTAACTGCCTCTCTTCTATTTCATACTGGATGGCTTCCCACTTCCTTAAACTCAACTTGACCAAAACTGAAATTATAGTCTTTCCTCCCTCAAAGTTTGCTACTCCTGTGTCTGTCTCCCTATAAGTCAACAGTGCTACCATCAGCTCCCCCATGCAGGTTCACTGCCTAGGTGTTCTCTTTGACTCCGACCTCTCCTTCATGGCTCATGTTCAGTCTGTCGCCAAATCCGGTGGTTTCCATCTCAAAAACATTGTGTGCATCCGACACCACTTACCGCCAGATGAAACTAAGGTGCTGGTCCATTCCATTGTCCTTTCTCATCTTGACTACTGTAATCCACTTCTCAGTGGTCTTATATGCTCCCAACTTGCGCCGTTACAGTCCATAATGAATGTGGCGGCGAGGCTCATCTTCCTGTCCGCCCGCACCTCCCACGCCTCACCCTTCTGTCAGTCCCTACATTAGCTTCCTGTTAGATATAGGGCTCAATTTAAATTTCTGGTTCTTGCTTTCAAATCTTACATAATGCTGCTCCCACCTATCTATCCTCCCTAATGCACAAGTAGGTCCCGTCTAGGCCCTTAAGCTCTGCTGAAGACTTACGTCTATCTTCTGTCCGTACTCCCACCTCTGATGCTCGCCTTCAAGACTTCTCCAAGGCTGCACTGTTCCTGTGGAACTCACTTCCTTCCTCCATTAGATGCGCACCCAGTCTCTACTCCTTCAAAAATCATTTAAAACCCACTTCTTCATTCAAGTGTATCAAACTGTTAATAGCTCCCAACTGATTCCTCTCTTGCAACTGTCATTAGTCTAATACTATCCTTACTTTTTGTGTCACTTTACCCCACTCCCTCTAGCATGTAAGCTCAATGAGCAGGGCCCTCAACCCCTCGGTTCCTGTGTGTCCAACTTGTCTAGTTACAACTACATGTCTGTTCGTCCACTCACTGTAAAGCGCTGCAGAAATTGTTGGCGCTATATAAATAATAACATAATAATAAAAATAAAAACACACCACCATATTAAAAAAAAATCACACCACAGAAAAATGCACGCTTGCATTAAAACCAATACGAGCAAACACACCCATACATTCACTCACACATACTCCTTACAAAAACTTAAAAAAAAGCTTACATTCATACACACAAACACTGCTCGGTGCTAAATATATTTAAAAAAATGTGGGTGTTTTTAAATTTTTAAGCTGGGGGGGAAGAAGGAGGGACTATCAGCTCCCAGAACTAGATATATATGGTCTTAAAGGATCACTATAGTGCCAGGAAAACATACTCGTTTTCCTGTCACTATAGTGCCCTGAGGGTGCCCCCACCCAATACTGTCCAAGTGTACTGCTTGTGTTTATGTATAAATGCAAATAAATACTGACTGTCGGGATCCAGGGGGACACTGAAAAATGCATTTGCCAAGTCAATAACAGTAAATACCTTAGAGGAATGTGCAATCCCCAGTGCAGGGCCGCCATCAGGGGGTGACAACCATGATGGTTGTCACGGGTCCGGCGGTCCTGGGTGCCCAGACTGCTCTGGCAGTCCCGGGCCCCACTTTCCCTCTCTGCACACATAGATAGCGAGTATCGCTATCTATGTGTGCAGCCGCAGGCCCCCTGGTTCCCTCTTACCGCAGAGGGGGCCCAGCACACTGCCTCTACTCTTCTCTCTTCTAATAACTCTCGCGATAACCGCGGCCTTCTGAGCGTTGCCATGGCAACGCTCCGCGCGGCACACAGGGCGTGGGTCTTGCAAGAGTTATTAGAAGAGAGGAGAGAAGAAGAGTAGAGGCAGTGTGCTGGGCCCCCTCTGCGGTAACTGGGAGCCGGGGGCACCACCATGCCACCGGACCACCAAGGATGGAATCTCCGCCTTCCCTGGACACAGGTAAGAAGCAGGGAGGGGGGAGAAACATTTAATTAATTTAATATAAAATTACTGTGAAAATGCCCCTTCCTCCCCCTCTCCCACCACAGATTGCACATTTACACACACTCTGCATACACTAACACAACACACACTCTGCATCCACTACACATTGACACACACTCTGCATCCGCTACACATTGACACTGACACACTCTGCATTCACTACACACTAACACACTCTGTATTCATTACACACTAACACACACTCTGCATTCACTACACTAATACACACTCTGCATTCACTACACTAAATACACACTCTGCATTAACTGTACACACAGCATCCACTACACTAACATACTGTATTCACAGTACACACACTACATCCACCACAAATTGAAACACTCTGCATTCACTATACACAGACACTGCATCTAATACACACACTACATCCACTAAACACATTTCATCTAGTACACACAAACACTACATCCACTACATCACTGTACACCCACTACTCAAACACACTCTGAGTTTACTATACACACTGCATCCACTACACAAACACACACTCTGCATTCACTGCACAAACAGTATCTAATACACACAAACACTACATACATTACACACATTCTAATTCACTTCCACTATACACACACCACATTCAGTCCTGCATCATTGTGAGCGGACTAGGAAGGGCGTGGGCGGGCCCGAGGGGGGGAAGGAGGGGGAGAAAGGGGGGAGGGGCAGTCCTTGTGCTTTGTCAGGGGTGGCCCTGTCCCAGTGTAATTATAGCAGTTCCCAACAACAAGAGACAAGGTCTGACAGTTTAATGGCACACATTGGTCTTTTATACAAGTTTTACAGCAAAGTGATGCCCAGGTGAACCTAGTTGGGCACCGAATACAAAACATACAAACCAGTAAAAACAAACAGAGTTTTACATTCAGACACTCCTATACAGTGTACAAAATCCCTCCCCTCTGCCTGTGATACAATTAACGAGGACAATGGGCTAACTCAAGCAGAAAAAAACATACATTTTTACAAAGTCTGGAATACACCCTAAAACACCACATATCCCCATAAATAGAGAACAGAGCCTTTTAAAGTGCATTGTGCAAAGTATATTGCCCATAGTTCTGAGGCAAGAGGCTGGCCAGCAGGCCTCCAAGAACCAGTGGCGAAGTTGTTTTCATCACACATATTTCCTTTCCACGGGAGACTAACCAGGTACCTGACCTTCTGTACCAAATCATAGCCAGAGCCTCTCACAGCCACTTGACAACTAGAAGGGCCTCATCGGTCACTGGGTAGTTAATATCTTCGCCCATCGGAACAAGTTAGCAAGCCAGCTCTATATAAGGGATATTATCAATTTGCATCAAAGTTTCGTATGGTTGACTCATTAATTTTCTTACAGGATGCTGAAAGAAATAGTTCCAGGTGACATTCTATCTCTAAAACAAAAACAAAAACAAAAAAAACCTCCAACCCTGTCATCCCAGGTTCCCCGTGGAATCCCCTGTCCCCACTACTCCCATGGCCCTGAGGTCTGGGCCTTGCTTAAATTTGGCAGTTGAGCTAAAGTCATGGAGGCACCATCTTCACGGCCACGGCTGGAAATGCTGCATATACCCTGAAAAAACTGGTCACGCCCTAGAGCTGCTCACGCCAGTAATCGGCCTATTTCAGTCATTCATAGCATCACAGCAATGCCTCTTTCCACATACGGTATTAGGTCCTCTCTAAGCCATTTCAACTTTTATCATACTCAATTCTATTTAATCCCCTATATGGCTAGGTGTCGCAACCGACTGTATAAAATCATGTAAGGCTCAAACTTGAGTCTATGCACTCAACACGACATTCATTTTTACTGGTATAAACATTCACCAAACACATTTAACGTCAACCCTACATTGGGCTTTTTCTGCAAAATCAGGTTTTGTTTTAGATTTATTTTTACTTAAGGGTTGTTGGTGTTGGTTTACTTCCCATACATTTTTATCACATTTACAATACTGCCAGAATTATCTGTACACATTTTACGTTCCACGTAAATACTTTCATCATATGCACTTGTTGACATCGTTTTAATTACCTAAAATTTCTGTCTTCTCCAATATCACTACTCTCCTGGTTCTCAACCTATTCCACTCTGAGTTAAATTTTCCATTTACAAGTTGCCATTGCAAGGTTCATCCCTTGATACGCACATCACTTATCCATCTCCGAGCTAGCCCAATTTATATTGGGCTAACACAGGCCTACGTATCGGGCAATTACCTACCAACAAACATGGTCTCGTTACAGGTCCTCAATTTACATACAATCTAGAGTTTAATCATTATTATAATTTTATTTATGACATAATGCTGTATGGTTTAATCTCTTGTTATATGCTGTTAACCATATACATGACACCTGGTTAATTCTAGTCACTTATACTAATCTTCCTTTTTCCAAGGTATTACCCAAGTTCACTACTTTATTTATCCCTAAATTGTTTGCAATATATTTGTTGGTTTATCACTCATATGTTTACAACAATCTTACCTTAGGCTACTATGGCGCATGTCTCCATCAGACTCTAGCTTCTCAATCTACAATTTACTCTTCCTGATTTTTATAAGGTATTTCAATTTGGACCTTTAGTGGTCACCTATAGTTCACTGTCACCAAGTCCCGCCATTTAATACTATCCACTTTACATGTAAGTGGTCCTTCATTGCATCTATAATTATTTTGACAGGTTAAGTTCAATTGATCCGGTATCACTCAGCCTTTTCCCTCCTATCGGGTAAGCAATAACCCCTTATTCTTGGGACGTCAAGAGGCTTGGCTCTTTATACTTGACAAATGCATGGTCCACCCTACGTATACATTCTACCATTTGATTCAATTTGTGTTTCATGCTCATTTACGTTCTTTCTCTCCGTTTTATGTCTAAAGGGAATCGACTTATCGCACGTTTGCTGTTATGTTCGTATAGAAGTACCTCACTTGTCCCTAAGCTTCACTTGTTCCTCTGCTTATAGATATCAGATTTATATGTATTACTCATATAGGTCACATTCAGGCTTTTCCCTTACAGTCAAATACACGCATCATCTATTACTAAGTTTAAGTGGAGTTACTTCCTTCCACTTTCCCCATTATCTACGTACGCTTCATAGTAATCCGGTTGTCCTATCTCTGTAGGGTTTACTTTCCATGTTCTCTCTTAGAGACCATCTTGGTTACCTAGATAGGTACGTTAACCTTTACAGTCACATACAATATGTTTCAAACCCTGGTACAGGGACAGACAACTGACCTTTAGGTTCACGCGCTGGTCCAGGCTGGATAACCTCACAGTAGTCATACTATCCTGATCTCAATTTCAACAGTGTTCATCTTGCACCCACCATCAACTTACATCCGACAAAATCCCGACATTTACAGAAGCTGGTCATGGATTTATGTTACTCGCACGGTCACTATACCATCACACTCGTTCTATGCACGCCAAACAATTTACGTCAGGAC
>OW240913.1:57229719-57241734 GCA_933207985.1 Pelobates cultripes | reverse complement strand
ATTACAGTTGTTAGTAGGTTAGGTTTGAGCATCTCCCCACAGGTAATCACTACATCAAGACTATGATGACTTTTTGGCCTACCGTTTACAAATATCATTAATTCTTACCCTCCAGGAATATTACATACCTACCTCACTACTTTTCCTAATCATACTCCCTTTCTTTCCTTATATCACATTACAACAATTTACTAAGGTAACGCAAACAGACCATTCTCTTTCATCCATTAGACTACTCATAACCAAACATATATTCAGGAGCCTATCTCATTTATCGGATACCAATCCATTTGAAAGTAAGAATGCAGTTTTATATTGCCTTCCACAGTTTCGAGGCCCAGAAAAACCACACTATTTCTGACAGGCAACAACTGACCCATGTTAATACTAGATACATGCATACCCATACGAAACAGCTTCCACCTAACTCTCTTGAAGTCACTTCATGTGCATCCACTCAGCCCAGTCCACATCATTAAATTGAATAGATGGTCATTCCTGTATTCAGTTCTTAGATTCTGCTTCATGAATAGAGCTCAGGGAATTGCTTAAGTTTATCTTTGTAAGCATGCTAAAAGAGTGTTCTTCACTGATACCTTTTTGGCCCTCTTTATACAGGCCTAACCATAAGTTGGTTTCGGAACAACACTACCAACTTTCTCCCTTTCCTCTATTTACATATACAAATTAAGTTATGAGCACAAGTAAAACGACTTAGGCCTGAATTTGTTGGTGGAGTTTTTCCTATATAAACTCCCCTCCCCTTCCCCCACGTACCTACGCTGTTTCCTATTTTAGTGACCCAACCCACCACTCCCTCTGCTATCTTATTATCACATTATCCCTGATGGGCACTCCTTATACAGGCCTACTCGTACGTTGTTTTTGGCACAACACTATCAACTTTCTCCCTTTTCTCTATTATCATAAATTAAGTTCCGACCACAAATATAAATACACACACACACACACACACATAAACCCACATAACCACACACACTTAATCACAGACCTACACACAAAATCACATACATAAACACAACACACACTTTACCCCAGAGATACACACAATCACACAGATAATCACAGATATACACAAACAGACCCACACATAAACATTTAATAATTAATAGGTTCACCCAGCCTCCATAACTTGCTCTAGGTTGATGAAGTCCCTGGTGGTCAGTCGTTCTGCTGGGATCTCTGTGCTCTTCCTGCACAGGTCCCTTGCACGTTGCGATGACGTCATGCACACAGTCTCACACACATAGTCACTCGCACACAGTGACAGGCAGTCACACACAAAAACAGTTGCAGGCAGATAGTCACACACACTCAGAGACATGCAGACAGTCACACACACACACACACAGTTACAGACACTCACACACCGACTCACAGGCAGACAATCACAGGCAGACAATCACAGGCAGACATTAGTACACACAGCTACAGAGAAACAGTCACACACAGAGTCACAGGCAGACAGTCACACACAGTCACAGACAGTCGAACATGCAGACACAAGCAGACAGTCACACACACTGCCACAGGCAATCACACACACATCACAGGCAGAAAGTCACACACACAGTCACAGGCAGACAGTCACACAGCCACTCTCACTGACAGTAGAAACTTTGCCCTTTTATATCATATATTGTGTTATCCACTTTAGATGTATTGATTATTCATATAGAGCACAATAAATAATATACAATGATTATAAAAAAAATATTCACATTTTAATTGATGTTAACTGAGACAAAACCTGATTATCTCAGGAGAGATAACCAGGTCGTGTCTCATTTAACATTAATTAAAACGTCATTGCATATCCAAGTCTTCCTTTTACATTTAAAATTCAGTAGCTAATACTCAAACAATAGAATTCTTAAATAACAATTATCTAATGTTGATTGTAAATGTTTGCAAGTGATAAATATAAAAAAGTAACTGACTTGCTTTAAGAGTGCAAGTCTATGACCCTAGATTTTTTGCCTTCTTTTGGATCAACAGCAAAAAAACAAATGTGAGGAAGGCTGAACTTGATGGACACATCTCTTCTCAGCCTATGTGACTATCTAACTATGTACCTATGACTACTTGACCAAACACAAGACAATCAATTAATATATCCCAGTGATTTCTATGGCAATTGTTGCAAAGTTAAAGAATTCTAAAAATTAGCAACAAAAGTTTCTTGTGAGATCTATAGTGTAACCTGAGAAGCATAACTGTAGGCACATTAGAGCTCTGCATAACATTATAACAGTAATAATAATAATAACAATAATTAGTTATTACACATTTAAAATTTTGCTTTTCTCAAGAGCACTACATTGAAAGCAAATAGTCATAAAATGATGTCTATTAGTTTTTCTAAAATTATGTTGATCGTCATATTAACTTTTGTTGTAAACTAATTTCTATTTTGTTCTCTCCTACAGCTGAATTAGAAACTTGCAGTATTACTACAATGCTCAGAGCTCCAATGATACTCACCTTGTTGCTGTCCATTGTATCATTTGGAATAGTTTTTAGAGCGATGATTAAACAGAACAGCATTGATCCTGGCAATTATAAATGGCTTGAACATGTAATGTACAACAGTGATAAACAAAAATGGATTCAAATAAAGAATATACTATTTCAACAATCACCTAGATTGACTAATAAAAACTTAGAAACTACAATTTCTAAAAACATAAATCAGGATGATATTGCAATTGAAGGAAATGACGTCTTCACTTCAGTCAGTACCACAAGTAAATTGTTGAAAACTACAGAAAATAAGATGTACAATCACGTATATCCATCACATGTTCTAGGACCAGGCAATGGTATAATATTTCTAGAGACTGGGAGGAGGAAACAGCTCCCTTCCTTGGTGCTATGTGCAATTGAATCAGCTGCTCGTGTATATCATGATAGGCCAGTAGTTTTCTTTACAAATGGATTGTCTGAAAATAACTCAGTGAGTGATGAGGATTCCACCCAATTGAGAATACCATTTCTTTCATCTTTTTCAAACATCTATATCTTCCCTTTAAAACTAGAAGAAGTGTTTAAGGATACACCACTTTTACCATGGTACCAAAAGGTAAGTTTATTAATTAAAGAAATACACAATTGACGGATTTACCAGTTGGTCTCAAATAGGGTGACACGTGGCACACTGGTTTACCTCAATTCACCTTAAAGTTTGCCACAAACACATTCTTCAGGTCTATGCTAACTTAAATGTGTTTAGATGTATTTTTTGTAAGTGTGACCATTAAAATTGGGATTCCCATCTGAAAATTAAAATGCATTAGTTAGTTTTGCTAGTTGTATGCTTATCTCGCTTGTGAGGCTTCAAGTGAATGTAATATGCATAACTTCTGATGAAGGTCAAAATATTAAACTAGGTTTGCCTTGGAAATATTTCTCTTATTAAAGTATTACTTGGTCAAAAAGGATGAGAACTATCGAATAGTCCAACAATAATATTATCATTAATAATATTAAATAATTTAGCAGAAAACATACACTTGATTTTTGCTTGTTTTCACATTTATACTGAAATATTGATGTTTTTATTACACAACTCAGGCATCAGTTTTTATTGTTTTAGATAAGCTTTTCAAATTATCACAATCTGCTAGGAAAACTTTTAAAATAAGTTATGTACAAAAATTCTAAAAGGCTTTAATGGTGACTCCGATAGATAAAAAATTAAATTGTGGCCTTAGTTGGGGGTTATTTATTAAAGGGACACGATAGTCTACAAATAAAAGCAAGAAAGACAGGTCCCCCAGCCTTCCTTCTTGCTTTTATATGAACTTACAATTTATAAAAATAATTTTCGAAGCTTTCTTATCATATAAACTTACCTCTGTTCCAGCGCCGAGCTCCCAGCTGTGCTGCGCCCCCTTTTTCGTCAAAATGATGAAATCGCGGGGCTCAGATGCTTCTCTCAGAGAAGTGTCATCGCGATCTGGTGTGCATGCGCTGATTCGCGCTGCACCAATCGCGTTCTTCATAGAGCGGCATTGAAAGCCGCCCTATGAAGACATTCAGCGCCTCTACCGTGCATGTGCGCAGAATGCGCGTTCTCGAACTGTCTGACAGCTCAGCTCGCTTTCTATACCCGCCCCCCTCCTCAGCCAAAGATCTCATTCTAACTGTATTTTGTTATTAATATGACAGTAGAGATCTCTCTATATATAGTGTTTCCATGCAAACACGAGTAGTAAAACATTAAGACATACACACACACACACACACACACACTCTCTCCATCCATCCCAATCCATATCCATCCATCCCCATCCATATCCTCCATCCCCATCCATATCCTCCATCCACTACCATCATCCATCCACTCCCATCATCCATCCCCAAATCTGTCCCCTCCCATCATCCATCCCCAAATCCATCCACTCCCATCATCCATATTCATCCACTCCCATCATCCATATCCATCCCCAAATCCATCCACTCCCATCATCCATTTCACCCATCCACTCCCATCATCCATATCCATCCACTCCCATCATCCATATCGATCCCCAAATCCATATCCATCCACTCCCATCATCCATCCATCCATCCTCACCCACTCACCCTCTAAATAAGTTTACTTACAGTTTGAATCCTCCCCTCCCCAGGTCTTCAGCCTGTCAGCACATTTCATTTGTAGAGACATGTGCCAATATTTTTCCATTAGTGGGCACCTACATAGGGTTCTAGGCTCTGATTATAGCCAGATTAGCAGCTACCAAGAGATGGAATTTGATAAGGATGTGGTGTTTGGGCATATTGACCAGTAGCATAAAAAGTAAAAAAAAAAAAAAAAATAGTGATGAAGTGAATGGCCTGTAGATTTGTTTATGAGTTCCCTCAGCTTCCGCCAAAATGGCTGAATCACCTGGTATTTTCACCTTATGTGGAGCATTGTTACCCTCTCTGATTGGCGTCTTCAGCACTTGTTTGATCTAGATTTATCAATATGGGCCAAGCTGACTGGAGCTAGGGACCAGCGGCGCAATATTTTCCTACTGAGTTCTAGATGTGATGTACAGTATAATAGATGTGCAACTTAAATCCTTTTCCCATCGTGTTGTGTACAGGTGTCCCTGTATCAAATAAAAGTGGCTAAGTTTTGGTTTTTAGTTGTTGAACTTGTACAGGCAAGAGTTGGGTACTGTCACGGTAGTTTACCCCTACACGCAAGATTTAGTTCAATAATCGACAGAGAGCAGATACAACTTACCGGACCTTAGAGTGGCCGGACTCGCCGTATAGCAGAGAATAGACAGAGTCAACAACAAGCCGAGGTCAAGGGAACAAAGAGACTGCGAGAACAAAAACTAGCCAAGGTCTGGTACACAGTAGTCAGTAAGCCGGCAAACAAGACAAAAAAGGGATAGAGAGATAAACGGAGTCAGATACAAAGCCAAGGTCAAGCACGAAAATCACAACTGAACACAACAAGCGCTAAGGGGAACTGAAACAGAAACCACGATAGGGCAGGGAGTTAAGGGATAGGTAAGTATAAATACCCTAAACTTTACTTTGATTGGCTCCTGTCATATCCACGCCCCCAAAATGTGAGTGTCTGGGGAATGTGGGATGACAGGGGCCAATGGGAGCACATTTCATTTTTTGGCTCCCACTGCCCCTTTAAGAGCGTGCCCGAGACGCGTGGCACGCTCTTAGAGCTAGGCGGAACACGTGACCGCATCTCACGGTCCGTGTCCGCCTTCATTCGAGAGCCGCGCACGGCGGGAAGAGAGGACCTCGGCCGGCCCCCGGGTAAGGTAAGTACCGCTACAGGTACCTGTAAAAACTACATCCTTATACATAAAAGTAATTGGATATGTGCTGGTTCTATTAATATTAAAGACATCCAATTCAACATCCAGGCAAATGTTTTTTTTCTTGGCCATTTTATACAATTGTTTACTCAAAGTCTAAAGTAGCAAGAGACTCTGTAGCTGCAGCAGCTAGGCCCATGAAAAAGATCGCCAGCTCTACAAGAATGCTGCTTCTCCTGGCACTGCTGCTCCTCCTACCACAGCTAGATCAAGAAGAAACTTAGGGAATGCTCAGGGGAATCTAGTTTGTCAGTTCCATCAAAGATAACTTTTACAGAAGAGGTAGATCAAAGTACAGATATATTGTTCCCATTGTCTGGTCTAGTAGCATTAGTCAACCAAGTGTTAGTGTAGATGCTAGTGTTGTGACAGCTTCCACTGCCACCTGCATCTTCAGCAGCCACAAGGGAAAGGGTTGAGACTAATATATTGCCCCCTGGGCTGCTGGGCCCATGACAACCATCATGGTTGTCATGCTCTGATGGCGGCACTGGTGTCACTATTCCAAGTAAAATGCATTTGCACTCTCTTTGTTGGTCATAAAAATTATAAAAAAAAGAGGTTTTTATCCAAAGGTCCAATCCAGTGTTCCTCATAGAGTAGCATTAGAGACCTGAAGCTTGCATGACGACAAGTATCATGCACACATTAAAGCAACCCCACAGGAAAGCATTGTATTAAATGCATTCCCATGGGCTTCAGTGTCACGTTACTTTGTCAGTACTGCAGAAGCACTTCTAGATGTGGATTTAACCCTACAATGTAAACTTTGCATTTCCTATAAAACTGTAATGTTTCACATTGAGGAGTTTAAAGGACAGAGCCACTGCACCCAGACCACTTCATTGAGATGAAGTAATCTGGGTGACTAGAGTGTCCCTTTCAGTCTGTTTTTTCCCCATTTGCAACAATTATTTGTGTGTGAAGCATTAAAGAAGGGATGTAATACCAATATTGAAATGGCTTGATTAAATACTTCTCTATTTTAAATAGGGGATTATCACTAAATTGAATTTAATTTAGGTATATGTACCATTGACCTTATTTGTATCCAATGAATATGGAGGGCTTTTTGAGACTACATTTACAAAACAATGCAATGCTGCAATATGTTTGAAAAAAAATGAATTAGTTTGATGCTGAATTTATAAAGTAACATTGCAGCCACTTGATGAGAAATATACTTTAGCCCTTTCCCTGCAATAGCTAACAATACCATGGCTGATAGATTTAATGGCTGTTACAGAGACATGGTATAATGAGAAAAATGCCTGGGACGTAGGGTCCTCTTTATATAGAAAATACAGAAAAGGCAAGAAAGAGGGAGGAGTGGGATGTGAAGGATAGCATAAAAAAAAAACCAAATACAAATTAGTAAGGTGAACAGTCTGTTTGGGTGACTGCATTTTGTAAATCACACAGTAACTCATGTAGGTGTGATTTTAACCCCTTAAGGACCAAACTTCTGGAATAAAAGGGAATCATGACATGTCACACGTCATGGGTCCTTAAGGGGTTAAAGGGCCCCTGGACAAATAGTAGCATTAGATAACTAGATATCTAATAATAGATCAAGGTGGTGCAGTAGACATTGCTTACCTAGATTTCAGTAAGGCTTTTGACACTGTCGCACATAGAAGGCTTATAAATAAGCCATGTGTGTATGTCTGTATGTCAGTATGTATATATGTCCGTATGTATGTATGAAATATGTAGATAAGTAGGGATGCAAAAAATGGAATGATGGTTCTTAAGATGCAAATAAAGTAACAATACAACCTTTTAGTATGGTAGCATATTTAGCAGTATCTGTAAGAGATATATAAACTGCACATAGTGTGATAAAAGCGTGTATATAAAGACACGCAAGGAAAATGAGGAAAACTTACAAAATGTAAGTGAATATCAAGCCCCTCATCCCAATCTGGAGAAAATCTTCAGAGCAATATGGGAGGAGATCTTCTTTGTCACTTAATAATGGAAAGAGAACCAGATAATAGTGCAGATATCACTTAATACAGATTGCACTTACAAAAATCCAGTTAAAAGCAGCATAAATCTACTAGCAAGTGGAACATAGGAATACAGCACTGTAAGTCCCAAACTGTTAATATGACGCGTTTCGTCCGCAGGACTTCGTCAGGGATGCGATGAGATTGTTCCTTAGTCTCTTCGTTTAAATATACCGCCGGAATTGGGAAATGGAGTACACCTGTCTTCCATGTGCGTTGCGAGCGTGTCACGCTGGAACGCCTCCAGTCTTTCGGCATCACTTCTGGTTACACTGTTTTCTTTCCAGGTTGGAACGCAGCTATAGACTGAGCAATCAGAGTTTAACTCATACGGCTAAAGAGACAAAACTACCATATATAGAGACCAGAAGAAAATGTCCAACCATGATAGGACACAAAAGAGATTATATATACATGCTTTTTAAACTAAAAAATAAAAATTAAAAAACTAAGTATTATACAAAAAGGGATTTGTTATATGTATATAAATATTAACCCCAAATGGAATAAAATGCTTATTATAATATAAATTTGTCATGGTCATAGTTGGACACCTTTTACCTATATACATCTGGTAAACACCATCCTATTTAAACATTGTAGCGAACATATATAAGTGTTATAAGATACATGCTACAGTATAATACCAATTATAATGAATGACAGAATATTACACTCCATGCACTGCACAAAACAAATACTCCAAGAATGTGACATAATATTCCAAGTCCTTCTGAAACTAAAGAACAAGTATTAGAATATGAAGAATAATATACACTTTATGTGAACAGGGGGGACGGAGAGGAAAAAAAAAGAAGAAGAAATAGACAGACAGAGAGAAGATAAAAAGCAGAGAGCCAAATCTGTATTACATACATACATATATATATATATATATATATATATATATATATATATATATATATATATATATATATATATATATATATATATATATATATATATAAAAATCACAATAGTTTCTGGCACTCATCCCATAGCAAAAGCATTAATTCAGCAATGACCAGGTGCCTCTCCGTGCAAAATATACAAATGGAACAAATTGAGAGCACTCATTGGATTTAGTAAACAAAAAAATATATTAAATCAAACGCATATAAATCAACGTTTCGACCGTCTAGCGGTCTTTATCAAGATGCTATGACATGTGAAAATCTCAAATATATACAATCTAATGTGTTAAACTTACCCAATCACCAAGTGCACCCTGTTTGTCCGGTCTGCTCTGTGAATAGAGCCGCAAACCGAGGACTGTCAAGCATACTGCCGAAAAGTGACATAAAGCACAGCCACCAAGTGTTGCCTAGAAACGGCAAAGTTGTTTTAAAAGAGAAAACAATCGGAGTAAAATTAAAAGCATGTATGGAGGAGGAAGAAATAAAGTTAGATTACATGGTCTTAAATGTATATGAGTGTGGAATGTTAAAGACAGCAGTATGAATGAAAATGGGTTAACCAAAGGTTAACCAGAACAGGTTAATGTGTGTATGCATGCTGAATAAAGAAAAAAAAAATAAAAAAATAAAAAAAATTTGACAAATGAAAAAAAGCTCAGTGAATGTGTGGAGAATTGCAAAGAAGTCAAATGTGTGAGATGTACGATAGTGTATGAAATGGAAAAAAGAAGAACTATATCAAAAAAGTCTATGTGATCTGAATAGACTAAATATGTAACAAAAATAAAAATGTTTGCTGCTGGAGATGTATGTGAAACGGACACATGAAATGTGTAGTGAACTGACAAAAGAGTAGTAAGCTGAGGTAAAGATGAACTACGAAATGCTATGTGAACAGAATGAGGAAAATGATAGTGATGCAACCCCCATACGAAAATATTATACTGTGTAACCAGTGTAACGAAAACCAAATGTTACTCAACAAACTAATATGTGTAAATATGCTGGTTCATGAAGACTCATAGTGGAAAGACTATGTGTTGTGAGGTAGAAAAATGTACTGGTCTAAGACAGGTATAGTGTGTTGTGAAAGCTAAAAACTGTAACTATAATACATATGAAATATGAAAAATAAAAATACAACGAAAAATTATAATGTATGCAGGTGAAAAAAGGATGTAATGAATAAATAAGCACGTTATAGTAAATGATGTTAGGTCCAGAATGACCTAAATGATCTAATAAGCAGAACAAAAAAAAGGTGATTGTGACAACACAAATATCATGTTAACATGCAGTGTGAAACCAAAGTGAAGATGATGTAAAATGAACCAGACTGCTGCCGAAATCACAAACCACCGCCTCAATATAAACTATAAAAATGTTTTTTGTTTTTTTTTTATTTATTCAGCATGCATACACACATTAACCTGTTCTGGTTAACCTTTGGTTAACCCATTTTCATTCATACTGCTGTCTTTAACATTCCACACTCATATACATTTAAGACCATGTAATCTAACTTTATTTCTTCCTCCTCCATACATGCTTTTAATTTTACTCCGATTGTTTTCTCTTTTAAAACAACTTTGCCGTTTCTAGGCAACACTTGGTGGCTGTGCTTTATGTCACTTTTCGGCAGTATGCTTGACAGTCCTCGGTTTGCGGCTCTATTCACAGAGCAGACCGGACAAACAGGGTGCACTTGGTGATTGGATAAGTTTAACACATTAGATTGTATATATTTGAGATTTTCACATGTCATAGCATCTTGATAAAGACCGCTAGACGGTCGAAACGTTGATTTATATGCGTTTGATTTAATATATTTTTTTGTTTACTAAATCCAATGAGTGCTCTCAATTTGTTCCATTTATATATATATATATATATATATATATATATATATATATATATATATATATATATATATATGTAAAGGCTTGCCTGGAGTTGTGGGAGGGGCGTGGTGATCCTATTTAAACTCACCCCCCTTTTTCTGCATCACCGTGTAGTTTTGACTTCGGCAGGCCCCACCCACCACTCCCTCAACTCAATTTAATTTATTATTTTATATCTAGGGTGGGCCCTCTTTATTACAGGCCTGCCGCATACGTCGGTTTCGGCACACTTCAACTGACTTGTTCATACCTATGGTTACAGCATACTATACATCTGTTACGTTACAAGAATAGCACCGAACACAAATATAAATATAAATATAAATATATATATATATATATATATATATATATATATATATATACACACACACACACACACACACACACACACACACACACACACATATACATACATACACACAAAGGAATGGAATAGTGATATTGTCTTTTCCGGTGTTAATATTAGATCCATATTAAAGTTTTAATCAAATTAAGCCTGTAAGGTCTATATCGATATTGAGACCTTGTCTTAGGGTCCTGAGATTATAGATCCACTGTGCTTCTTTTCTATTTAGCTGTATGGATCCATTTCCCCCTCCAGTTTTTTTCGACACTTTTACAACATACGAAATAACAAAATAGATCACAGTGTTCCTAAACACTGCAACTCATGTCCTTTTTCATGGGATCATTTTATAGCAATTGAGATAGACAGAGTCGGAAAAAAAAATGGAGAGGAGGAAATAGATCCATACAGCTAAATAGAAAAGAAGCACAGTGTATCTATAATCTTAGGACCCTAAGACAAGATTTCAATATCAATTTAGACCTTATAGGATTAATTTGATTAAACTTTAAACTTTAATATTACTATTCCATTCCAGTGTGTGTGTGTGTGTGTGTGTGTGTGTGTGTATGTATGTATGTATATATATATATATATATATATATATATATATATATATATATATATATATATATTTGTGTTAAGGGCTCATGATAGTACAGAAGATACAAACACTGATAAGTGTGGGATAGTGTGAAAGAGCAAGTCGGTTGTGGTGTGCCGGAACCGACGATGAGGTAGGCCTGCAAATAAAGAGGGCCCACCAATAAGAAATGTATGAGAAAAAGGAGTTAATAAAAGAGGAGTGGGTGGGAGGGTGATGCAGCGCTGACCTCGAACTCGAACGGTATGGAGCCAGGTAAGGGGTGTCCCTTAAGTAGGGAGAAGGTGAGTCATACGCCCCTCCCACAATTACAGGCCAAAAGGCCTTAATACTTGTGTTAAGGGCTCATGATAGTACAGAAGATACAAACA
>OW240913.1:57181653-57229619 GCA_933207985.1 Pelobates cultripes | reverse complement strand
ATATGGAGTAAGGATCCAGCATAAGCTTAGGATAGTGTAAAGGGAGCAAGCCGGTTGTGGTGTGCCGATACCGACGATACGGTAGGCCTGTAAATAAAGAGGGCAAAAATGAATAATCAAAGATTTAATACAGACAACAAATATATACAAATTAACCAGACATTTAATTAAATGCATTACAGTATTTAATTCCTGAAAGGATTTTGAAGGTAGGAATCTAGGACCGAAAGTGGGCACCATTTGTTGTGGTTAGGATAGTATGTTATCTCTACTGTTGGTGCATGTTGACTCATTTCGGAATGTGGTAGAGCCAATAGGTAATGATATATGTGTTTACGTACGTGGGATCGTTGAAGACAATGATCTGTCTGAGTGGTGGTGATGGTAGTGTATTCTCTGGCCTGAGAAAGGCATAAAAGGCAATGTGCATGGCTGGTAATGGCCAACTTGGTAGTATAATTGAATGGTTGTAGATCTAATAGGTCCGATAAGGATGAAAAGTTGGATGGCTATTGGTAATCTCTGAGAGGAACGTGGGGGAATGGATTCCTGAAAACCTCTGAGTATATTCTTTTCTGGTATGATAGCATGAAGTTTATGGTAGTTTTGGCCATAGGTTATCCTGTGTTGTTGAATGCCTGTAAAATATATCATTAATGGTGTATGAGATAGTTTAAGTTTAAGTTTAAGGTGGCAAAAATAAGCAAAACTTAGGAGAAATTTTGTGACACAGGTTGAGCTATGTCGTGTTCCAATGAGATTCTTTAAGCCAGGTGAAAAGCTGTGTTATGCGTTCTACAAGTATGGGACGAAAGTGCTAGGTGGGATAGTGCATGCTATGCTGCATGAGTATGTCTAATCCATGATTTTGTCTCTGGAACGAAAGAGTGGACGTGACTGTATGGGCAGCTGTAGGAAGCGTATGATGAACATGCCTGGAATATAAATGAGACAGTTGTCGGCAGGGATGTATACCCCCGTCTGGTACATGAAAGTGAAATGTGATAAGTGGCCAACCAAGTGAGTTCCCCAGAAACATCATGAACTTATGGATGAGTAGTGGCGTTTGTTGATGATATGATATGTGCTTAGTTGTCTGAGTAACAACGGATTGATGACCCTGACCATGATTTACCCCATGCCACAGCAGCTGCTACAATGGGGTAGATCTCCCAAAGGGGCTGAAGTGGTGGAAAAATTTCCAAACCTGGATGCCATGGCCAACAGCTCCAAAGCAATTGTTCCCGGTAGATCGCTGCCAAACCAGTGGTATACGCTGCGTCTGACCATCTGGTTGGAGAAGTGTCAGACAATCCTGGAAGGAACATGCTTTTACCATGCCAAGTGGTTAAGAAATCCCCCCCCCCCATGTGCAGGTCTGCTGTTGCTGAGGTGTCTAGGCACCTCCTCTGATCGTCATGTTGGAAGTGTGGAAAAAAGGGGAAAGTACTCTGGATGTGAAAGCATGGTCTTGTGGTATAATTGGCATGGCAAAATTAAGGAACCTGGTAGGGATTGTAGTTCCTTGTAGTTGTAAGTACTAAGCAGGAGGTAGTGATTGATTTAGTTGAGAATGTTCCCTATTTGTCTTGTGGTAACTTGCGTGTATGGATGCCGACTCAAGTCATATGCCCAGTAATGTGATGATAGTGTCTGCGCCTTCTGTTTCTTATGGGGTACTGGGACGCCCAAGTGGTCAACCAGACTAAGCTGCCATGAGGCTTCTAGTGAAAAATATGCTTTCTTTGAGCAACAAGAAGTCTTCTAGATAGTGTATGACTGTAATGCCTCTGGATATGTTATCATAACCAGCACAGAGTATCTGTGAATATCGATAGTAGGCTAATCTGTAGCTCGAAACTTGAGCGGGGAAAGGATTGCCCAATTTATGCCATGTAAGTGCCAGTGTGTAGGGTAGATGGTAGCCGTTTACTGCGTTGATGATATTGGTCTTACTTAACCAAGCTTTAACCCTTGAGTGATAGCTGTAAAGGTAGATCAATGGTGTTGTATAGTAAGAAAAATCCTCGGAGGGTATGAGGGAGTTGAGACTTGGGGTAGCGGAGGTGTGTGGTGCCAATAAGTCTATGGTTAGTCTTTGTTTAAGAGAAGATTCCTTGTGACAATACCAATGTGTTTGTGTTTGGTGCCATGCTGTAAATGGTGGAGATTGGAAGACCCCTCTGCAAATCTTGGCTATGAGTGTGTTTTCAGCCAATGGTTTTGTTGTGCTGACTGTAAGTGAGGGCATGCTATATTCCTTGAAGGTGTGTTTATGATACCTGTATGGGAGCCCTTTGAAGCTCCAGAGCTTTAGTAAATCTACTACAAGTCTGGAAGGGTGATGAGTCAGTAGTGTTGAAAATGCATTGGTGTGTACAGATGGTGAGTACGTTATTTGTAAGTTGTATTGGGCCACATGGTTTGTCATGTGCCCTGAACCATTTGAACATATATGCAACAGTCTATATGCAATGCAACTACTCATATCAATGGTCTCTGGTAGTTCAGAGGTGCTGGTACCTGGAGCCTGAGAGTGCTCATCCATTTGTTTGGGACAGAATCCCTTCTGTATGGGTACCTGCACAAATAAACATCTCTACATATTCCAAATACCAACCCATCCAAGAGATGGTCAGTTCCTGATTTACCTGGAATCCCTGTATCTGACCATCACAGATACATCATCATACATATATATGCCTTGCTTCCCCAATGTGCTGGGATCATACATGCTGGGTTAACATCTTGTGTGTCATAAGAATTGATTGTACCAGGTAACAGAGTTTCGGTTGGTGCTGGTTGTACAGTAACGTGAGGCCCAGCCTTGTGAGGGCTGTGGTGACCAACTCGAGATTGCCAGTCTGTCATAAATTTTTTGGTTCATGAGTTTATGAGTGAGGCTAGCATAGCCTGGGTGTCACCTGAGTTGATGTAGCTGGGCCTTCCCCTGCCTCCGTGTTGTCCGTTGATGTATGGAGGAGTTTGAATAACTCAGCTTTCCTTGCTGTAGCAGGGTAGGGAATTTGTCACCTCCTTAGGTCGGTGGTAATGTGTGGGATCGTCCAGGATCTGATTGCTGCTGGACTAGCAACATCTCCTCTGCTTGAAGGTGTATCCATTCTAGCCGGGGTGCTAGGAAGAGGTGATTCTTCACCATCTTTTTGAGAAATACTTAAATAACAATAAAGATGCAATTATTTGTACCCAGGGTTCTTGTACTGGCTTGCTAGCTAAGCCATAAGGCGAAACGATTAGGCTTGGTGTTTTTTGGTGACTGGTGAGGCCCTGCTAGTTGCCAAGTGGCTTGAGAGGCTCTATCTATGCTTGGCGCGAGGGGATTTTGTGTGGCCACCGAACGTTGTGGCAGGATGTTGGCCTCTCGGTGACAGTAACCAGAAAATAGGAAGGGGAGTGACAGGTGAGGCCCTCTCTATGATACAATGCGAGGCGGCTAGCTCACGAGTGGCCCGAGGGGTGTATGCCTCCGAGTGTGAGGCGGGGTGTTGGCCTCGCGGGACCACTAACCGAAGCATAATGCAGAGAAAAAAGGGGGTAATACCTATTGGGCCCTAGAACCCTAATTGCCAGTACACTATTACTATTCCAGGGAAGGTAAGAGATGGATAACTACGTGAGCAGGTGTATGTACCTGGTAGTATGGTATTGAACCTGACAATCCGTATAGGTTTTTTAGTAGTAACTGTAACCTGAATGGATAAAACCGTATGGCATAAGGAAATATGGCATAGACCAAGCTTATCTTAATACGTACAGTATATGTGAAAAGTAAAGTGCCATGATGTGTAAATATTAAACATCGTAGCCATACTGGTTAAATATGTATCAATCTTAACCCATTAAGTGCCGTATGTACAAGTGAAAATGTGGTCTGTCCCCACCTTGTATGTTGTATGTCCCCTTGCTAGGGGAAAGTCTGTTGCGTGAGCAGCGTGCTGTGAAAAATGTATGTGAACTATATTACCAGTTACGTATATACAGACGCGTCTGCTACTGTGTAATAATATATGTATTTATACCTGATGTTGATATAGTGCTTGCTATGTGAATTGTTGTATGTCTTATTGAATGGTAGGGGTCAGTGAACATGGTGTTGCAAAATGCAAGTGCACTGGAGATCTGCCGAGTGCCCTATAGGTGGCAGTGTAGTTGGATACTGATTGGTATGTGAAATGTTGTTTGTCTGTTGACCTATAGGTGTAAGTGTTTTGGTGTTTGTAAAACCCCATGAAAATTGTCAATGTACTTGACAGACCTGTAGGTGGCAGTGTTGATAGAACCACTGTTGGTCTTGATGTGAAATGTTAATTATTGTGAATTAGACCTGAATTTGAGCCCGTGCTGGAGTTTCATTATGGTTTATGGTTATGTTTAACCCCTAAAGGACCAAACTTCTGGAATAAAAGGGAATCATGACATGTCACACATGTCTTGTGTCCTTAAGGGGTTAAAACAATCTTATGTGTAATTTATATTGGCTGGTAAATTGTATATGACATGTGAAGACAGTTTTGCTGTTGACCAGTAGGGGTCATAAATGCTGATTGTATGGTAAAAATACCCTTTAACCCCTTAAGAACCAAACTTCTGGAATAAAAGGGAATCATGACATGTCACACATGCCATGTGTCCTTAAGGGGTTAATCCTACCGTTTGACAGATAGGAGTCAGTATAAAAGCGAAAATGCTGTAGTTAGTTTGTTTGCTTATGAAGTGAAATAAAGTCTGAGAAGACTGTAGTATACCGATTGACCGGTAGGGGTCAGCATGTAGGCGAAAATGCTGTGGTTCGTTGGTTTGTACATGAAATGCAATAATGTCTGAGGAGCCTGTAGTACACTGAATGACCGGTAGGTGTCAGTGTGTAGGTAAAAACGCAGTGGTTTATTGTTTTGTACACGAAAAGCAATAATGTCTAAGAAGCCTGTAGTACACCGAATGACTGATAGGGGTCAGTGTGTAGGTGAAGAATGCAGTGGTTTGTTGGTTTGTACATAAAATGCAATAATGTCTGAGAAGCCTGTAGTACACAGAATGACTGGTAGGTGTCAGTGTGTAGGTGAAAATGCAGTGGTTTATTGTTTTGTACATGAAAAGCAATAATGTCTAAGAAGCCTGTAGTACACCGAATGACTGATAGGGGTCAGTATGTAGGTGAAAAATGCAGTGGTTTGTTGGTTTGTACATAAAATGCAATAATGTCTGAGAAGCCTGTAGTACACAGAATGACTGGTAGGTGTCAGTGTGTAGGTGAAAATGCAGTGGTTTATTGTTTTGTACATGAAAAGCAATAATGTCTAAGAAGCCTGTAGTACACCGAATGACTGATAGGGGTCAGTGTGTAGGTGAAAAATGCAGTGGTTTGTTGGTTTGTACATGAAATGCAATAATGTCGGAGAAGCCTGTAGTGCACAGAATGACTGGTAGGTGTCAGTGTGTAGGTGAAAATGCAGTGGTTTATTGTTTTGTACATGAAAAGCAATAATGTCTAAGAAGCCTGTAGTACACCGAATGACTGATAGGGGTCAGTGTGTAGGTGAAAAATTAAGTGGTTTGTTGGTTTGTACCTGAAATGCAATAATGTCGGAGAAGCCTGTAGTACACAGAATGACCGGTAGGGGTCAGTGTGTAGGCGCAAATGCAGTGGTTTGTTGATTTGTACATGAAATGCGATAATGTCTAAGAAGCCTGTAGTACACCCGAAGACCAGTAGGGGTCAGTGTGTAGGTGAAAATGCAGTGGTTTATTGGTTTGTACATGAAAATGCAAACAACGTCTAAGAAGCCTGTAGTACACCGAATGACCAATAGGGGTCAGTGTGTAGGTGAAAAATGCGGTGGTTCGTTGGTTTGTACATGAAATGCAATAATGTCTGAGAAGCCTGTAGTACACCCAAAGACCGGTAGGGGGTTTAAACGAATGATATGCATGAACATGCAATGGTTTTAGAACAGACTGACAAAATGCAGCAGTAAAGTGAGGACCTGACCCTTGCATGGTGCCGTGGGACTGATGCCTGGCGTAACGGGTAGGTCAACTTACGGTTTGTGAGTCACTTGGACACCATCCACAGCGATAGATTGAAGAAAGAAGGTGGTAGGCCGGAAAAGCCTGTGGCTGGATTCCTGACACAGCTCAGCTTAGAAAACCTCATGGAGTAATCAGGTAAAATGGCGTCTGGATGACCCGGAAGTGGAAATCATTCTGATGCTGACCTCAAGCGATATGAGTCAGGTAAGGGGTGTCCCTTATATAGGGGAGTGAATTAATTTAAGCCCCTCCCACAAATACAGGCAAAACTGCCTTAATACATATATATATATATATATATATAATCTCCTTTGTGTCCTATCATGGTTGGACATTTTCTTCTGGTCTCTATATATGGTAGTTTTGTCTCTTTAGCCGTATGAGTTAAACTCTGATCGCTCAGTCTATAGCTGCGTTCCAACCTGGAACGCATGAAAGAAAACAGTGTAACCGGAAGTAATGCCGAAAGTTCGGATGCGTTCCAGCATGACACGCACGCGACGTACATGGAAGACAGGTGTAGTCCATTCCCCAATTCCGGCGGTATATTTAAACGAAGAGGCTAAGGAACAATCTCATCGCATCCCTGACAAAGTCCTGCGGACGAAACGCATCATATTAACAGTTTGGGACTTACAGTGCTGTATTCCTATGTTCCACTTGCTAGTGGATTTATGCTGCTTTTAACTGGATTTTTGTAAGTGCAATTGTAATAAATCTTTTTTATATTAAGTGATATCTGCACTATTATCTGGTTCTCTTTCCATTACTAAGTGACAAAGATCTCCCATATTGCTCTGAAGATTTTCTCCAGACTGGGACAATGGGCTTGATATTCACTTACATTTTGTAAGTTTTCCACATTTTCCTTGATTGTCTTTATAACTACACACGCTTTTATCACACTATGTCATGTTTTTTTTTCTTTAACAAATGCCAAAAAAAAAAAAAAAGAACCACTCACTTTTTATTTTGAGGCAGTTTCAGGACGGCAAACTGATGTGGCAGCAAAGCAGAGAGAAAAAACTGACAGCCCTTGAAAATAGAAGTTTAGGTGATGTGTCCAGGGTTAGTCCATAAGCAAAGTCCTTTATCCAGTCCAAGGTCATTCAATATGAGATCAAGCAGTGTTGAAGGAAATTCCAAAAGCAGAGTCATGGCCAGTCCAAATTAGTTAGCCAGGAAATCAAAGTTATAATTGCATGAAGAGGAGATTCAGAATGGATCCGGTGACGGAACACACGGTTTCTCTAAGAGTGATCCAAAGGATTAGGAAGGCACTTCATGCAATCAATCAGATTAACACACATTAATTGTCCACTGAGGTGTTGGAGATTGGAGTTTAACTAGCCAAAGGGGTGTGTACTTCCATGCTGTCTTAAAGGCCAGTAATAAATGAATCAAATTCTTGACACACTATGTGCGGTTTATATATCTCTTACAGATACTGCTAAATACACTACCATACTAAAAGGTTGTATTTTTACTTTATTTGCATCTTAAGAACCATCATTCCATTTTTTGCATTCCTACTTATCAAAATATTTCACGTTTCAGAGGGCACACTGTCTAGTAGGTTTGCCTTTATATGTGCTTTTGGTGACTGGTGCTTTTTTGTCTTATTTCGTATGTATGTCAGTATGTGTGTGTGTGTGTGTGTCTGTATCTCCTTATGCATGTGTGTATGTATGTCAGTATGTGTCTGTGTGTCACTATGTATGTCTGTGTGTTTGTATATGTGTGTATGTTTGTTTCAGTATGTATGTCTGTTAGTATGTATGTGTGTTTCATTATGTGTGTATCTTTCTGTGTATCTGTGTCCTTTTCTGTCAGTTCGTGTGTATGTGTTTGTGTCTGTGTGTGTATTCCTGTGGGTGGGATTTAGAGGCTGGCCCTTGGGGTGTGTTTGGAGACAGGTCCCCGGGGTTCCAGACCTCGAGCTGAGATATGGATCCCAACATTTCTGATGGCAGCCCTGCTAATGATAATAAGATTTGCAACACGGCTGATGTTCCAGGAGAGATAAGCCAAATGGCAAATTATTTAGGTAAACTAGAAAAACTGTCAGAGCTGTGGCAACTGACATTTAATGTGGAGCAGTGCAAGCTAATGCATCTTGGGTGTAAAAACTCAAGGACAGAGTATAGAATATTTGATACAGTCCTAACCTCGAGGTAATTATTTTACATGACTTAGGGTAGGCAGGAAAGCAACACCTTTAGGTCATGTAATATTTTACATGACTTAAAGGTAGGAAGAGCAGCAGGAAATGTTAGCAGAATCCTTGGTTGTATAGGGAGAGAAATTAGCAGTAGAAACCAGAAGTATAGCGCAACAGGCTACACAATTTGAAAGCAGAAAGAAAAAGGGTCAACCTTCTATTTAATTCTTTTGGTGGTGCTCTAAGATATAAATAAATAAATAAATAAATAGGAGTAACACTCACCCCTATATAAACACTAGATGAGATCTAATGACTTTGCTGGAAATGGGGAAAATTATATATAGTGTAGTATGATTTAACAAAGGGAGATCCGAAAAACATAAAATGGTCGAACTCACAAGTATAGAGCCAAAAAGTGGACTGGCTCAAATCTCAAACGCCTTGGTGTATTAAGGTGACACCCTCCCTCTTCTTTTCTTTATAAATATGTTAAGGAGAAAACACAGAAAGAAAAGGAAAACTCTTGGTGTGGTATAAAACACAATCTATTGAATTGGAGGAAATACTATATGCTGCTCACCTTGCTTAGAGCCACAGGGAAACCTGGCTCTAGGTGTAAAGGCTTGTAGCCCACTAGAGAGGGGCAAACCTTCTTTTCCAGAGTGGATGGAAGGAATAACCAGTAGGGCTTAAGTATCCAAATTAAAACATTTATCAAACAACATAAAAAATACATGAATTCTTGTTCCAATTAGTATCTATTTCTCTAAGACACGTTTCGCCCGGTCCTTGGGCTTTTTCAATCAGAGTAGTTCCTTCCTGTTCACTTCTTCTTTTAAATCCCTGACTTCCTCCTCATAGGTTCCCGCCATGTGCTACGCACCAGTTGTGAGTGAGGTCGATGTCGTCATTACTCATTTCAGCTGATCTCCATGACATGACATAGCGGAAGTCTTATCCGATTGCTTCACTTCTGTGGGCATGTTGCTTGTGGGAACAGTTCTAATTCAGCCATCTTAAGTGTGGTCATTCCACATCTCGCTGGTATCTCTTATTACGCCAAAGTCCTGTCACTTAGTCCCATTCAAATGGGTCCGTGATCGGTACCCGGAAGTTGTATATTATGTATAAGGATACACATAATATGAAAGGAGTATATAATAGAAAACAGAAAAAATGGAATTGAGATATATATTCAGTTGATAAAAACAAAACTATTGAGGGTATAGTATAGTAGAATACATATGCATTCTAAAACTCTCTTAAAGATAAATATTATTATACATAAGTATTCCTATATATGGAATGCAAATATTGCAATGAAAAAAATATGTAATAAACTAGAAAAATATGCATACTTTAATTCCTTTTAAGGAATAAGAATGTATACAAAAATAACAAGTATATATAATAAATATAAAACACTTAAAATAACACACCTTCAGTAGAAAAGTCTAAACAAAAGTTCTAAAACAAACCAGAAAATATTTATTCACCCCTATATCAAAAGATAATAATGTTACATATAGCTCTAAAAATTGGCCAATAAATTCTAAACTATCACATTCTTAATCTTACCTCATTTCAATTGTGGGCACCTAATAGATAATTACAAGAAATGGTATAGCTCAAAATCTCTATTTAATCCGAAAGGTAGGAGGGAATTTAAGTTGAAGATCCATCTCATTTCGGCTTTGCCCATCGCTTGTGTTAAATCTTCTCCCCTCCAGTTAGTATTAACCCTTTGTATTCCCAAACAATTCAACTGGCTAATTCTTGTGGTTCGTCCTACATATATAAGACCACATGTACATACTATTATATGGATTACTCTATTAGTATGACAGGCGACCATATCTCTTATTGGGAAAGTACCATTCTCTATTTTTGGGTGAGTAAATTATTTTAAAAATCTTATTAATTTTCGTATTAGTGCAAGTGCTGCATGTACCACATCCATAAAAACCTTGTTTCTCTCCAAAAAAGTGCACTTCCCGGTCCTTAGCAGACTTCAGGACCATTGATTCAATGCTTTCCTATGGGGAAGTCCTAATGGACTCCACATGCGCATCGGCTGACATCAGCAGAGGAGGGGCGGAGTCTGACCCAGCATCGAGGGACATGTAGAAATTTGATTGATCATTGTAAAATGTCTTAATGAGCATTTGGAAACCAGTGCCTGGTTTAGTGTAGTTAATGGCATTTTGGTCAAATAGAAATAGGTTTAGCTAATTTCTGTAGATTTTTTTTCACCTGGAAAACCAGCAATAAATGGATACAGAATTTTTTTAACCTGACAGATGTTTTTATGATTTAAAACATCTATCCCAATACAACACATTTTATTTTTGTTAAAATATGTATTGTTATTTTAAAATGATCGGTTTTGTACTATTTTTAATATGATTCTTTCTATTTATTAACCCTAAATTCTGTTTGTAGATTAATCCTAAACAGGAGCCATACTTGGTGAACAACTATTCAAATGGCTGTAGATTGGCCCTCATATGGAAATATGGTGGCATTTATATGGACACAGACATCATTTCTATTTCACCTGTTCAAGAAGGCAACTTTCTGACAGCTGAGAATCCAGAAGTATTAAATAATGCTGTTTTTGGACTATCTACGCATCACAATTTCACATGGAACAGCATGGAGGATTTTGTAAAGAACTACAAGGGAAATATATGGGGAAACCAAGGTCCCCACCTATTTACGCGTGTTTTGAAGAGATTTTGTAACATATCTCGATTAGAAAGTGTACAAGATCATGTATGTGGAAATGTCTCCTATTTATACCCACAGCGTTACTATCCTATCACGTATGTATCATGGAAGAAATATTATCAAAAATGGGACAAGTTTCTAACATTTAATAATAGCTATGCTTTACACATCTGGAATAAAATGAATCAACGGAAAATGACTATGGTACCTGGGAGTAAAACACTGATAGAACATCTCTATCAAGAGCAATGCCCGACCATTTATGGAGCTCTTGCAAGAAATGAATATATTGAAAATCAGAAATCTCACTAGACCTATATCAGTTTATATAAAAATTATCTTTATATGAAAAAAATATTAGAAAAACTTTTAAAATGATTTATAGAAGTTATCATTTAAGTCCATGGGAAATTTTAATTGAAATTGATCAATCATTTTGAAAGCCGCAAACATATACCTTCGATGTATAAACATTTGGAAAGTTTTCCAACAGTATTGAATAATTTGGGAAGCTTACTAAATTGAGCCCTAAGTTGTCAGATGATATTAATTACATCTAGAGTAAACATAGAGAGTAGAGGATGATAATATAGAGGATTGTTCAGAATTCAAAAATAACAGTAAAGCAAAATTAAAGTTTGCCTACCTAACACATGGTCATCATCAAAAATCTTGATTTACAGATCATTAAACAGATAATTATTTTCTTTAAAAGAAAAACATTGCAAAGTTGTGAGTCTTGCCAGTGTTGCTCCCAGGCTGCAAGAGGAAACAATCTCAATGTAGTGTATGGGTTCAGTATCCAGGCACCTGATGACATTATTCTTAGAAGACACAAAAGGTAGAGCTTCTAAATAAAAAAAATGTAAAAAAAATAAAAACTAGACCAAAAAATCCTATAACTTTGTGTTTACTGCCAATTCTGATCACAGGCTGTGAAGGACAGATTACTGCTGATCAAATTTAAGAGCTGACACTTTTATAATGACGAGCAACAATGTTGCAGGAGTGTTTAAAGTAGAGTAAGTAGCGCTATAATATTTAGCCACCTCACAGTGGACAGACGTTCACAATGCTCAGCTGAGCAATGCTTTTGTATTTCATTGTCTCTTGCATCCAAGTCACAAATTAAACTCTGTCCCCCTTTATTCACCAGTATAGACCTCAACATAAAGACAAACAGGCTCAATGAAATGAGAGGAATAGTAGCAATGACATTAATGTGAAGTAAGAATAGAGAGCATAAAAAGTTAAAATACTGGAGACAATTTTAAGCAAGAGCCTCCTCACTACTGACTTAAGAAATCACACTATTTCGGAAGGGGGGTGGGGAGGGTGAGGAGGGGGTGTGGTCTGAAGAGCTATGATGCCTAACACACATGTAATGGTGATATATTCAGCTTTCAAAACAGAAAGGCATTGTTTCACACAGTTTGTATCTTTTTATTTAAAAAAATAAAAATGAATAATGACTGAGAACTTACAAGGAATATCACTTCAGTGTTATAGACTGTTATAAACAGTCTAAATCCAGAGGTCATTCTACTTACACTAAATATTATTTGCTCATTTGGGCTGCTCGCATGGTATTCATGTCCATATAACTTAATTTAAAAAAAGGTTGCATACCATAAAAATTAGTTAACGTCAAGGACCAAGAATAATAAGCCTTCAAATCATCCATCTTTAATCCGGTTTTACCTTTATTACTTTTCCCTAAACTCTTATCATCAAACCCCTTAATTAAACTCCTCTTACAAATGTCACTTACTTCTTGTTCATCTTACATACTGTCAGTCTAACAGAAGAAATAAAGTGTGTACACCGCAGACCTAGAGGCATCCCTAGGATCTCTAGCGCCCTTGGCGAAAAAAATGTATCGACACCCCCCACCACTCCCAGTCATGTTCCACATAGCATGACTCCTATATAAGTGCTACACCATGTAAAGGGTGGCTAAAGAAACAGATCTAGTACTATATTTTGTTTTTACTAATCCTCCCTGTCCCATAAAAAAAATGAATAACTAGGAATAGAGGTTCCTAAGGTTTCTTAGGAAAAGAGTCCTGCCAGTCACCCAAAGCCCTACACACTATATGAAATCAATGAAAGCAGGGGTGGACTGACCACTCGGGCAGATCGGTCATGGACTGAGGGCCCGGCAGGCTGCACAAACATGCCCTGGCTGGGGAGATCAGATCACAGATCTCTCCAGTCAGAAACAAGCATAATTGTACATGTTCCAGTGTTAGGTTGCTCCTGCAATCTCTCTCTCTCTTTTCCCCCCCCTCTGGCTCCCCTCCACCCTGCTCCTGGCTGTTCTCCTCCATGTAAAGTTTGCAGAGCCCCATGTAAGGGGAAGAGGTGGGCCTGAAAGAGGGGAAGTTACCTCACATCCTGCCCTGCACTCTCCTGCAGAATCTGCTTAACCCTGGCAGACAGCAGGTATTTAAATATTATTTTTAAGCCAATATCCCCCCTTACCCAGCCCCTGTGCCCCCTTCACCCATCCCAGCCCTTGTGCTCCCTTCACCCATCCCAGCCCCTGTGCCCCCTTCACCCATCCCAGCCCTTGTACTCCCTTCACCCATCCCAGCCACAGTGCCCCCTTCACCCATCCCAGCCACAGTGCCCCTCCACCCATTCCAGCCCCTGTGCCCATCAACCCATCCCGGTCCCAGTGCCCCCTTCACCCATTCCAGCCCCTGTGCCCCCCTCCACCTAACCCAGCCTCAGTGCCCCCCACATCCCAACCCCTGTCCCCCCTTTACCCATCCCAGCCCCTGTGCCCCTTCACCCAGCCCCTGTACTCCTTCACCCATGCCAGCTCCTGTGCCCCTTCACTCAGTCCCTGTGCCCCCTTTACATATCCCAACCCCTGTGCCCCCCTTTTCCTATGCCAGCCCCTGTGCCCCTTCACCCATCCCTGCACCTGTGGCCCTTCACCCATCCCAGCCCCTGTGCCCCCTTACACACATCACAGATCTTGTGCCCTCTTCCATCCATCACAGCACTGTGCCCTCTTTACCCATCCCAGCTCCTATGCCCCCTTTACCCATCCCAGCCCTTGTGCCCCCTTTACCCAACCCAGACCCCTCTCCACCTTCACCCACTACAGCCCTATTTCTCTCATTCCTATCCCTCCCTGTACCCACCACAGCCTCTGTGCTTTCTTGCACACTCCTCAGCCTCTCTCTCTCCCGGTACCCACCTCACCCCTATGCCTTCCTGCACCCACTTCAGCCCTCATCACTCTCATCCCTATGCCTTCCTGCGCTCACTACAGCCCCTATCCCTCACTGCTCCCACTGCAACCTGCTATCCCCGACCGTCTATATGCCCCCTGCACCTACTACAGCCCATATCCCCCCTCATGCACTGCAGCCATTATCCAAACACATACTGCAGCATCTGTATCTCCCCCACACAGCAGAGCCTCTAGTATCCATACAAACACACACTACAGCCCCAGTATCCCCCAGATGCCTACTATAGCCCCTATCCCACACACACACACAACAGCCACTATCCACACACACTCTGCAACACAACCAGACCTCTCCACTCACATACGACACTGCAAACAGCTCCATCCACACATGCAAACCCACAAGGAACCTCACTGAATGCACATAATCCCACAAACAGAATTCCCACACATTCAATACCACATGCAACCTTCCTACACACATCACAAGAGGCATCCCCAGCATGGCAATACTGCATACAGCCACCTTATACACACAACCGCAATTATTACAATTACTTATATAGCACCAACATATTCTGCAGCGCAGTACAATAGGTAAAACAAGACAAACAATTATTTCTAACTCAACATGTTGACATACAGGAACACAAGCAGCATCACACACATGCAACCACAGAAGTAGCCTCCAAACACTCATGTTTGGAGGCTACTTGTATGGTTAAACATGTGGGGGATGCTGCTTGTGATGTAACCAACAAACACAGAGGAAAGGTGTAATTAAATTTGCTTTATTTCTTTATTTTAATGGGGGGCGGTGGGGGAGGCAAGCTAGTAAGGGGTACTCCACACAAAAACAATGTTTTATTAAAACACTGTTTTTGGTTGGATTAATCCCTTAAAGTATATCTGCCCTGTTTGGGGGACATCATGACTCACACAACCATGCTTGGTAGCGCTTACATATTATCAGTGGTGTCACTGGGGGGGGGGGGGCATAGCCCCCCTAGATCAGGCTGTGCCCCCCCAACTGGAAATAAAGTTACTGCTTGTAATGAATCGACGGGCACCCCGACTGGGTACCTCTGTTGATGGATGCTCCTAGCGCTTCCTGAGGGCTCCAAGCACGCCAGCCAACACCATAACCACCGTAGACTCCTCCAGAGAGCAAGTCAGGAACAAGCTCTTACAAGAGCTTCGTAGTAATTTAGCAAGGGAGTATGACAAGCATAGCAGCTTCCCCCAATAAGAGACATCACTCCAAATTGAGGGTGAAGTAGAACTGAAGCTTTTAATCAAACACTCTGCTTTTATGCACATTTTACAAACAAAGTACTGCCCACAGGGTTTTGCAGAACAACCAATCAATACATACAATACACTCAGACACTCCCAGCAATTACACACAAAATCCTCCCCTCTGCCTGTGATATAATTACTGAATACAATGGGCTGACGTAATTATCACAGGCAGAAAAAGTGTTTCAAATACCAATAAGCCCAAATAATGCTTACACAGGGCAAAGTCTCCCAGGGGCCATAGTCACATGGCAGGAGGCTGGCAATCAGTCTTCTCCAATGCCCAGTGGCGAGGCTGGTTCCGCCACACTGCTCGTTGGGCTCCCTCCATGTTACTGAGAGCCCAGCCCCTAAGCAGTTGGATCCTGCAGGCAGGGGAATCCCCCTGCCTGTAAACACGGACAGACACTGGAGGGAGGAGGGAGCAGGAAGCAAGCTGTGCTCACTGTGCACTGCTCTCCTGCTCCCCCAGCAGAAACTAAGGAGAGACTTCCTGCACCCTGGAGTATGGTTCCTTCTCCACAGCACTAGCACAGTATATACACAATGTCACACACTATCACTAAAACACACTATTACGTATACACACAATGTCAATGATACACTCAATAACACACACTCTTACTAAAGTATACACACACAATGTTTTCCTGACACTATAGTGATCCTTTAATTAAATTAAACCCATTATTGTAAATTAAATCCCACAATATTATAAATAAAATCCCACCAAATGAATGAAAACATTGTTATCACAGCTATAAATGATATATTTAATGTAAAATATATGTATTACAGACATCCCAACATGTAAAAATGCATTTCGGGGAGGTGGCTTCACAAGCTACAGCGCCAGCCCCACTCCACCAACACACACAGATACATGTACTGGCACATACACACACTCTGGCACATACACACTGACACACATATACACACCTTGAAACGTACACAGGCACATACACTCAGACACACACACACACACACACACACACACACACTGGCACTCAGATACACATACTGATGCATACACTCAGATACACGCACTGAAACACAGATACACACACTGAAACACACACACAGATACACATACTGGCACATACACTCATATACACACACATATTGACATGCACACAAGTCATACTTTATAGATTTGCAGCCACCTTCCTGTTAGCTTACCTTTGTGTCCAGGAGGGTGGCTTGCTGAGAGTTCTGTTGCTGGCTGAGGCTGATGGGAGTGAGCATGCAGCAGCAGCTCACTCCAGCCCTTTGCTCTGCCTCCATGTTGCTGCCTCCTCCCGGGCGGTAGCTCTGTGTGAAGCAGGGAGAAAGTGATAGGCTGCCATCACTTCCTCAAAATATATATAGAGAACACAAGAGACCAGAAGGTAGGAAAGGAAAAACCTCTAAGGGTAATATCTGCCTTCCTGAACACCCCATTATTCCCTCCAAAACGTCCTCTTCCTCGTCCTCTAAAGTTACCACCGTAACCACCTCGCCCCCTTCTCTCATATTGTCTACTGCCTGCAATATATCCCCTCTGTGGACATTTACCATTCCAATGTCCTTCCTCTCTATAATAAGCACATTGATTTCTACCTAATGGTCCCCTGCTCATCCTTGTCTCAACTCCTCTGTCCATCTCCCCTCCCTGTCTCACTACACCTGTGATAGCTACCGCTAGCCTATCTGCTTTCTTCCTCATCTTATGTTCATCCTCACGCTTTGTCTCAGTTTCCCTATTCATATATACCTTATTTGCAACCTCCATTAGCTGTGATATGGACATTCCTGCAAACCCCTCTAACTTCTGTAACTTTCGCTTAATATCACTTTGGGCATGGCTTACAAATGCTGAGTTTATCATACGAGAGTTCTCAGGAGCCTCCGGATTAAAAGGAGTGTATAATCTGTATGACTCCAATAATCTCTCGTAAAAGGCACTAGGTGACTCATCAGTTTTCTGCAACACTTCAGCCGTCCTGGACATATTAATCGAGTTTTTCCCACCTGCCTTCAGGCCTGTAATAATGGCTTGCTGATAGGCCTTCAAATGGGGCATGTCAGCACCATTAATGTTCCAATTTGGATCGCTATTGGGAAAATGGGCAGTGGCTGGATTAGCCTGGTTTTGAGTACGGGCTGTTTCCTCAAGTGCTTTAATGGCCGCTTGATTAATCCTAGTCCTTTCCTCACAATTAAACAAGGTTAATAATAGCTGCTGACAATCAGCCCAGGTGGGATTGTGGGTCTGTATAATAGAGGTGACCAAGTCAGTCATGGCTTGAGGTTTATCGGTGTAGGAGGAGTTATGGGTCTTCCAATTGAACAGGTCGGTCGTGGTGAAGGGGACATAAACAAATACAGGGTCTGCCTGCTGTAGTTGACCATTACCATCAACATGTGGTTGGCCAGGAGTAAGCCAAAGTGGCATTTGTAAATGTCGGGATGGAAGGGTGCCAGTCAGTTGTCGGGTTAGTAAGGGACTTTGGTATGGTTGCTTAATAACAGGTTCTGGTCTAGGAGCAGGGCCGCCACCAGAAATTTTGGGGCCCCTAACTCAGCTCAGGGTCTGGGCCCCCTCGGGCCCGCCTCCAAATACCGCCCACTGGGTCCGCCTTCAAATACCGCCCACAGGAATATACACACAGACACAAACACACACATGGATACAAAAAGACAGAGATACATACTAACAGACACACATACTGAAACAGACATACACGCATACAGGCATACATACTGAGACATACACACAGGCATACATAGTGACAGACAGACACATACTAACATACATACAGACACACATGCATGAGGACATAAAGACACATACATACATACATACAGACACCGACATACATACATACACACACAGAGACATACTGAAAGACATACAGACACTGTCATCCATACACACATACATTCATAATGGCATACAGACATAAACAGACATACATTCATAATGGCATACAGACATGCATACATACATTCAGACTGACATACATGCATATATACAGACATACATGCATACAGACATCCATACACGTATACACACAGACATACGTTCATAATGATATGCAGGCATACATTCTTACTGACATACAGACATACATATATAATGACATACAGACATACACATACATACATACATACAGACAGACATACATACATACATAGACATACATGCATGCATACAGTCAGACAGACAAACATAGACATACACACAGACACACACAGACATACATACATAGACATACATACATACAGACAGACAGATAAACATACAGAGACAGACAGACATACATACATAGACATACATGCATGCATACAGTCAGACAGACAAACAGACATACACACAGACACACACACACAGACATACATACATACATACAGACAGATAAACATACAGAGACAGACATACATACATACACACACAGACATGCATGCATACAGACAGACAGACAGACATACATAGACATACAGACACACACACACAGCTCATTTTCCAACCACCCTCCTGTCTCTTACCTTTTCTTTGCAGGAGGGTGGCTGGGGATGATGGGAGTCGGCGCGGCTCCCGCTTCACTGCCTGGCTCTCCCTCTTCACCGGCGCCCACGCTTCTCCCGCGCAGAGTGGGCTGGGAGGAAGTGACCACTTCCTCCCAGCAGCACTTGCGGCTTTTTAAAATTTTTTTAAAGGGGGCCCGGTCGCGGCCACAGCGCTGACCGGGCCACTGAAGATACAGGGCCCATCGGGTGGCCCTAAGTGTGTGGGCCACCCGATGGTCCCCACATGTGGGGCCCGGGCGGCCGGGCCCCCCAGGGCCGCCGGGCCCGTGACAACCGTTATGGTTGTCACCCCCTGATGGCGGCCCTGTCTAGGAGTAGTAAGATAGGTGGAAGGGGGTAAGTTAACTTTACTGATCGACAATTCTGTTAACAGAATATTTTGGGTAGGGTTGGATATAAATTATAGGTATGAATGGAAGAGTAAATTTCTATTAAAGGAACATTATAGTCACCTAAACTACTTTAGCTAAATAAAGCAGTTTTAGTGTATAGATCATTCCCCTGCAATTTCACTGCTCAATTCACTGTCATTTAGGAGTTAAATCACTTTGTTTCTGTTTATGCAGCCCTAGCCACACCTCCCCTGGCTATGATTGACAGAGCCTGCATGAAAAAAAAAACTGGCTTCACTTTCAAACAGATGTAATTTACCTTAAATAATTGTATCTCAATCTCATAAATATTTATGACCCTCTGCTAAGATTGTGTCTATTTTCTAACAAACCTGTGTCTTATCTACACTCATGTCGCTTTAACCCTTGTATCACAACTCAACTTTGAATTCTATGTGTCATTTTGCTGGAGTGGAGAAAAATGCTGAGGATATCGGTGGGTGTGCGTGCGCTCGGTTCTATTATGAGGAAGTCATCCAAATAATGAATGACGGCGTGACACCTGAGAATGTTCACAAGCAGCCAGCATAGAGTTTCTGCAAAAATATCAAACAGTTTAGGGCTGCTTCTGGACCCAAAAGTGAGTCGCGTGGAAAAATAGTACCTGTTTCGCTATTTAACACCGTGCAAGTGTCAAAGTGATGGGTGCATGGGCAGTAATTTGAATGCATTGGTTATGTCTGTTTTGCTAAGCCAAGCGTTGCTACCAGTTGAAATGATGGTTTGTATAGCGTCGTCAATTTTTACGTACTGTAGTGAGAATTCGTCTGCGGGAATGAGTGCGTTAATGCTGGGAACAAAAGAAGAGTGCGGTGCCGATAAATCGATAATCATGCGCTTTTTATTCGAGTATTTGTGCACAGCTATGCCAATGGGATTAGTGTGCCAGGAGGAAAACGGTGAAGAGGTGAAGGGGCCGATCATGAAACCTTATGCTATTTCTGTGGAAATAAGAGCGTCCATGGCCTCTGGGTCTAGGCAGGCTGATAGGAGATTGGGGCATTCCAGCGTGCCTGAGGGAATGGCTACAAGACCCGTGAGAAAGCCCTGGGTGAACCCTGTTAACAAATATTCCACTAGATGTCTACTTGGATGAGTTTTCAAGTAAAAGAACAGGTTGTCGATATTAATGTCGGTTAGTCACTTGCTAGGGAACAACCTGGCCGGGCACATGGTCTTAGTGTGTGCCCTGGAGCAGACAGAGCAGATGTGCAACAATCTACAGGCGCTGAAGCTGCAGGAACCTGCATTGAAATTGTTGCACACCTGAGCTTTCCCTAGAAAGGAGATGGGCCTACCCAGTTTATCCCGCTGACCACCCTCATGTTTATTGTGAGGAGTGGAAGTGTATTGAGGTTCAAGTGAGTTGAAGAATTACATATGGCACAAGACGGGGGCCTCAGACCAGCGAAGTGGCGACAGAATAATTCTGTATCCATCTGACACCAGTTAATTCTTATGTTAAATTGTTTCAGATGTGTCGCCACTTTCACTGATATCGATTTATGATAGTCATAAAAAGATGAGGCCCCGTACTTGACACCCAAATCCACCACTTTATGGAGATAGAGGTCCAGTTCCTCTCTCCAGTGGGGATATACCGAGCAGATGACATCACGGTATATTCCGAAAGCCAAAACAAAATTGGGAATAGATAATTTTTTGTTGAGCCTAGGGTCTCTGAAATATTCCCAAAGTTATAAGCCCTGTTCTCCATCACGTCTTGGGAGGCTATAAGCAATGACACCAGACACATGTCCTTCCCATCCAGGATTTCTTTCCTAATGGAGTCTGGGACGGAGTGAGCTGGTGACACAAAAGGAGACGTATCTGAGGCAGGAGCTGAAGGGGGAAGTATAGGGGCGGGTGTTGGTGCCATAGGTACTGCCACGGTGAGTGCTGAGAGGTCAGGAAGGTTACCTTGGGAGGCGATGGCACTCTCCACCTTGCTTAACCTGCTGTTCAAGGTCTGCAGGTTGGCCAGGATTGCCGCAAGGGTGTCCTGGGTGGCTGTGCCAGTGCCAGATAATTGACCTTGAGAGCTAGTCCTTGGCCTATGCTCAGGGGCCTGGTTGGTCAAAAGTCTGTAGAGTTCCGCCTTACGAGCCATAGCAGGAAAAGGGATGCCCCTAAGCCTAAGTTCGGTCATAATTTTTGGAATAGTCCATGCTCTCAAAGACGTAGGGGTAGAAGGGGTGAGAGATTCACCTGGAGACTCGGGTCTGATAGGAGTGAATGGTATCATGTCTGTAGGCAACTCGTCAATGGGAGTTGTATCTTGAGGCATTTAGAAATGAATTAATGAATTGGATTTAGTAGGGGCATCTGAGAAATTGACACAAAAAGGGGGGAGGCAGGTGGGGTTCCTCAGGTGAACTGGACTGTAAGGCTATTGCCGAAGCGAAAAACTTAACTTTGACTAGTGACAGATGAGGCCCTACTAGTGCCAAGTGGCGGTGAGAGGCTCTATCTATGACTTGGCTGAGGTAAGTACGTTGCCACAGATGTGGTGGTGGGGTGTTGGCCTCTCGATGACATTTAAGAGATTCAAAACGTGTGGCCGTGGAAAGTGAGGCCCTGACTACGGCCCTGTAGAACAGCGAATGAGGCGTTTAACTATGATTTGGACATGGGGCCGTACCTCTGTGTTGAGGTAGGAGATGGCCTTGCGGGGCCTGTAAATGCCTCGTGAGCTAGGTCTGGAGCCCAGACCCTGTGAGCCAGTTCACGTACCATCTATGGGAAAAATTGGCAAATTATGTAATGGGTGGATACTAACCTTGATAGTGGTTATACCCGGGAACTTGAACCTTCAAGTATTCTTTGGAAAAGAGTCACAGCAGTTGGTGATATCGTAGAAGAAGCCTAAGGGGTTTGAGACAGATGTAGATCTGTGTGAGCATGGCGTGTGAGCGCAACATGAGTTCCTGGGGGGTCTGAACGAGTGATACGAGACAGAGTGACAAGTGTAAAGTGAAGGCTGCCTGAGGCCTTGAAAAAACAGAAACTGAAGTGAAATAAATACTATACCTGGATTGTAGGACAAGAACCAGATTTTTTTCAGTTCAGAAGAGGTACAGCGGTTGGTGATATCGTAGAAGAAACCTAAGGGTTTGAGACAGATGTAGATCTATATGAGCGTGACGTAAGAGCGCAACATGAGCTCCTGGGGGGTCTGAACGAGTGATACGAGACAGAGTGACAAGTGTAGAGTGAAGGCTGCCTGAGGCTTTGACAAAACAGAAACTGAAGTAAAATAAATACTATACCTGTATTAAAGGACAAGAACCAGGGTTTTGCAATTTAGCCATAATATATGACAAAATGGGCGATCTGTGGAGATCAAAGACATTTTTTAACAGAGCTAAGATTAACTTGCTCATAAAGGAATGGTATAAAATTGTGTAATTAGTAATTTCACGGAAAAACCTCCCAGTAATTAAGATTGCAGCTACTGCTAGAGTTTAGTGCAGGCAAGCTACATGTTATACATAACGAACTAGCAAATACCAAAAAAAGCCACTAGGTGGCAATAACAGCCCACTAAACTTGGCTTGTGAAACTGACACAAGAGAAACAATAATGGAAAGCATGAATGAAAGTTTACAACCAGTAGCAATATGCCATGCACACTATAGTAAATTATGGCATCCTTTATATATACAGTATAGCAGCATAGCCTCTGCTATAACAGCAGAGGCTAACCCAATGAGGATTTACATGCCCCTATTAACAAGAATAACGTTTTGACCGAGGGTAGTAATGTACCGCGAACCAACGAGTCCGTGGGGGGGTGGAGGAAGGGTGTAGGACCCCTCCCACCCAGAAAGATGTACAAAAACCGACCGCCTACATGCCGTAGTGTGGGGACCGTGGGTATTCCCCTACAAAGTTTACCGCCATGTGCGTTCCAGGCCCCCGATAAGACCACAGAGCGGCGTGGAGGGGACCGGAATGTAACGTATGCAGATAGGACGGAGGATTCTGCCGGAGACTGCAGCTCACAGACAGGACGCCTTGACCGGAAGTCAAGCGATCCGGAAGTTGATCAGGAACACTTGAACTTGAACGTCAGAGGTGAGTAGGGGCTGAGATATATATATATATATATATATATATATATATATATATATATATATATATATATATATATCTGAGCCAAGGTAAGCTGGACCAAGGCAAGTGACAGAAGGGGCTATTCACTGGGCAGGGGATGAGGCGTAGGAGAAGGGGAAGAGTTTGTTTTCCTGTCACTATAGTTTCCCTTCAATGGTGAATAAATTGACTGTGTATTTATGTAGGTATTATTTACTACATTTTTCAATGTTTAACCCCTTAAGGACCAGACTGTTTTGGCCATGTTGTACGTTAAGGACCAGGGCTGTTTTAACACTTTTGTGGTGTTTGTGTTTAGCTGTAATTTTCTTCTATCTCATTTACTGTTCCCATACAAATTATTTATAGTTTTTTTCAGGACAATAAGGGCTGTCATTACATACCATTATTTGTATCATGTCATTTAATTTACTCTAAAATATGGTGAAAAATTGAAAAGAAAAACATGTTTTTTTTTCTTTTACTTGACAAATCTTTTACTTATCTACAATAGATAGAAACATTTAAATACATAAAAGGAATCAACACAGTAAAGGAGGAGACTATATTTAAAATAAGAAAAACTACCACAACAAGAGGACATAGTCTTAAATTATAGGGACAAAGGTTTAAAAACAATATCAGGAAGTTAAAGACTAATCAAATACAGCCAAATAAGGTACACTGAATGCAGGGGGGTAACCCCTAGTGAAAATGGATAAATAAACTGGAAAGTAGTGAACCTATGAATAGGGAGAAAGTAGCATGTGCCTATACTTCATAATAAAAAGTTGAAGATAGAAGGCACAAATAAAAAGACCACAAGGTCAAAAAACAATAAAGGAGTTTATTGAGTATAAATAGCATCAAACAGATTTGCAACAATGGATACAACGAGAAATTGTAACACTAAAAATAGAAAAAGATACAAAGTAATAATCTAGAATCAGTTCTGATGTCTTGAATGATACAAACGTGATCAGCTACAGCACACGTCTGTGCTGTTTGGAAAATACATAAATGCTAATTGGGTGCTAATAGGAGAGTGGTAGGATATAATGTATGGTAAAACCACAATAAGACGTATATGAAACTAGAGCCTGCAAATGTAAACTGCGTCTATATAGTGTCCACTAACAAAGATATTGAATGTATGAATATAAATATAATAGTGGTGGAATCAGATACAAACAAAGGTGTGATGCTGGTAAATCTCTATAAAGAATTAGAATCTAATAGTGAAGTCCACATGTATGTAATATGCATTATCGGCAATCTTTGTGATGTTTGATAGTAGAAAGAGTAGTGGTGATACGATCAAATATAGACAGGAATGCCGATAGATCTATATCATTAAAAATGGAGACTCTAAAAAGCGTGCTACATTCCTAATGGCAATGATAACTAAAGGTATATCCCAAAATATTCTGTTTGATCAATGAATGTTAAGTAATCAACTGGAATAACTGATCAATAAATATTAGATGATCGACTAAAATAGCTGGATAAATGGATATTAGCTAATCGACTCAAATGACTGATCAATAGGAGGCGATCCACTAAAATGACTGATCTTGAATTGATGAAAATAAACGGGATAAATATATAAGTAGAACTGGTGAATGAATAATAATTGTAAAAAGAAAGAATAAGCACTGTATAGTAATATACTAATGCTAAAAAGAAGCACGCTATGAATCTGCAACTATTCCTATAGAAGTGATGGTAACCGATGGCTGTCCTAAGCTGTCTGAAAATAAACAGAGACAAGTATAAAGTGGACTAACACTATTGCTATCAATCCACCCCCGTGCCTTCGAGGGCACCTATGTCTAATCCAGCTGAAGAATAAACTAATTACAAAAAGACTATCAGAGTAAATAACATAATATGATAAAAAGATGGCATGTATAAAGCCCTAAATCTCCTGATGCGCGCGTTTCACCTACTTAGCTCGTCAGAGGGGAACCGGTCAGAGGAGAATGCTGGATTAAAAAAGGACGGGAACGGCAAAGATTGGACAGGGTAAATAGCTCTGATTGGATGAAGTGAGATGACATCGTAGGGGGTGTGTGTCTCACTGACCCGGCCGTAAAAAGAAGAATTAACCCCTTAGGTGACAGGTTTAATATGAAATGTTCGGAACAAGATAGTAGAATAAATGTTAAGACTCAAATATAGTCTATGTATAAAGTACAAAAAGACTCCAAACATGGCACAGTATATATTAATATTTAAAGATAGAGTAATATAAAGATATTAGGTAAATGATGATTATTCTAAGAAAAACATTAAAATAAACATACAGTAAAAAAAAAGAGAGAATAGTATTAATATATAAAGGGGTGGGAGACCATGTATAAATATGGAAGGATTCAAAGATAACAAGAATGTAAAATGTATATTAAGATTAGAAAATAACAGTCTTGTTATAGAAAAGAATATCGGTTGTGTATACAATGGGAAATACAAGTAAGAGATTGATACAGAGACAACAATGATGATTGGACAGGATAAATAACTGTCGAATAAAATTGGAGGACAGCATAGAAGATGTATTTTGCGCGTTATCAAACCTCAGAGAGAATTAACCCCTAAGGGACGCTGAATGACAGACTTGGTATACAATGATGAAAACAGAACTGATTCTAGCTTATTACTTTGTATCTTTTTCTATTTTTAGTGTTACAGCATCTCTTTTTGATGCTATTTATACTCAATAAACTCCTTTATTGTTTTTTGACCTTTTGGTCTTTTTATTTGTGCCTTCTATCTTCAACTTTTTATTATAAGGTATAGGCACATGCTACTTTCTCCCTATTCATAGGAAGTATTAATTTACTGAGAGGGTAGTGGATGCATGGAATAGCCTTCCAGCTGAAGTGGAAGAGGTTAACACAGTAAAGGAGTTTAAGCATGCGTGGGATAGGCATAAGGCTATCCTAACTATAAGATAAGGCCAGGGACTAATGAAAGTATTTAGAAAATTGGGCAGACTAGATGGGCCGAATGGTTCTTATCTGCCGTCACATTCTATGTTTCTATGTTAAAAGCTAATGAAAAAAACAGCTAAATTGATTCAAAATTTGTCCTAAGTTTAAAGGAACACTATGGTCACCTAAATTACTTTAGCTAAATAAAGCAGTTTTAGTGTATAGATCATTCCCCTGCAATTTCACTGCTCAATTCACTGTCATTTAGGAGTTAAATCACTTTGTTTCTGTTTATGCAGCCCTAGCCACACCTCCCCTGGCTATGATTGACAGAGCCTGCATGAAAAAAAAAAAACTGGGTTCACTTTCAAACAGATGTAATTTATCTTAAATAATTGTATCTCAATCTCTAAATTGAACTTTAATCACATACAGGAGGCTCTTGCAGGGTCTAGCAAGCTATTAACATAGCAGGGGATAAGAAAATCTTAATAAAACAGAACTTGCAATAAAGGAAGCCTATATAGGGCTCTCTTTACAGGAAGTGTTTATGGAAGGCTAGGCAAGTCACATGCTGGGAGGTATGACTAGGGTTCATAAACAAAGGGATTTAACTCCTAAATGGCAGAGGATTGAGCAGTGAGGCTGCAGGGGCATGTTCTATACACCAAAACTGCTTCATTAAGCTAAAGTTGTTCAGGTGACTATAGTGTCCCTTTAAAAACATTTTTTTTTTTAAAGTAGACAACCCAGGGTATTCAATATGAGTCAAATATAAGGCATTTTTACATTGAAATTTGCCAGGTTAGTTATGTTGCCTTTGAGATCATATGGTAGCCCAGGAATGAGAATTACCCCCATGATGGCATACCATTTGCAAAAGAATACAGCCCAAGGTATTGCAAATGGGGTATGTCCAGTCTTTTTTAGCAGCCACTTAGACACAAACACTGGCCAAAGTTAGCATTTATATTTGTTTGTGTGTTAGAAATGCAAAAAACAATTATGAATGTTAAATTTGGCCAGTGTTTGTGACTAAGTGGCTACTAAAAGACTGAACAACCTTGGGCTGTATTCTTTTGCAAATGTTATGCCATCAGGGGGTAATTCTCATTCCTGGGCTACCATATGATCTCAAAGGCAACATAACTAACCTGGCAAATTTCAATGTAAAAATGCCTTATATTTGACTCATATTGAATACCCTGGGTTGTCTTAACCCCTTAAGGACACATGACATGTGTGACATGATTCCCTTTTATTACAGAAGTTTGGTCCTTAAGGGGTTAAAAACACTATAAAACCTGTACATAGGGAGTACTTTTATACTTAGGAGACTTCGCTGAACATATATATCAGTGTTTCAAAACAGTAAAATGTATCACAATAATTATATCATCAGTGAAAGTGGTGTTTATGTGTGATAAATGCAAAAAATTTCATTTTCACTGACAATATCATCGCTATAATATGTTTTAGTGTTTTGAAACACTAATATTTGTGTTCAATGAAGTCTCCCGAGTAAAAAAGTATCCCCCATGTACAGGTTTTAGGGTGTCATGGAAAATTATTGGCGAGTGTTTATACTATACATACTCTAGAATAGATATGATTTGGGGCAATATGAACTTGATAACATTTTGAAAAAAAATCTATATAATTTATAACGCATGATCTGACCCGCATCATTCTTTTGGAAATAAAAGATGGCTTTCAAATACAAAAAAATAGCTCTACGTGGAAGTTAAATGATTACTTGCTATTTGATAAAAACAACAAGCTCACGCTAGAAAAACTAAAATTAAATATCAAAATAAAACATATATCAATCCTAAAGATATTGGGAACTGATTTAATGGGTATTATGGAAAATTATATAACCTTCAAACTAAAAACCAAGTTTCCAAAAGTAGATTAAATAAAACCGATGAATTTAAACAAACACATCAGTAAAAAAGAAATTGAATCTGCCATTTCAAAATTGCAAAAGTCCAAAACGCCTGGCCCAGATGGCTTTACTAATCTTTTTTTCAAATCATTTAAAAAACAACTGAGCAAGCATTTGGCCCCAACTTTTAAAAATGCCATAAGTTTAGGTAGTTTTCCTGCCGAAATGATGAGGCAATGAGACAACGAGCTACCGCCCTATATCTTAATAATAAATACAGATGTAAAACTCTGCGCTGGCATTTTAGCTGAATGCCTTAAGGGCGTTATTGAAAAATTGATGCATACATATCAAATAGGTTTTGTGCCCGGAAGATGGTCAGGCTATAATTTGAAAAGAATAATAAACATCCTCCACAGGGTTATACGAAATAAGTGACCATTTGACTATTGCCTTCGACACTGAAAAAGCGCTTGATCAATTAAATTGGACATTTCTGGAACGTGCTCTAATGTCTTATGACATTAAGGGCTGGATACTAGAGGCAATCATGGCATTATACAGAAACCCTACAGATAGAACAGTCTGGTCTAATGTTTGCTCAAGTTGGTTTGGGGGTCAGACATGGTTGCCCCATGTCGTCCTTATTATACATATTATCTCTTGTACCCTTGGCCCTAAATATTAGAAATAACAATAAAATTGGTGGATTTAAAATGAAAGATAGTGAATAAAAAATCTGCATGTGTGCAGATGATATCTTACTCACTATAAACGACCCTAAGAATTCATTAGATTCTCTTATGGATTAATTTACTTATTACAGCTTAGTATCAAACCACAAATTGAATAAGGATAAAACCACTGTTATGAGTTATGGAATATATGACGCCCTAAAACATGTGATCACTCAGAAATATAATTTCACATCGGCTAGAAAAAAAGCTCAGTTATTTGGGAATCTGGATAACAAAAAATTTACACAGACTCATGGAATTGAATTTTAACTATCTGTTGAAACAAAACAAACCAATTATTAAAAGATTAGAAATATTTGGAAATATCTTGGTGGGGTAGAATCCATATAGTGAACTCTTACATTATTCCAAAGTGGAATTATTTATTTCAAATGATACCCTTCAAAGTCCCGGATAGCTAGCTAATTCTTCTTCAAAATAATATTGAAACCTTTATTTGTAGAGGTAAAAAAAATTTAGGATAAACAGAAAAAATATTTCTCTCAAGCCCACAGAGGGGGGTCTCAATTTTCCAAATGTTAGAATCTTTTATCAGGCAAACATAATAGCCTGCATACATAGAACCTAATTACATTCTTCTTCTATAGAGGGTTGGTTTAAAATCTAAACTGAAGCGCTGGGTGTTAAAGAGGTCACTTATTCAAACAGTCGCAGTACCCTGTGCAGCCCAAGATGGCGCCGACCGCGGCCTTCTCCACGGCTTCGTCGGAAGCTGAGAACACACCAGAGGAGGATTTCCCTGCCATGATACCCGCCACGATGAACACACAATCCCGGTATGTGGGACTTGGGGACGCTGCTCCCTCAACCAAGGCAGATATTAAAGCCTTATTGCAGGACCTTAAGGCCATGTTTCAAGCTGACATAGCAGTGGTAAGAGAGGATGTCGTCAAGCTGACAGGCCGTGTCCAGGCAGTGGAAGGAGAACTAGGAGGTACACATCTGGCACAATCAGCCACAGAAGCTACGCTCCATACCCTACAAAAGAAATGTGGCGAAATGAGCCAGCGACTGGCAAGTCTGGAAGACAGGGCTAAAGCCCGCAATATAAGGATACGAGGCATACCTGAATCCACCTCACCAGATGAACTGCCTCACTACATAAGGCGATTGCTAGCCACACTGCTAACACCTAAGCAAGCCAAGCAAGCTGCAATTGACAGATGCCATCGATTGCCCATGGCAACCAAGGCACCCCCAGAGGCACCCAGGGACGTGCTGCTGAAATTTCAGAGGGACTCTGACAAGTCCGCAGTCCTGGGAACCACGAGAGTATCTCCCTCCTCGCAGCTGTCCTCCTACAAGGACCTCTCAAGAGCAATCATGCAATGGAGGCAGTCACTCCGCTCCGCTACAAAGCTGCTGAGGGAGGTTGACATCCCGTACAGATGGGGTCCACACCACCTAGTGGCAGAGAAAAACGGCAAGAAGTTCCCACTCTCGCAACTTCAAGATGCACCTGCCTTCCTCCAAGCACTGGGAGTCTCAGCAGAAGCCCTATCACCACGGGACAGAAGAACACGGGCAGTAGAAGACATCCCTCCATTTGTCCCACGATATGCACTAGCGGTGTCGGCGGACCCCCCAGCTTGACACCGACTGAACTATTTGTTTCCTGCATGTCATAATTGACAGTTATATAATTTCTTACTCCTGAAGTTTCATATGTTACTAAGATCTGTTATTATTTCTCTGGCTCCGTAGGCAAACTTGCTAAGCCGTAGTACCACTAAAAGTACTCCCCCCCACACATTTTTACCCCTATTAATGCCTCAAATGCCACGCTGACACCTGCCTCTGTTTAAGCGCATGGCACACACATAGCACAACACAAATCCTCACGATACAACCTAACAACACATAGCGCCCTGGAAGCAGAGGATGTAATGTATATTTCTAGGGGTATTTTTCTCTTATTCTCTATTTTATCTATATTTTCAAGTTGACAGTTAAAAATTGTTACACCAAAAAAAAAAAAAACCCATGTCGCATATGTCAACCCGATGCTAAGTGGCTACGCACTAATGGTTTCTATTATACTCTACAACCTGCTTAAACTGTTTCCACTGCTTATGGCACTGTAATGCAATCTAAACTTTGTACATATGCGATGTGAACAAAAATAAAGAATATAAAAAAAAAAAAATTAAAAAAGAGGTCACCGGCCTTATATGGAATATAAAAAGTTTGAAAAAAATGGAGGTGTCTATAGAAAAGAACAAAATTATGAATCATATCATCCCCGGGTGGAAAAAGATTAAAAAGAATTTAGGTATACAATACTGTGTTTTAGATGTTTAAGGCTCTAAGTAATAGAAGATAACATTTCTGATCTAACCTTGAAAAGTTGGGTAACGAGTGGTATTTTTAGTCTAGATCAATTATTATTCCAAGGTAAAATTTTACCCTTTGTATCCTTGTCCCAAAAATGTAAACTATCTAACTCAGAAATTTTTACATATCTTAGAGTCAAATATTTTTTACAAAAACATTTGGTCCAAGTTAAAGATTACAGGATTATGATTCTAAAGAAGTTATTCTCTAATGCTAACACCTCAAAGATATTAGCTAAAGTGATAAAATTAATCAGAATTAGAAACTCTATGGACATGTTTCCCCAACTGACAAAACAGGAAGAGGAGCTCAATTGTGTGCTAAACCACCGGGAATAGTGTAATGCTTTTAATTCTACTCATAAACAGGTTCAATGCTTAAATTTAGTTGAAACGTATTACAAGGTCATAAATAAGTGGTACTTAGTGCCGACCAATCTAACACAAATGTACCAAAGTGCCTCTCCATGGTGTTGGCGTTGTAGGTTCAAAGAGGTTCACCCCTCCTTGTCACAAGTGCTTCATTCCAAGAACCTATTTAGCCTTGACCTGCAGAGAGTCCTAGGAGGAAGTATTTCCCAAGTAAGTGGATTAATCTCATAAGAGCAGGCATTAGGCTGCTAGAGTAGGACCTGACAAGAATGGGGTACATTGACATTGTGGCAGGCTTATGCAATATATGATCATATAATGTAACTAAACCACTTATTTTTTGCCTAGGTGAGGTGTTTTTAAAAACTATTACACTCTGTAAGATTTGAAATCATTGTTTAGTGAATAAGCGAGTGAGCTGGATTGTGTATTTTGTATGTTGTATATGTTGGCCCCAGCAGCACCCTATAATGTATGCATGTTTAGGTGAGTGCAGACGTTTTGGTGTGTGTGTGTGTGTGTTTTCAGCTATTTACCAAAATAAATTCAAGTTACAACAATGAATTCAAGTTAAATAAATATCGGTTTAAAGTGAAGTGTCTCAGCTGTAATTTGAGGGTATTCACAGCCAAACTGGAGGAAGGGTTAACGAATTACAGATCTTGAATATGTAGCCCCTTTTTTTCAAGGGACCAAAAGTAATTGGGCAGTTACTTTCAATAGGGGGTTTCATGGACAGGTGTGGGCTATTCCTTCATTATTTTATCATTAATTAAGCAGGTAAAAGGTCTGGATGCAAGTGAAAACAGGCTGCAAAAAAAAAAAAAAAAATCCAGAGAGACAGGAGAAATATTAGGAGTGTCCAAATCAACAGTTTGGTATATTCTGAGATTAAGATAATGCACTGGTGAGCCCTTGCACACAGTACACTTTTTTCACATTATGGGCAACCAAATCTCCCCTGTACAGCAGGCCCATCACATGACACAAGCAGTGACAGTACAGGGTTCAAATCTTTTCTGCTACTTGCTGAATCACCTTTACATCTCAGCTGATATTATGCTATCTGAGCTATGGTAGAAGAGTGGGGTGGACAGATAGAATTTACGGCAGTATACACGGCCTTTGTAGTAAGTGAGGGAGTTGCTAATATGGCTATAGTTATGAGACTTTATCAGTGTGCACAGTACAGACCATGTTTTAAACCAGGTGGTGAGAAGTGCACTTCCCGTTGGGGCAGAGGGTGGCAGAATGTGCAGTCATTTAGAGAGATGTCAAAAGATTGCTTGGCACTTCAACCTCAGGCTAGTCAAAATTTGTTGCAGCATCAACAACGAGCGTGTTTGCCACATCATCATCTTCGCCAATATATTGTGACATAGTGGAACTTTAATTTTGCCCGTTTGAGTGAAGATGTTCTGAGCATCAGTTCAGGAGTAGCTGTACTAGAGAGAGCTGTTCCTTCTAACAGCTGAGGGAACAGCCCCTCTAGTATGGGTGGGGCTGAAAATATAAGGAAGGCTACACAGGTTGTGGTGGTAGGGGACTATTATTAGGAGACTAGATAGAGTAATCTGTCGCTCTGTTCGGCTCATCCAGACAGTTTGCGGTCTCCGGCGTGCTCAGGTCTGGCATGTTGCTGACAGAGTGGATGGATTATTGGGAGGGGCTAGGGATGACCCAGTGGTCATGGTCCATGTTGGTACTAATGATAAAGTTAGTGGAAGATGGAAGGTCCTAAAAACATTTTTCAGGGAATTAGGTAACAAACTTAAGAAATGGACCTCCAAGGTGGTATTCTCTGAGATATTACTTGTGCCGCCTGCTACAGTAGAAAGGCAGCAGGAGAAAAGAGAGGTCAATGCGTGGCTGAAGTCTTAGGGCAATTTTTTTGCATGGGTACAACATTTATAGCCATGATGGATTGCACCTAAACAAGAGAGGCTCTGCATTGCTGGGGGACAGGATGGCTAGAAGGTCAGATGAGATTTTAAACTAGTGGTAGGGGGAGAGACATAGTAATCTACAAAATTGAGATAGGACAGAAAGGAGATGATCTTTAGATAAGTACAAGGGGTGGATATGGGGCAGTGGCATGATCAGAACAGAGGAGGTATGTAATAGTAATAAAAATTCACACAAAGTACAAGTGACTCATGATAATATCAAATTTTTGCTTACATATAATGCAAGGAGCCTAAATAACAAAATGGGGCGACTATAGGCTATAGCATACACTAAGCAACATTACATAATAGGCATCACTGAAACATGGTGGGATGAGACACATGACTGGGAAGTTAACTTAAACGGTTACACACTATTTAAGAAGGATAGAAAAAACAGGAAAGGCAGTTGGGTATTTTTGTATGTCAACCATGAGTTAAAGCCAAATCTGAAGCAAGTGGAATATGATGAGGAAAATGTGGAAGCTTTGTGGGTAAATATCTGCTTTGGGCAAAAGAATGGAAAACAATTATTGGTTGGGCTATGTTATAAACCACCTAATGTTAATATTGATGAGGAACAACAGCTGTTTGAGCAAATTGAGGAAGCTGCAAATCTGGGTAACACATTACTTAATGGAGACTTTAATTACCCGGACATAAATTGGGACAGAGGGACTAGTGGTTCAGCAAAGAGAATTAGGTTTTTGAACTTGTTAAATGAAGCCTTCATGTCACAACTTGTACAAGCACCAAATAGAAAGAACGCCTGTCTGGACCAGGTTCTAACAAACAATGTTGATCTTTTGACCAACATTCAAGTATTTGAGCACTTGGGAAGTAGTGATCACAATATAGTGTCCTTTGAAATAAACTCAAAAAATTATTTAGTGAATAAAGAACACTGAGGATAAATGTATATTCAAACAAACCATTGGGTAATAAATATAAAAGAAACTAATTGAAAGCGATGTGGCTTAATGGGAAAGTATATCAAGAAATTAAAAATAAGAAAAGGACATTTAAAGTCTTTAAATCAGACACATCAGAGGCTTCCTATGAAAGATATAAGGAAGCCAATAATGCATGCAAAAGGCGATTAGATTCGCTAAACTACAAAATGAGAAAGTGATATCCAATGAGAGCAAAACCATCTCCAAAGCATTTTTAAGCACATACATTCTAAAAAAATGTTTTGAAAAATCACCTTTTCCAAGCACGCCTTTATGGATTTAAAAAGCAGACAGAGTGGTGTAGTAGATTATTTTCTGCAAACCAATTAGTTTGAATGACTATCTGTTCCTGTCCAAATTAAAGATAATAAAGTTGCGTGCACGCAGAAGTAAATTCACACTGAGACACAGAGTTCAGGTTAATGAAAGAACTTCGGAGAAGTTTAATGGCTTCTAACAGAAAATGGGCGTGCAGACCCTTATAAAGGCATTTTTACATCACTGAAGAATTCAAGATAACAGCAAATAAACATTATTAATTGGTTCAGGTGTTAAGTGGTTAGTTAGATGCCCTCCCATCAAAAGGTGATGTCATCCTTGACACGGGAGTGGACACAAGCACGAGGTGTCCACTCGATGGGAGGGGTGCTTTGGCAGCAATTTTGAGTAGTTGGCATTATTAGTTTCAAGCTTAGTTTTCAAGGTTTTTTAGTAGATACACATTTTATTATTCAGCTGACACATACTTTATTGAGATCAACATGTCGCTCAGCGGCCACAATTTTTCATTCTTGATGAACACTTTGTTCCGCTGATGCACATTTCTTCCTGACAAAGCATTAGCTTAGATAATTTCAAGAATTCTATAATTCTACAACAGTGGTAATAAACATTATCGAGCACTTTGAGAATTACATTTATTGCTGAAACACGTTAGTACTGCAGTGAGATCTTTTTTCCTGGTTACTTTCTGCTACTCTTTTTTGTTTTTTGAGTATTTGTATTTGAAATACAGTATACAGTGGGAATTCTACCTACCTGATCTCAGCAACATTTATCATACAAGGTGCTGAAAGTCTGAGCCTACTATTAAGTAGCTCAGCAATATGTGAGTGGGACTGTTTTGTGTTTATTTGTTTTTTTATCCATTTATACAGATTACACTATGGTCTTTTTTCTGTTTATATTTTAGGTTGTATATCAAGTTTAAGGTAAAAATTGTATGTGTGTGTTTTATACTGCAATTGTACTATTTTTAACCTATTTAAGTCACAAGCAACATATACCCTAAAGGGTATGAATGAATCAGGGATAACAACACACAAGAAGGATTTGGGAATTGTTATAGACAACAAACTAGGCAACAATGTGCACTTTAAATCAGCAGTTGCTAAGGCCAGTAAGGTATTATCATGCATAAAAAAGGGCATTAATTCTAGGGATGAGAACATTATTTTTCCTCTTTATAAAGCAATGGTAAGAGCACATCTTGAATACGCTGTGCAATTTTGGGCACTTTTTCTAAATAAGGATATTATGGCACTATTAGTGCTACAAAATGAATATAAGGAATGGAACATTTTAGCTATGAAGTAAGGTTAACAAATTTAAACCTCTTTAGTTTAGAAAAACTTTGCCTCAGAGGGGATATGATAACATCATACAAATATATGCGGTGCCAATACAAACCATTGTGTGGAATTCTATTCATAAACAGGACTATACATGGAACACAAGGTCATGCATTTAGACTGGCCAAAAGAAGATTTAGTCTAAGGCAAAGGAAAAAAATTTTTATTACCGTAATAACAATAAGGATGTAGAATTCTCTGCCTGAAGAAGTTGTTTTATCAGAGTCTGTACAGATGTTCAACAGCAACTAGATGTTCACTTGCAAAAAACATAATATGCAATGACTTAATTTTTCTACTGTAGGGTGAATGCTTTTTGATCCAAGGATAAATCTGACTGCTATTCTGGTATCAACGAGGATTTTTTTTCCTAGTTTGTTGCTTCATACTGTTTGTTTTACCTTCCTTTGGATCAACAGCAAAAAACAGATGTGAGGAAGGCTGACCTTAATGAACACATGTCTCTTTTCAGCCTATGTAACTATGTAACTAATGAGATGGAACAGCAGCAGGATCCTCAAGCAGCAGAGAGTGGTAAGTAAAATTAAAGCTTAAAATTAAAAAATTATTTAAAACAAATTTATAGACACATGGATACAAGCACTGCCACACATGCAGATATATAGACAAACAGATAACATCACTGACACATACAGATACAGACACACAGATACAAACACGAACACACATTCATATACACAAACACACACAGTGCATAGTCAAGTGTATTGGCTTCAGTGCACACACAGACACACGCTACATCACCAGCACATACAGACATATGCTACATCCCCAGCACTCACACACACACACACTTTATCCCCAGTACACACACACACACAATACATCCCAGCACTCACACACGCACACACACCCACTTTATCCCTAGTACACACACAGACACACATTTCCTCCACTGCAAACACACACATCCCAGCACACAGTTAGACACACACAGACACGTTTTATCCACACCACACACACACATAGAGACACTGCCATTGCAGAAACATATATATATTTATATATATATACCTAGCTGTTTGCAGGGACCCTCAGTCGCCACAGCTTGGGGTCCTTCTGGAACTTTTGCACCTGACTAGGCATCAGCTCTCCTTCTAGGCAGGTATCGCACCCTCTGCCTATTCCTCTGAAGCTCTGTCAACAGGCAGGTATCTTCCCCTCTGCCTATTCCTCTGGAACTCTGATTATAATGCTTGCTATTGCCTTTACAAAGGCACTTTGGGCTCTCAGAACTGGCTCTCTTGACTTTTCCCAACACTAGAGGGATCTTTCAGCCAGCAAACAGGTCCAAGGACTCGCTCACTGAGATTGCGAGGAAACCACACAGGGCACAAGTTCCAATAAGAACTATCATACAATGCTTTATTTTTCTTGGAACAAGCCCATACGTTCATTACATAGAGCTTACTGTGACACACTTAATAAAACCTAAATAATCAAAACATGTTAGAAAATATACAGAGAATTATAATCACATAAGAACATATTTAAAAAGGGTGGGGAAGATCGTAATAAACACAAAACATCTGTCCTGCCTGCAGAATTAGCAATATGCAAATCTACACAAATATGCAAATTAGCAAGCCTTGCTATTCAGGTAGTGCATATAGCTGTTGCTGGATCCTTGCAACCAACAGGTGGCACTATACATGCTCCATAGTAAAATCCACTTAGTTGGTAACAAGCATCAACAGGACAGGAGAGCACACAAAACAATTAGCAATATACAAACACATTATAAACACCCTGCACCTATAATGGGCACAGAGTGACTTAGACATAGGAACAACTTAGGAACCTTTGTAAAGTGTCCTACTGCTCCCAGTGATCGTGACTCCTGTCACACACACACACACAATCTGACACCAGACATGTCATACTTTATATATTTGCAGCCACCCTCCTGTTAGTTTACCTTTGAGTCCAGGACTGATGCTAGCTGTGGCTGATGGGAGTGAACATGCAGCAGCAGTTTACTCCAGCCTCTCCTTTGCCTCCATGCTGCTCTGTTCTTCTATGCTGGCTCCATGCTGCCTCCTTCCTAAACTCCTCCCATGCGGCTCTCTGTGAAACAGGGAGTAAGTGACTGTCACTTCCTCCCTGCTGGCTGGGGCCCAGTTGGCTCTTAAAGGGATGGCACCCAACCGGGCACCTGTTTTGTGAGTGAAATGTACGTATAATGTCTGAGCAAACATGGTTTGCCAGGACACATCAGTTAGGTGCTGGAATTGTGAGTGCCTCTGGAGAGCAGGAATATGATGTTATGTTTTATCCCTACTCTCTGCATGCAGCACACAGCTCCTGTGTCAGCATCACTTGGCCACATTGCCAAAAACAACTTAATCTAATTAAAGTGCAAAATTATAAAAAAGTGCAATAAAAAAAAATTCTCACTAGGAGAATATGTGATAAAGTGCTTTAACAAAACATAAAAAATAAAAAGATAAGCTCAAAACACATCTGAAGGGATACCTTTCTTTCCTCACCTATAGGTACATAAACAAAAACATTTCTTTATTTATAAGTAAGCAAAATAAAATAACAATCAGAGGTTTGTCTTACCCTGAGCCCAGGGCAGTATTCAGCAATGGGGTAAAGAACAGGAAATAATGCACTGCAAATGGCACAGTGATATTTCTGGGAGCCGGAATTGGCGGCATACATCACTCTGGTTACCGCGAACGGCAAATGTCATCAATTCTGAAGGCTACAAATAAGGGCAAGTTGTTCTAATTTACTGTGATTGGCTGGAGTATGTCACATTATCGCACTAGCCAATTCTACAGCATCATTTAAATATGGAGACTTGGACCTGGACTTTACTATTGCCAACTGAGGATGCAGAACTAGCAAAACACGTCTTGGCAGGACTACATCACCAGAATATTGATAAGTACACATCTGCTAGAACACTTCAATAATATCAGAAAGGGTAAATTAGATCATAGCGTTCCAAAACACTGTAATTCCTGTCCCACCTTTCGTTGGGACAGTTTGTTAGAATTTGGCATAGGCCAAGTTGTTCTAGGTTGGAGAGGAGGAAATAGATTACAGGAACTCACCCTACAGGAAGCCTTTTGGATCTATAACTTAAAAACTTTAAAACAAGGTCCAAATGCAGAAATAGACCTTACATCATTTTTTTTCTTTCCTTTCAGTTCTGTACATATGGTCTATAGAGGTTTTGGTCTGTGCTACCAAACATGTCTTTTGGATTATATTAGGTTATTTACATCCATACTACATTTTTATTCAGATGTATTTATATTTTTCTTATTAGTATACTGTATTTATTTTGTTTCTTTTTTATTCTTTATTCACGTTTTATTTTATTTTATATTTATTTTCATTTCTTTTTCATTTTATTTATTTTTTCACTTTTATTTCTATTTCATTATTAATATATTTATTGTTATATTTATTATTTTTCATTTTTATTTATATTTATTTTTATTATTTATATTTATTTTTATTTTATTTTATTTTTATTTATTATTTTTTTAGTTTCATTTGCCTTTTACTTTTTATGTTTATCTTTTATTATTTATTTTTATTTTCATTTTTTATTTTTATTTTCATTACACTCCCTTTTTTCATTATACACACCCAGTATGATTATAACACATGAATGATATTTGACTTTTATTTGTTTTTATTTATTTTTACAACCTTATGCTGCTGCTTGGCATTCTTTTCCAGTAATCTAGCTGCTGCTGCATTCCATATTGAATGGAGATATGCTTTTAACTTATTTTCAGTCTGTAAGTGCATTCTAAATACATTTTCAAAGTTGTTATTTTACTTCACCATATGCGGAATTTCTCCTGATCCATTTAACCCCAGATGGGGTGATAAGCCTAAAACCACCATGTGTTTGTGAGTTTTCTACTTACACCATATTTATTATTTTGTTTAAACTATATTACGCTTTGTTTGGTTCATTATTATTATAGATCCTCAACTGATCTACTGATCCTGGTCAGCTTTTCCAGGTGGTTTATATATGTTTTATACGTATACTAGGTTTTTCCCACTTTTGATGGTGTGTATATATACTGAACTTTTACGCAATGAACAATAGTCTTGATAAAGTCTGATCTAAAGATGAAACGCGTAGACCACAAGTTCATCATCTATCTGCACTCCTACTACAGCACGATCTCTTTGACCCTGCACACTGTTCCCTGTCATCAGAAATACCGGCCGAAGTTAGCTGATGCACGTTTTATTTTGGCAGGTCCATTGGTGTGCTCCCTCAGCTTGGCGTGTGGTGTGGCAAACAGGATAAGTTACTCTTGGAGTTTTCCCGACTTGGGAGTCCCCGTGCAGCACTCTTAGCCCTGTCATACTAGTCTGTTGTTTTTTAGAGCTCTATGTCTCTTGTGATTCACGTGCCCATTTATCTCTGTTTTCCATCACAGACATATTAGGTATCCCCCCCCCGCCTTTGTACAAACAGTAAGTGCCCTATATATATATGTCCTTGACCAGAGTGATAAATACAGGCTTCTTTCTCTCCCTTTTATATCTCTGATGGAACCAGTCAAGGATGCCCCTTAATCTTCGTTTTGGCCCAATAATCTTTTTTTTCCAAAAAATGAGAGCATCCTGATATCCAAGGTGTTGCCATTTTATGTGGAGACAACATAATTAAGACCCCCATATTACTATAAAGAAGGTTGTAAACCTCTATATACATCCACCTGGCATGCGGCTGGATGCACTTTTGCAAATTGTTTTATTTATTTTTTATTAAAATATATATTTTTTTATTTTGGTGTGAAATTCCCAACATTTAATACAATTGTAAATATATTTTCCATATTAGGTCATCTGCGTGAGTTTAATGTATGGAGCAGGGGGCAAGTACTCCTTCTGAGACTTCAAATGGGTATCAACATCGGGTACCTATATGTAATTGTTTTTACTTGTTGTCAGAGTAGGGTTGTGGTTGGAGCCATTTTAGACTCTAAATGTAGCATGGGTGAGAAGCAAGCTAGCAATAATGTCTGTACAAACACATTCTGAAACTCACTGGAAATTAAGTATCCCCCTCCCTCCTTTGTACAAACAGTATGTGCCCTATATATGTCCTTGACCAGAGTGATTAATACAGGCTCCTTTCTCTCCCTTTTAAATCTCTGATGGAACCAGGCAAGGATGCCCCTTAGTCTTTCCAAAAAAAAAAGGGTGGGGGGATCCATTCGGAAAATAGCCACCACTGAAATCAACAATATTACTGACAGAACTGTTGAGCTTCCTTTTTTAGAGGAGGACTGGCCTCTCCTACAGAGAGGCAATTTAAGAGACAGAAGGAGATGGGGGTAGAAAACAGACAGGTTAATGGTCTGGTTGTTACTTATTTGGTCTGGTTTGTTCTTTTAACTTCCTACTGGCAACAGTCGGAGGTTCCAAATTCATTGCTCTATCTGTTCCATGCTGCAAAGCCTGAATCTTTTTTGGCAAAGCAGCAATGGGCCCCCATCGATGCGCAAGAATTAAAAAAATTCTGGGCATTGACAATGCCGATGGGCATCATAAAGAAGCCCTCCATCCGCTCTTAATGGGGCAGTAGCCCCATCTGCTCTACCCCCATTTACTCCCAGTGTATGTCGAGGAAGAGGTATGAAATCATTCTACATTTCATGCACTTCAGCGACAACAGCCTGTGCCCTAGTAGGGAGCATTCCCAGTTTGATTATTCACAGGTTTGCAGAGGCTTATACACCTGGAAGGAATATATGTGTGGATGAATCCCAGATGAAGTATAAGGGAAGGCTGGGATTCAAGCAGTATATTCCTTTCAAGCACTCCAGGTATGGTGTAAAAGTGTATAAGCTCTGTGAGAGAGAGACTGGGTATACCCAGACCTTCCGGGTATACGAGGGAAAAGATAGCCACCTTGACCATCCAGGTTGCCCAGAACATATGGGAACCAATGTCAAGATTGTCTGGGACCTGATATTCCCCCTGATGAACAAAGGGTACCACTTGTATACAGACAATGTTTATACAAGTGTGCCTTTGTTCAAGCTACTGTATTGTTTTGAAACAGTAGTTTGCGGTATAATCAAAGGAACTACGCAAGTTTCCCAGGATAACTTGCACGAACCCGGCTACAAAGGGGGGAAACCTCAGCTCTGCGCCAAAAGGCACAGTTGGCAGTTAAGTACAGAGACAAGAAGGATGAATACTTTCTTCCCACCATCCACATTGAGAGGACTGGAGGTCTCTGTACAAGGCAGAGCTGAGAGTACAAGGAAGCCAGTGTGTATCAAGGCCTATAACCAGCATATGGGTGGGGTTGAATTGGTAGATCAGCTGCTGCAGCCATACCTATTTATACGGAAGACAAGGCCCTGGTACAAAAAGGTTGCAATTTACTTAATGCAGATTGCAACCCACAATGCTTTTTGGTGTGCAAGAAGGCAAACCCCGAAATGAAACTGACTTTTTTACAGTTTCAGCTCCAGATCATTTTGGGGATTTTGTACCAAGATGCACCTGCTCCCTGGGTGGTGATAGGAGAGAGCAGAGTTCGGGCTACCCACTTTATTTGAAAAAATCTCCCCTACTGAAGCAAAGCAGAATCCTCAAAAAAGATGCAGAGTTTCTTTTAAGAGGGGGCAGAGAAAGGACACCGTCTTTTTCCTGTCCTGATTGCCCTGGACAGCCTGGACTCTGCATTGGGAATTGCTTCAAGCGATACCATACACTGGTCCATTATTTATTTTTTTCATTTGCCATTCGTTTTTTTTTTTTGGTTACGTTTACTGTTCCGGAGTTAGTTTTGTTTTTTACTTTTACTGTGCCAGACTATTTTTTGATCAAGTTCAAGCTATGCATGAGTGTACTCAGGAGGCCTTGCAGAAAACAACCTGGAGTGTTTTCTTGAAATAACCAAGAACACGCTCACCTAAATCACACACAAATGTGTGTGTAAAAATGAAAATTGAAAAATTACCACCACACATTTTCTAAATATTTTGGGCTAAAACAGTTGCATTGAAGGCATGAAAACACTCCATATATGATACCTTGGGGTGTCAACTTTTAATATATGCACGTTCATAGCAAGAAAATAAATTGGGATATGTAAAAAGGTCCCCAAGAAGAAGATAGGCAAAGAAGATATGTCAAATTTGAAAAACATATGTCAGAGGTTTGGCATTGCACCACCTAAACAACCCAACAAACATATGCATAGGTGTTATCACTGTACTCAGGAGATGTTGCTGAACACATACTGGGGTGTTCTATGGCAGTAATACATAACAGGAGCTGAGAATCCATGCCTAAAATACCATGTGTGTGAAAAATAACACAAAAAATGACTACAAAAAGTTTGATAAAGACTGGTAGTAGAATTAGTGCATGGAAAGTGTTAAACTACCACCATTCTACAGCATCATTTAAATATGGAGACTTGGACCTGGACTTTACTATTGCCAACTGAGGATGCAGAACTAGCAAAAACCCTAGGGTGTCTACTTTTCAAAAATATATGGTTTGATGGGGGTAAATTACAATGGCCGGCTTCAAAAATGTCCCATATCGGACATGGGTGCATGATGACCAGCTGTGAAAATTCCAAGTTGGAAAACTGGAATGCACACCCTCCAAATAAGGTCTTTTAGCCCCCAGAGAACCTGACACACCTGTACATGGGTGGTATCACTTTACTCAGGAGATGTTGCTGAACACATATTGGGGTGTTCTTTGGCAGTAACCCTTAAAGTTCTCAGTACATGTATTCTTAAATTGCTATGTGTGTCAAAAAAAAAAACACCAATTTTTTTTTTTTTTTAATTTGGCATAGGTTGGTGGTAAAATGGTTGCATTAAAAGAGTCAAAATACCCCAGATTTATTACCCTAGGTTGTCTTCTCTTAAAAATATATATGCATGTGAAGGGTTATTCATGGATTCCTGACAGATATCAGTGTTACAATGTAACTTGCATTAATTTGGAAAAAAGAAAAATGGTTTGGAAATAGCAAAGTGCTACTTGTACTTATTGCACTATAACTTGCAAAATAAAGCTAAGAACATGTTAACATTGGGTATTTTTAAACCAGGACAAAAGTTTGAAACTATTTAGCATAGGTGTTTTTTGGCGGTTGTAGATGCGCAACAGATTTTGTGGGTCCAAGTTAGAAAAAGTGTATTTTATTTTAATTTATCATATTTTATAATTTCTTTTATAGTAAATTATATGATATGATGAAACTAATGGGATATTTAGAAAGACCATTTAATGTCGGTATATAATATGTGTGGGAACAGTAAATGAGTAAGAGGAAAATTACAGATAAAGACATATACTGCAGAAATGTAAAAAAGAGCCAGGGTCCTTAACAGTAAGAAAATTGAAAAACGGTCTGGTCACTAAGGAGTTAAATGTGCTTGGTATTGTAAATACCTGGTTAATGTGGGTAAATAGGGATCCTACTGTGATCCTTTTTGTAATGATGTTAAACTGATCTAATATTGAATGGCCTATAATAAATAATAAACATGTATAAGGTTATTTGTGACTAGTGATTATTAGCTGGTTGGGTTACTGAATTATGTTCAATGTGTACTGGCTTGAGTGTTGAGGCTTAGTCATAATTCATATGGCCCAGTCACAAGCCCGAAGGACAAGGATGGATGAAATAATGCCGTCTGTTGATTTGAAAGGCAGAGTGAGGCCTTGGTGCAAATGTACTGAATTTAATTGTTTTTAAGATAATGCCAAGACCTATGAGGGTATGTACGTAGTTGTTCGTAGATGAACGCAATGCATTGACATGAAGAAACAAGGCCAGTTGAGCTTGTGACGTAACATTCATATTTGTAGTAGTGATTTGACTGACAGCCAAAAACACTTACATTAGAAATGTAACTTCAGGAAGTGTAGCTTTATAAAAGATCAGTCACACTTGCCTGGTATGACGGTGATGATAGCAAAAAGTCCTTATAAAAGTATTGTAGACTGATTGTGGTTATGGTCATACCGGGAGAACAATGGAGGTTTCACCTTTGCCTGTGGATTCAGGTTGAAGCAATGGTTATATTAAGCATCAGCACATGCGTTAGATATAGCTACATACTTTAGTTTTTATCTTCTTTTGCATAACACACTTAGAAAGTATAGTATATGTTCTCCGTTATTTGTTTATTTTCATAAAAAAAATTATTAAAATGAGGCCTTCCGAGATTGAGCATGGCAGATGTGTATAATTTAGAGGATATGTATAATCTGACTGTGTAACTGCATTTTAGTTGATGCTATTGCCGTCTATTTAAACAACCAAAAAATTACAAGTATAAATGGTGCTAAAATTTAGCTCCACATAACATCAAATATCAAACCAAAACATAAAGTGTATTGTGCCTTTAAAATCGTGCTTTTTAAATATAAATGCTTTTAAAATATCACAAAGTGTTAAAAAGCAGCAAACAGTGCTTATTAATTATTGTTTAAATAACACTTAAAATTATGCTTCAATTAATGTGCAATTTCAAATTTGTGCATATGTGCAAAAACCAGTTAAAGTGATTTTATGTACCAATATACTTTAAATATAAATATAAAAATGTATAAAATATTATACTAGCAAATTGTACAGAACACTGGTGAGACCTCACTTGGAGTATTGAACGCAGTACTAGAGACCGTATCTCCAGAAGGATATTGATACTTTAGAGAGAGTTCAGAGAAGGGCTACTAAATTGGTTCATGGATTGCAGGTAAAACTTACCAGGAAAGGTTAAAGGATCTTAACATGTATAGCTTGGAGGAAAGACGAAACAGGGGGCATGTGATAGAAACATTTAAATACATAAAGGGAATCAACACAGTAAAGGAGGAGACTATATTTAATAGTTGAAAAACTACCACAACAAGGCGATACAGTCTTAAATTAGAGGGACAAAGGTTTAAAAATAATATCAGGAAGTATTACTTTACTGGGAGGGTAGTGGATGCATGGAATAGCCTTCCAGCTGAAGTGGTAGAGGTAAACACAGTAAAGGAGTTTAAGCATGCGTGGGATAGGCATAAGGCTATCCTAACTATAAGATAAGGCCAGGGACTAATGAAAGTATTTAGAAAATTGGGCCGAATGGTTCTTATCTGTCATCACATTCTATGTTTCAAATATGTAGACCTCAACATGAAAGAGAAAAACATAATGAACATATAGTGTAATATTGATTAAACACCAATAATATTTATAGAACCAGATATGTATATTGCACTCACAAACATTGAGCAGGTGAAGAACTGCTCAGGCTATATGCACGTTGAATATAAATCTGGCCTTATATGCAGAAAAACGATGGACAACCGAAATCCAATTGAACAAACTTTATTCTTTAAAATCAGTAACACATGCCTCAAATGTATTCCTTCTCACTTGTTTTTCAGAAAAACCTGCTAAAAAGTCCTCAGTAATAAGAGTAGCCAGCACTCTGGATTCCCGGGCTGAAGCGTTCGTACCGTGGGCGGAGCACAATGACTTCTTTCGTGTGGCGGAAAAGTGTAATACGCCACACGAAAGACATCATCGAACTCTGCCCATCGGTACGAGCGCTACAGCCCAGGAGCAGGTTTATCCGAGAAACTGGTCAGATGGAAAATGTATTACCCTGCCCCGGCAACAAATTTAAAGGGACACAGTAGTCACTAAAACAATTTGAGCTTGATGAAGCCGTTTTGGTGTATAGATCATGCCCCTGCTCAATTCTCTGCCATTTAGGATTTTTTTTTTTCTATCTAATGTAAATGCACTTAGTTGTCTGCCACTGCTGCCAGCTTCTGTGTCAGGCTCACAGTGCCCATTTCCCCAGTCAGTGCCACCAATTACATCTGGTGTCACAATAGCTTGGATTTAAAAACAAAAAACTTTTTTCACTGTTATAGATTGAATAGCAGTCAGTTGTCTGCCACTGCTGCCAGCTTCTGTGTCAGGCTCACAGTGCATACTGAGCCCATTTCCCCAGTCAGTGCCACCAAATACATCTGGTGTCACAATAGCTTGGATTTAAAAACAAAAAACTTTTTTTACTGTTATAGATTGAATAGCAGTCAGTGTCCTTAAAGCGGGTGTGTTAAGCTAACAGTGGATACGCTGACAAGTGCCACTAATTAGATCCTGTGTCACAATAGCTTGGATTTAAAAACAAAAAACTTTTTTTACTGTTATAGATTGAATAGCAGTCAGTGTCCTTAAAGCGGTGTGTTACGCTAACAGTGGATACGCTGACAAGTGCCACTAATTAGATCTGGTGTCACAATAGCTTGGATTTAAAAACAAAAAACTTTTTACTGTTATAGATTGAATAGCAGTCAGTGTCCTTAAAGCGGGTGTGTTACGCTAACAGTGGATACGCTGACAAGTGCCACTAATTAGATCTGGTGTCACAATAGTTTGGATTTAAAAAAAAAATAATCTTTTTTTCACTGTTATAGATTGAATAGCAGTCAGTGTCCTTAAAGCGGATGTGTTAAGCTCACAGTGGATACGGTGCCCAGTGCCACCACTCACTGGTGTCACAATAGCTTGCATTTAAAAACAAAAAACTTTTTTCACTGTTATAGATTGAATAGCAGTCAGTGTCCTTAAAGCGGGTG
>OW240913.1:57143975-57160778 GCA_933207985.1 Pelobates cultripes | reverse complement strand
ATTCACTGTTACCACAGGAACCGAATTAATGTTTTGTTATAGGCCCCTTTTTCACACCCCCATTCTCTAGTTGGTGTACAAACCCAATTTGTACTGTAACTGGGAAACACTCTTTGAAGAAGACTGATTGTTGACCTTTCTGCACCTCACTCCTCCACCATTCCTAGTTGAATTCATTAATCCCTTCAGAAGAGTTCTCATTGCAGTACACCACTGTAACGGATCGCCTGGCACCCCGACTGGGTACCTCCGTTGAAGGATGCTCCTAGCGCTTCCTGAGGACTCCAAGCACTGCAGCAGACACCACAATCACCAAACCAGAGAAGCGTATACCTTCTCTCAAGCATATGAATGCTGTAGACAGTTGAATAGGAACCATACGAATAGGTTTACTCTCCTAGCAGTCAAACTGGAACAGCATACAATGAATCCTTCCACTGAGCATACTCTCTCTCTTTCGCCAGCCGGAATTCTCGGGCCAGCCTTGTGTTTCGCTCGGCCGTGACCTGGTTCCAGATCACCCGGCGTACCTCCATGGGTAAATCATCCCCATACTGGGCCACTCGCTGCCTCACCTCGGCCATCCAATCATCGCCAGAGCCTTCCATACTTGTCTGCTCCAAGTCGTTGGATACCTCTGCTCCCAGGGGCGCTGCACGTGTGCTAGCGTTACCTTCAATTTGTAAATCCACGAACTGTGTCTCTGAGCTGCTTTACCTCGCACTAGGACGCCATCCCACTGCTGCCACCAATGTAACGGATTGCCTGGCACCCCGACTGGGTACCTCCGTTAAAGGATGCTCCTAGCGCTTCCTGAGGACTCCAAGCACTACAGCAGACACCACAACCACCGAACCAGAGAAGCATATGAATTCTCTCAAGCATATGAATGCTGTAGACAGTTGAATAGGAACCATACGAATAGGTTTACTCTCCTAGCAGTCAAACTGGAACAGCATACAATAAATCCTTCCCCCAATAATGAGACGACACTTCACTTTGAGGGTTAAAACAGGAACTCCCTGTACTGTCACATACAGTCTCTTTTATTCCCAATCCACAAACATAGTACAGCCCACAGGGCGTTACAAAACAACCAATCAATCCGTACAATACACCCAGACACTCCCACACAAAATCCTCCCCTCTGCAGGTGATATGATTACTGAACACAATGGGTAATCTCATTATCACCGGCAGAGGAATACAGTTTTTACACAATATTTATAACTTCTAAAATATACATGTCACAAACATAAAACATACATTTTCATAATCAATCCATTCAGGGGAACAACATATAAAAAAATGGCACGAATCAGACCAGGGGTTCAAAAGTTAAGGGAAAGTCCTTTGTGACTAAATGAAGCATGGCTTTCTGGCCCAAACCAGTTTCAGAGTCTTCTATCCTGGAGATAAGTAATTCAATTATCTCCCAGGACAGACACAAGACTCCATTAAGCACATGGTTGCAAAAGACACAAAACACTTTAAAATACATAAAGTCACATTTACACATAACACACAGACATTTCACATATCCCCAGATAGCTGAGATCTGAGTGCACATTATTAGATGAATGGCACTCAGATCACACAAATAAGCCTTTCTGCAGGGGAAATAAATGGTTTAACCTGCAGGGCCATAGTCCAAAGGGAGCAGGCGAGCAACCAGGCTTCTCCAGTTCACAGTGGCGAGGTTGGTTTCGCCACACTTCATTATCTAATAATGTGCACTCAGATCTCAGCTATCTGGGGATATGTGAAATGTCTGTGTGTTATGTGTAAATGTGACTTTATGTATTTTAAAGTGTTTTGTGTCTTTTTGCAACCATGTGCTTAATGGAGTCTTGTGTCTGTCCTGGGAGATAATTGAATTACTCTCCAGGATAGAAGACTCTGAAACTGGTTTGGGCCAGAAAGCCATGCTTCATTTAGTCACAAAGGACTTTCCCTTAACTTTTGAACCCCTGGTCTGATTCGTGCCATTTTTTAATATGTTGTTCCCCTGAATGGATTGATTATGAAAATGTATGTTTTATGTTTGTGACATGTATATTTTAGAAGTTATAAATATTGTGTAAAAACTGTATTCCTCTGCCGGTGATAATGAGATTACCCATTGTGTTCAGTAATCATATCACATGCAGAGGGGAGGATTTTGTGTGGGAGTGTCTGGGTGTATTGTACGGATTGATTGGTTGTTTTGTAACGCCCTGTGGGCTGTACTATGTTTGTGGATTGGGAATAAAAGAGACTGTATGTGACAGTACAGGGAGTTCCTGTTTTAACCCTCAAAGTGAAGTGTCGTCTCATTATTGGGGGAAGGATTTATTGTATGCTGTTCCAGTTTGACTGCTAGGAGAGTAAACCTATTCATATGGTTCCTATTCAACTGTCTACAGCATTCATATGCTTGAGAGAATTCATATGCTTCTCCGGTTCGGTGGTTGTGGTGTCTGCTGTAGTGCTTGGAGTCCTCAGGAAGCGCTAGGAGCATCCTTTAACGGAGGTACCCAGTCGGGGTGCCAGGCGATCCGTTACAACCACGATAGATGACGCGGTGCAAACAATCATAGCGGCGGGGGTAGGAGCATGGTTAAGCAAAACAGATATTGTTAACGCCTTTAAACTGCTTCCTATTCACATGTCGCTGTGGCATCTGCATGGTATTAAATGGAGAAACCAGTATCGATTTTTCATCAGACTAACGTTTGGGTCTAAAAGTAGCCCAAGGATATTTGACACCTTCGCGGAGGCCTTATGCTGGTTACTCTTAAATTCATGTAGATGTCCATCAGTACTACACTATCTGGATGACTTCCTCTTTATAGAGAGTAATCATAACCCACCTTTAAGTCTTCAGGTCGCCAAACAGCTGTTTGGGAGGTTGGGTGTCCCTATTTCCCTCTCCAAAACTATAGGTCTGGATTCTATGGTCAACTTTCTGGGTATTCAACTTGACTCGGTAGCCATAGAGGCCAGCTTGCAGCATGACAAAATTCAACGTATCCTAACAGACATTAGTGATTACTTGTGACGGGGTTGCTGTTGTTGGAAGGAGTTACAGTCATTGTTGGGGTCGTTGAATTTTGCCATGAGAATCATCCCGCAGGGCAGGTCTTTTATTTCTAGACTTTTATGTCCATTGCCTAACCTGCCCTTCGAGGACAGCATGGCTTCCCTGGATGCCCAGGCCGCAGCTGATTTACGCATGTGGTAGGATTTCTTATTCCAGTGGAATGGGAAGTCATTGTTCATACCTCCACTGTCCCCCAATTCCCCGAAACTGTGGTCGGATGCAGCAGCTTCTTCTGGTTTCACGGCCATCTGTGGTGACCAATGGCTTTGGGGTGGTTGGCCGCCCGAGACCAGAACATTGGAGGCCTTTGGTCATACTTCATCATTACTAGAAATATACCCTATCGTGGCTGCAGCAGCAACTTGGGGACACTCCTGGTCAGGACACATGGTCCATTGTTGCTCAGATAACCAAGCGATATGCCACATTATTAACAAAGGCCGGTCCCCCTCTCTAGTCATTATGAGTTTCATGAGGCGATTAACTTGGCTCGCGGCAACTCATCAGTTCTTTTTGTATTATACACACATACCATGGGTTCAGAACGTAGCAGCTGACCATTTGTCTCGCTTCCATTTTCAGGAATTTCGCCCACTCCATCCCAATGCCTTCATGGTAGCAACTCCGGCCCCCCAGTTTCAAGACCTCATATTGGATTGTGCCAGCTCCTAGAGCATGGCAGAATACTGTCACAGAGAGCTCTGTCCGACAACTCCAGGCGTACATACAATAGAGCTCTTAATGTTTTTGTAAAGTTTACTAGGGACTTCCAGGTGGCAGATGTATTCGCTATGGAACTTTGGTAGCATTTGCCTCTTTTTGCCACCTCAATTTACATTTGTCTTACAATACAATTAAACTCTACCTCACAGGTTTACAAAACCACATGTTAACCTTTTTTTCCAAACAGACAGACCTTCTTATCTTCCTACCAAATTAAGACCTTATTAAAAGAAATTCAGAGGAGCAGTAAGACACTAGCACCACAAGGATTGCCTATTACGGGGAATGTGTTCAGATCAGTATCAGACCTTTTGGATAACTCTCCTTTTGAACCCAAAACCAATCAGACCTTAAAAGTCGCTATATATTTAGCTTTTTACGGGTTCCTTAGGCCCAGAAAATTTACTACAATCCATACTACCGACGCTAGGTCCTGTCTTAATTAAACAGGAAGACCATTATCTCTCACTGTTACATACCAAAACAACGCAACCGGGGCAAACCATCACAATACCTTATTACCCCACCTTTAATACATGGTGTCCCGTAAAGACTTTTGATACCTATCTGACTAATTTACAAGCACCTATAAATCACCCGTTACTCACCTTACAAGGCACCATCCTCACGACTAGCAAATTCATGCTTTATATTAGAATCTTGTTGACGAGGTTAGGCCTTAACCCCTCACGCTACTCGGGGCATTCTTTCCGTATCGGAGCAGCCTCAGCAGCCTCACTGTAGGTACATACCACAACCTGAGAGAGAAATCAGACAAGCTTTCCAAAATTTGGTACTTGTTGTACTAAGTTATTGTTGATTGAATAAATCTTTTGGCATACATCTTTTGCCCACTTTATTTACAGGTCTACCAATACGTCGGGTTTCGGCAAACCTCAACCGAATTAGTCATACTCCTACTGGTATGAGAAGGTATCAATTATACTTACAGCTTTTATTGTCCTCACCACAAATGTAAAGGCGGAACCTGGAGTTGTGGGAGGGGTTAGTGCTGATATGAATACTCACCCTCGGCACTAGACTCCTCCTAGGCATTCGTTCCGTTTTGAGTCCCACCACTCCACCTTTTTTTAAATTATTATTTCACTTAAAACTACCTTCCTTGGTGGGCCCACTTTATTTACAGGTCTACCAATACGTTGGTTTCAGCACACCTCAACCAAATTAAACATACTCCTACTGGTATGAGAAGATATATATATATATATATATATATATATATATATATATATATATATATATATATATATATATATATATATATATATATATATATATATATATCTCCAAAACCAAAAGAGTTATGGTGGGGAAAAATTGTGATTGAAAACCCCTTCCACCTGAAGTCTGTGAATCATCAAAACAATGTTAAACAAAAATCTGCACACCAGTCAAGCCATAAGACTTGCTTTTCCCACAGAAATCACACGTTTGAAGTGATGTTACTACCACAATGGATTATGGGTGGGCAGATGCAAAACAAAGAATCACACACTATATATATATATATATATATATATATATATAAGAAATCAAGAGGCTGCACTCACCTTTTCATGCATACATTATAGGGTGCTAGGGCCAATTCATACAACATACACTCGCACTCGCTCAGTCACCAAACAGCAATTTCACGTCTCACAGAATATAAATATGTGTGCTGCATGGGAGGAGTTAATGTTTTTGGAGTATTTTGCTTCATTGACAATAGAGATGTGCACAGATATATTTTTTCTTTAATTTTGTTCAGTATGCCCGGCCACACACAATGCACCCCTCACACACACACACACACACACACACACACTGTCCCTCAAACACGTATACACACACTGGTGACCCATACACACACTGTTCCCATACACACACTGCATCCCTCTTACACACACACACACACACACACTGCACCCCTCACACACACACACACACACACACACTTCTCCTCTCACACACACACTGCACCCCTCACACACACACACATACAATGCACCCCTCAAACATACACACACTGTCCCATACACACATTGTTCCCCTACACACACAATGCATACCTCTTACACATACACTGAACTTCTCACACACACACTGCACCCCTAACACACACACACTGCACCCCTCACATACACACACACTGCACCGCTCACACACACTGCACTCCTCACACAAACACCCCACACCTACTGCACCCAACCACACACACTGCACCACTCAAACACACTGCACTGCTCACACACACAATCCACCCCTCACATCACGCACTTTACCCATCCCACACATCACACCTCTTGCACACTAATGTCCCTATACCCTACTACAGCCCCTATCCTGGTTAACCCCATGTAAGTTGTCAAAATGTTCTTAAACGTTTTGACTACTTACTGTGGGAGGGCGCCATGGCAGTCCTGGCACCAAAACCACTACCCAAAATTAGGTTCTGGATCTGCCCCTGATAAGGCCCCTGCAAAAAATAAAATAAAAAAAACTTACAGGGCAAAGGACTAACACCACTCCACTATTCACAACAACTCTTAAAGGTGCATATTCACTGAACAGCAGCAGCAGACTTTGAACATGCAAATAAAGAACATAAAAAGTGGATATAACACAAGTGAGTGTCTAGGTAGAAATCTGCCACTCAAATGCCCCCTCCCAAATTAATGCAAATAAAAAGTGTCAAGGTTTTAATAAAATTAACCTTTGTGTCTTTGGTCTCGAGTGTGGCTATTTTATACAGCTTCTAGATTGGTAAATATTCACTTATGCTGGGTATCTGGCTCCCTCTTGTGTATCTTTAAGTAAATGCTTAAATCTGCACAATGTTTTTGTTATATACTGTGAACATGAGCCCAAAGAATAGGTAGCTGTCACACCACAAAAAAAAAAGAAAGAAGAAGAAGAACTAGTGGCTCTTCTACAATCATTCACAAATAAAGAGCACATGGAGAGGCAAAACACATCAAAAAGCTAGGTGCAAACCATATAAACACTCCCTCAAGTGTTCAAAGTATCCAAACATCCATATATTACAGAATGTACACTATAACCATTATGAATAAAAAATGAAATTTATTATGTACATAAATAGTACCACATATAAATACAAAAAATGAGTAAACAAAATAACAGTAGCAAGGGCAATCACAATAGTAAGTAGTACAATACCAACAAAGCTCCACACAGCCCTAGTACAGAAACTCCCTTGATGGTTGCCTTGTTGGTTGCCGAAATGTTGGGGGTTTGGTGGCTCGTGTTTCTGTCCTAGGGCTGTGTGAAGCTAACGCCTGGCCACACCTGACTTTACTGCTACAAGGAAGTTTACCACTAGTTATATCACCCATTGACAACATCTCCATTACTTACCACTCTCTGCTGCTTGAGGATCCTGCTGCTGTTCCATCTCATTAGTTACATAGTTACATAGGCTGAAAAGAGACATGTGTTCATTAAGGTCAGCCTTCCTCACATCTGTTTTTTGCTGTTGATCCAAAGGAAGGTAAAACAAACAGTATGAAGCAACAAACTAGGAAAAAAAATCCTCGTTGATACCAGAATAGCAGTCAGATTTATCCTTGGATCAAAAAGCATTCACCCTACAGTAGAAAAATTAAGTCATTGCATATTATGTTTTTTGCAAGTGAACATCTAGTTGCTGTTGAACATCTGTACAGACTCTGATAAAACAACTTCTTCAGGCAGAGAGTTCTACATCCTTATTGTTATTACGGTAATAAATTTTTTTTTCCTTTGCCTTAGACTAAATCTTCTTTTGGCCAGTCTAAATGCATGACCTTGTGTTCCATGTATAGTCCTGTTTATGAATAGAATTCCACACAATGGTTTGTATTGGCACCGCATATATTTGTATGATGTTATCATATCCCCTCTGAGGCAAAGTTTTTCTAAACTAAAGAGGTTTAAATTTGTTAACCTTACTTCATAGCTAAAATGTTCCATTCCTTATATTCATTTTGTAGCACTAATAGTGCCATAATATCCTTATTTAGAAAAAGTGCCCAAAATTGCACAGCGTATTCAAGATGTGCTCTTACCATTGCTTTATAAAGAGGAAAAATAATGTTCTCATCCCTAGAATTAATGCCCTTTTTTATGCATGATAATACCTTACTGGCCTTAGCAACTGCTGATTTAAAGTGCACATTGTTGCCTAGTTTGTTGTCTATAACAATTCCCAAATCCTTCTTGTGTGTTGTTATCCCTGATTCATTCATACCCTTTAGGGTATACGTTGCTTGTGACTTAAATAGGTTAAAAATAGTACAATTGCAGTATAAAACACACACATACAATTTTTACCTTAAACTTGATATACAACCTAAAATATAAACAGAAAAAAGACCATAGTGTAATCTGTATAAATGGATAAAAAAACAAATAAACACAAAACAGTCCCACTCACATATTGCTGAGCTACTTAATAGTAGGCTCAGACTTTCAGCACCTTGTATGATAAATGTTGCTGAGATCAGGTAGGTAGAATTCCCACTGTATACTGTATTTCAAATACTTGATTTGTAAAAACAAAAAAGAGTAGTAGAAAGTAACCAGGAAAAAAGATCTCACTGCAGTACTAACGTGTTTCAGCAATAAATGTAATTCTCAAAGTGCTCGATAATGTTTATTACCACTGTTGTAGAATTATAGAATTCTTGAAATTATCTAAGCTAATGCTTTGTCAGGAAGAAATGTGCATCAGCGGAACAAAGTGTTCATCAAGAATGAAAAATTGTGGCCGCTGAGCGACATGTTGATCTCAATAAAGTATGTGTCAGCTGAATAATAAAATGTGTATCTACTAAAAAACCTTGAAAACTAAGCTTGAAACTAATAATGCCAACTACTCAAAATTGCTGCCAAAGCACCCCTCCCATCGAGTGGACACCTCGTGCTTGTGTCCACTCCCGTGTCAAGGATGACATCACCTTTTGATGGGAGGGCATCTAACTAACCACTTAACACCTGAACCAATTAATAATGTTTATTTGCTGTTATCTTGAATTCTTCAGTGATGTAAAAATGCCTTTATAAGGGTCTGCACGCCCATTTTCTGTTAGAAGCCATTAAACTTCTCCGAAGTTCTTTCATTAACCTGAACTCTGTGTCTCAGTGTGAATTTACTTCTGCGTGCACGCAACTTTATTATCTTTAATTTGGACAGGAACAGATAGTCATTCAAACTAATTGGTTTGCAGAAAATAATCTACTACACCACTCTATCCGCTTTTTAAATCCATAAAGGCGTGCTTGGAAAAGGTGATTTTTCAAAACATTTTTTTAGAATGTATGTGCTTAAAAATGCTTTGGAGATGGTTTTGCTCTCATTGGATATCACTTTCTCATTTTGTAGTTTAGCGAATCTAATCGCCTTTTGCATGCATTATTGGCTTCCTTATATCTTTCATAGGAAGCCTCTGATGTGTCTGATTTAAAGACTTTAAATGTCCTTTTCTTATTTTAAATTTCTTGATATACTTTCCCATTAAGCCACATCGCTTTCAATTAGTTTCTTTTATATTTATTACCCAATGGTTTGTTTGAATATACATTTATCCTCAGTGTTCTTTATTCACTAAATAATTTTTTGAGTTTATTTCAAAGGACACTATATTGTGATCACTACTTCCCAAGTGCTCAAATACTTGAATGTTGGTCAAAAGATCAACATTGTTTGTTAGAACCTGGTCCAGACAGGCGTTCTTTCTATTTGGTGCTTGTACAAGTTGTGACATGAAGGCTTCATTCAACAAGTTCAAAAACCTAATTCTCTTTGCTGAACCACTAGTCCCTCTGTCCCAATTTATGTCCGGGTAATTAAAGTCTCCATTAAGTAATGTGTTACCCAGATTTGCAGTTTCCTCAATTTGCTCAAACAGCTGTTGTTCCTCATCAATATTAACATTAGGTGGTTTATAACACAGCCCAACCAATAATTGTTTTCCATTCTTTTGCCCAAAGCAGATATTTACCCACAAAGCTTCCACATTTTCCTCATCATATTCCACTTGCTTCAGATTTGGCTTTAACTCATGGTTGACATACAAAAATACCCAACTGCCTTTCCTGTTTTTTCTATCCTTCTTAAATAGTGTGTAACCGTTTAAGTTAACTTCCCAGTCATGTGTCTCATCCCACCATGTTTCAGTGATGCCTATTATGTAATGTTGCTTAGTGTATGCTATAGCCTATAGTCGCCCCATTTTGTTATTTAGGCTCCTTGCATTATATGTAAGCAAAAATTTGATATTATCATGAGTCACTTGTACTTTGTGTGAATTTTTATTACTATTACATACCTCCTCTGTTCTGATCATGCCACTGCCCCATATCCACCCCTTGTACTTATCTAAAGATCATCTCCTTTCTGTCCTATCTCAATTTTGTAGATTACTATGTCTCTCCCCCTACCACTAGTTTAAAATCTCATCTGACCTTCTAGCCATCCTGTCCCCCAGCAATGCAGAGCCTCTCTTGTTTAGGTGCAATCCATCATGGCTATAAATGTTGTACCCATGCAAAAAAATTGCCCTAAGACTTCAGCCACGCATTGACCTCTCTTTTCTCCTGCTGCCTTTCTACTGTAGCAGGCGGCACAAGTAATATCTCAGAGAATACCACCTTGGAGGTCCATTTCTTAAGTTTGTTACCTAATTCCCTGAAAAATGTTTTTAGGACCTTCCATCTTCCACTAACTTTATCATTAGTACCAACATGGACCATGACCACTGGGTCATCCCTAGCCCCTCCCAATAATCCATCCACTCTGTCAGCAACATGCCAGACCTGAGCACGCCGGAGACCGCAAACTGTCTGGATGAGCCGAACAGAGCGACAGATTACTCTATCTAGTCTCCTAATAATAGTCCCCTACCACCACAACCTGTGTAGCCTTCCTTATATTTTCAGCCCCACCCATACTAGAGGGGCTGTTCCCTCAGCTGTTAGAAGGAACAGCTCTCTCTAGTACAGCTACTCCTGAACTGATGCTCAGAACATCTTCACTCAAACGGGCAAAATTAAAGTTCCACTATGTCACAATATATTGGCGAAGATGATGATGTGGCAAACACGCTCGTTGTTGATGCTGCAACAAATTTTGACTAGCCTGAGGTTGAAGTGCCAAGCAATCTTTTGACATCTCTCTAAATGACTGCACATTCTGCCACCCTCTGCCCCAACGGGAAGTGCACTTCTCACCACCTGGTTTAAAACATGGTCTGTACTGTGCACACTGATAAAGTCTCATAACTATAGCCATATTAGCAACTCCCTCACTTACTACAAAGGCCGTGTATACTGCCGTAAATTCTATCTGTCCACCCCACTCTTCTACCATAGCTCAGATAGCATAATATCAGCTGAGATGTAAAGGTGATTCAGCAAGTAGCAGAAAAGATTTGAACCCTGTACTGTCACTGCTTGTGTCATGTGATGGGCCTGCTGTACAGGGGAGATTTGGTTGCCCATAATGTGAAAAAAGTGTACTGTGTGCAAGGGCTCACCAGTGCATTATCTTAATCTCAGAATATACCAAACTGTTGATTTGGACACTCCTAATATTTCTCCTGTCTCTCTGGATTTTTTTTTTTTTTTTTGCAGCCTGTTTTCACTTGCATCCAGACCTTTTACCTGCTTAATTAATGATAAAATAATGAAGGAATAGCCCACACCTGTCCATGAAACCCCCTATTGAAAGTAACTGCCCAATTACTTTTGGTCCCTTGAAAAAAAGGGGCTACATATTCAAGATCTGTAATTCGTTAACCCTTCCTCCAGTTTGGCTGTGAATACCCTCAAATTACAGCTGAGACACTTCACTTTAAACCGATATTTATTTAACTTGAATTCATTGTTGTAACTTGAATTTATTTTGGTAAATAGCTGAAAACACACACACACACACACCAAAACGTCTGCACTCACCTAAACATGCATACATTATAGGGTGCTGCTGGGGCCAACATATACAACATACAAAATACACAATCCAGCTCACTCGCTTATTCACTAAACAATGATTTCAAATCTTACAGAGTGTAATAGTTTTTAAAAACACCTCACCTAGGCAAAAAATAAGTGGTTTAGTTACATTATATGATCATATATTGCATAAGCCTGCCACAATGTCAATGTACCCCATTCTTGTCAGGTCCTACTCTAGCAGCCTAATGCCTGCTCTTATGAGATTAATCCACTTACTTGGGAAATACTTCCTCCTAGGACTCTCTGCAGGTCAAGGCTAAATAGGTTCTTGGAATGAAGCACTTGTGACAAGGAGGGGTGAACCTCTTTGAACCTACAACGCCAACACCATGGAGAGGCACTTTGGTACATTTGTGTTAGATTGGTCGGCACTAAGTACCACTTATTTATGACCTTGTAATACGTTTCAACTAAATTTAAGCATTGAACCTGTTTATGAGTAGAATTAAAAGCATTACACTATTCCCGGTGGTTTAGCACACAATTGAGCTCCTCTTCCTGTTTTGTCAGTTGGGGAAACATGTCCATAGAGTTTCTAATTCTGATTAATTTTATCACTTTAGCTAATATCTTTGAGGTGTTAGCATTAGAGAATAACTTCTTTAGAATCATAATCCTGTAATCTTTAACTTGGACCAAATGTTTTTGTAAAAAATATTTGACTCTAAGATATGTAAAAATTTCTGAGTTAGATAGTTTACATTTTTGGGACAAGGATACAAAGGGTAAAATTTTACCTTGGAATAATAATTGATCTAGACTAAAAATACCACTCGTTACCCAACTTTTCAAGGTTAGATCAGAAATGTTATCTTCTATTACTTAGAGCCTTAAACATCTAAAACACAGTATTGTATACCTAAATTCTTTTTAATCTTTTTCCACCCGGGGATGATATGATTCATAATTTTGTTCTTTTCTATAGACACCTCCATTTTTTTCAAACTTTTTATATTCCATATAAGGCCGGTGACCTCTTTTTTAATTTTTTTTTTTTTATATTCTTTATTTTTGTTCACATCGCATATGTACAAAGTTTAGATTGCATTACAGTGCCATAAGCAGTGGAAACAGTTTAAGCAGGTTGTAGAGTATAATAGAAACCATTAGTGCGTAGCCACTTAGCATCGGGTTGACATATGCGACATGGGTTTTTTTTTTTTTTGGTGTAACAATTTTTAACTGTCAACTTGAAAATATAGATAAAATAGAGAATAAGAGAAAAATACCCCTAGAAATATACATTACATCCTCTGCTTCCAGGGCGCTATGTGTTGTTAGGTTGTATCGTGAGGATTTGTGTTGTGCTATGTGTGTGCCATGCGCTTAAACAGAGGCAGGTGTCAGCGTGGCATTTGAGGCATTAATAGGGGTAAAAATGTGTGGGGGGGAGTACTTTTAGTGGTACTACGGCTTAGCAAGTTTGCCTACGGAGCCAGAGAAATAATAACAGATCTTAGTAACATATGAAACTTCAGGAGTAAGAAATTATATAACTGTCAATTATGACATGCAGGAAACAAATAGTTCAGTCGGTGTCAAGCTGGGGGGTCCGCCGACACCGCTAGTGCATATCGTGGGACAAATGGAGGGATGTCTTCTACTGCCCGTGTTCTTCTGTCCCGTGGTGATAGGGCTTCTGCTGAGACTCCCAGTGCTTGGAGGAAGGCAGGTGCATCTTGAAGTTGCGAGAGTGGGAACTTCTTGCCGTTTTTCTCTGCCACTAGGTGGTGTGGACCCCATCTGTACGGGATGTCAACCTCCCTCAGCAGCTTTGTAGCGGAGCGGAGTGACTGCCTCCATTGCATGATTGCTCTTGAGAGGTCCTTGTAGGAGGACAGCTGCGAGGAGGGAGATACTCTCGTGGTTCCCAGGACTGCGGACTTGTCAGAGTCCCTCTGAAATTTCAGCAGCACGTCCCTGGGTGCCTCTGGGGGTGCCTTGGTTGCCATGGGCAATCGATGGCATCTGTCAATTGCAGCTTGCTTGGCTTGCTTAGGTGTTAGCAGTGTGGCTAGCAATCGCCTTATGTAGTGAGGCAGTTCATCTGGTGAGGTGGATTCAGGTATGCCTCGTATCCTTATATTGCGGGCTTTAGCCCTGTCTTCCAGACTTGCCAGTCGCTGGCTCATTTCGCCACATTTCTTTTGTAGGGTATGGAGCGTAGCTTCTGTGGCTGATTGTGCCAGATGTGTACCTCCTAGTTCCCCTTCCACTGCCTGGACACGGCCTGTCAGCTTGACGACATCCTCTCTTACCACTGCTATGTCAGCTTGAAACATGGCCTTAAGGTCCTGCAATAAGGCTTTAATATCTGCCTTGGTTGAGGGAGCAGCGTCCCCAAGTCCCACATACCGGGATTGTGTGTTCATCGTGGCGGGTATCATGGCAGGGAAATCCTCCTCTGGTGTGTTCTCAGCTTCCGACGAAGCCGTGGAGAAGGCCGCGGTCGGCGCCATCTTGGGCTGCACAGGGTACTGCGACTGTTTGAATAAGTGACCTCTTTAACACCCAGCGCTTCAGTTTAGATTTTAAACCAACCCTCTATAGAAGAAGAATGTAATTAGGTTCTATGTATGCAGGCTATTATGTTTGCCTGATAAAAGATTCTAACATTTGGAAAATTGAGACCCCCCTCTGTGGGCTTGAGAGAAATATTTTTTCTGTTTATCCTAAATTTTTTTTACCTCTACAAATAAAGGTTTCAATATTATTTTGAAGAAGAATTAGCTAGCTATCCGGGACTTTGAAGGGTATCATTTGAAATAAATAATTCCACTTTGGAATAATGTAAGAGTTCACTATATGGATTCTACCCCACCAAGATATTTCCAAATATTTCTAATCTTTTAATAATTGGTTTGTTTTGTTTCAACAGATAGTTAAAATTCAATTCCATGAGTCTGTGTAAATTTTTTGTTATCCAGATTCCCAAATAACTGAGCTTTTTTTCTAGCCGATGTGAAATTATATTTCTGAGTGATCACATGTTTTAGGGCGTCATATATTCCATAACTCATAACAGTGGTTTTATCCTTATTCAATTTGTGGTTTGATACTAAGCTGTAATAAGTAAATTAATCCATAAGAGAATCTAATGAATTCTTAGGGTCGTTTATAGTGAGTAAGATATCATCTGCACACATGCAGATTTTTTATTCACTATCTTTCATTTTAAATCCACCAATTTTATTGTTATTTCTAATATTTAGGGCCAAGGGTACAAGAGATAATATGTATAATAAGGACGACATGGGGCAACCATGTCTGACCCCCAAACCAACTTGAGCAAACATTAGACCAGACTGTTCTATCTGTAGGGTTTCTGTATAATGCCATGATTGCCTCTAGTATCCAGCCCTTAATGTCATAAGACATTAGAGCACGTTCCAGAAATGTCCAATTTAATTGATCAAGCGCTTTTTCAGTGTCGAAGGCAATAGTCAAATGGTCACTTATTTCGTATAACCCTGTGGAGGATGTTTATTATTCTTTTCAAATTATAGCCTGACCATCTTCCGGGCACAAAACCTATTTGATATGTATGCATCAATTTTTCAATAACGCCCTTAAGGCATTCAGCTAAAATGCCAGCGCAGAGTTTTACATCTGTATTTATTATTAAGATATAGGGCGGTAGCTCGTTGTCTCATTGCCTCATCATTTCGGCAGGAAAACTACCTAAACTTATGGCATTTTTAAAAGTTGGGGCCAAATGCTTGCTCAGTTGTTTTTTAAATGATTTGAAAAAAAGATTAGTAAAGCCATCTGGGCCAGGCGTTTTGGACTTTTGCAATTTTGAAATGGCAGATTCAATTTCTTTTTTACTGATGTGTTTGTTTAAATTCATCGGTTTTATTTAATCTACTTTTGGAAACTTGGTTTTTAGTTTGAAGGTTATATAATTTTCCATAATACCCATTAAATCAGTTCCCAATATCTTTAGGATTGATATATGTTTTATTTTGATATTTAATTTTAGTTTTTCTAGCGTGAGCTTGTTGTTTTTATCAAATAGCAAGTAATCATTTAACTTCCACGTAGAGCTATTTTTTTGTATTTGAAAGCCATCTTTTATTTCCAAAAGAATGATGCGGGTCAGATCATGCGTTATAAATTATATAGATTTTTTTTCAAAATGTTATCAAGTTCATATTGCCCCAAATCATATCTATTCTAGAGTATGTATAGTATAAACACTCGCCAATAATTTTCCATGACACCCTAAAACCTGTACATGGGGGATACTTTTTTACTCGGGAGACTTCATTGAACACAAATATTAGTGTTTCAAAACACTAAAACATATTATAGCGATGATATTGTCAGTGAAAATGAAATTTTTTGCATTTATCACACATAAACACCACTTTCACTGATGATATAATTATTGTGATACATTTTACTGTTTTGAAACACTGATATATATGTTCAGCGAAGTCTCCTAAGTATAAAAGTACTCCCTATGTACAGGTTTTATAGTGTTTTTAACCCCTTAAGGACCAAACTTCTGTAATAAAAGGGAATCATGTCACACATGTCATGTGTCCTTAAGGGGTTAAGACAACCCAGGGTATTCAATATGAGTCAAATATAAGGCATTTTTACATTGAAATTTGCCAGGTTAGTTATGTTGCCTTTGAGATCATATGGTAGCCCAGGAATGAGAATTACCCCCTGATGGCATAACATTTGCAAAAGAATACAGCCCAAGGTTGTTCAGTCTTTTAGTAGCCACTTAGTCACAAACACTGGCCAAATTTAACATTCATAATTGTTTTTTGCATTTCTAACACACAAACAAATATAAATGCTAACTTTGGCCAGTGTTTGTGTCTAAGTGGCTGCTAAAAAAGACTGGACATACCCCATTTGCAATACCTTGGGCTGTATTCTTTTGCAAATGGTATGCCATCATGGGGGTAATTCTCATTCCTGGGCTACCATATGATCTCAAAGGCAACATAACTAACCTGGCA
>OW240913.1:57016145-57134673 GCA_933207985.1 Pelobates cultripes | reverse complement strand
TTCAAATGCAGAACAAAAACAAAAAAACTTGCCTATAAAACAAATGATGTTTTTTTCAAACACCTATAAAATTCAGATCACTAATCAAAATCTCTTGAAACTTGGCACAATGACGGAGTTCTGTGGTGCATTATATGCTTCACAACAAAAAGGTCATATGTCGTATAGCTATCTTGATATTGGGGACTGATTTTGCAAAATATTCTTCTCCAGAACCATTATGCTAGAGATATACAAACTGCTGTGCAAGGTTATGCTGTGACCTAGATATAGATTTGTTCAAAAGGCGATCTGACACATGGTTTGGCAGCCATATTTGATTGTGTAAAATTCCTTAATGAACCAATCCACAGAACAACGAGACGTGTAGACACATGTTCGTGGTATGGTCCTTTACCATGGGTGTTCAACGCAAGACTGTATAAATACTTGCAAAAACATAACATACAGGGATATAATTTCTCATTTCTAGTGGGGTAATAGCTGCTTGATCCAAGGAGACATCTGATTGCTATTTTGGGGTCAAGAAGGAATTTTTTCCTAGTTTGTTGCAAAATTGAAAGTGCTTCACACTAGGTTTTTTGCATTCTTTTTGATCAACAGCAAAAACATATGTGAGGAAGGCTGAACTTGATGGACGCAAGGCTCTTTTCAGCTATGGGCACCATGATGGGCACCATGAGCCAATTATATTAAATGTGCATTTCAACTGAATAAATGTGCATTTATTTTGATATTTAAATATAAAAAAGCAAAAAAAAAAGGGGGGCATGGCCTAGTTAATGGCGCGGTCGTTTGCATGTGAGTAAAGCTCCAAAACAGCCACTATTGCAGCCACTATCGCAGCAGCGATCATGACCAGCAAATACCCACAAACTAACCCCCAAGATGGCCCAACACAAAGGGAAGAAAAACCTCAAGAAGGGAGACAAATCTGGGTTCTTTACGGCGCGCAACCAGCGGCCTAAAATTCAGAGCTCACCAGAATATGAGCAAGATGGCGAAGACACTACAAGATTACTACAAGATTCCCCAGGTTCCAGAGGCCTGCCAGTCATGCAAGAAATCCTGCAAGCCTGCCTGGAGGAGATGTTGATTAAGCTATTAAGTAATTGTAACAAATCAATATCTGACCTGTGGAAAGATGTCCAGGGGCTCGGGGAATGAACAGCCCGCATGGAACTCCACATAGAGGAATACGCAGAGGCCCATAATGACATGGCGCACCACGTCCAAAAATTAGAACAAACATTGGAATCCTGCCAAACCAAACTTATGGAACTTGAGGATAGATCCAAAAGGCAGAATATATGCCTGCACGGCATACCTGAGTCCGTGAAACAACCAGACATAATGGCATACCTCACTGAGTATTTCAAGACTCTAGCCCCTGACTTACCCACAGATGTCCTACTCATGGTCAGGGCACACAGGATCGCAAAGCCTAAATTCCTACCGGAGGAAGCGCCTAGAGACTTCCTCACCCACATGCATTATTTCCACGCCAAGGAAGCTCTGATGAAAGCGTCCAGGCAGCAAGACCTTCCTTCCCAATACCACTCAATACAGCTATATACAGACCTCTCTGCACTCACACTGCAGAAAAGGAGGGTATTCAAAGATGTTACAGACGTTCTGCGACTGCAAGAAATGCCATACCACTCAGGTCACCCAGTCTGCCTACTTGTCTACAGGAACGGGACTATGCACACCATCACTACCCCAGAAGAAGAAAGAAAATCCCTGAGAAGATGGGGCATCCAGGCGCAGACACAGGGTAATAACCAGAAGCAACCCACCAAACTACAGCCAGAATGGAAGAAGGCATGCACCTGAAAAGGCAGAGAGACCACTCAGGACCAGGAGGATGCTTCACCAGCCTCACTACAGTGGCTGACATGGTATGAGTTTATCCATACACCCTGAAAGGACACGGTTTACTCTATTTACTTACCTTAATGACTCCCAGCTTCTGATCCATTATGGAAACTGCAACACTAAACATGGACACAGAGCGATGCACCTCACTGGGAGCCGCAACAACGCCACAAAGCCTACAAACAGAACAGACTCATGGGGTAAAGTTATATACACTGCTCAACTACCCTATCACATCCGCACGCATACCACCATCTCCCACAAACACAATGCATGGAGGCTGAACTCCTCAACATCACACACACGACCCCAGATGCGAAAACATCATTCCCCAGTCACTATCATTCCAAAGTATTGTACTAATGTTGAGACACCACACCGGGAACTGCTTAGGGCTAGCAGTAAAAGGGAATACGATAAATTGTTTTCTGAGCGGGTTGACTTCCCTGCGGGGGAATGATGAAAGGACAGGAGGGAAGGCAGGAGTTGGTTCATAAACTTTAATAATGTCATATCTATGTTAATTGATTACCAAACTGCTCCTATATAATGTGTCATAATGAAGCAACATATTGTCCATCATAGAGATTCCACATAATGGAAGACAACAGGGGAGTCAGAGCAATTATTGCACAAGCAACCACTCACATGCACGCATGCAACCACCACACATTGACAACACTGGGGTGACAAAACTCCAACATGGCCTGAAAGTTGCATCTACGCTAGTATTATCCTGTATGTAGCATCAATCTGGAAATGTTAGATGTTATTTTTATGCACCGTTACTGTTATGCAAGATTATTTGTTAAAATATGTAACATGGGAAAGTTGCGACACACAAGCCTCGGATCAACTTACAGGGTCACAGGAATATAGTGGGGATATGAAGACAGATAAACAGAGTACGTGGTCATAGTAAACGAAAAGGGCTGCTATACTCATATTATCCTTAATCTCACGTAACCACGCACCCACATGGTACTAATGTACGTTGCCCGCATATGGGCTGAAGTAGTGATAACTACACTCATCGTACTCTCACGGTACGGTTCCCCTACATCACCACCTCCCACCCCCTCCCTATCCACTTTAAGGAACAGTGCTCTAACCTGTCTAAAATAGCGAGAGGCCCCTGCAAGGAGGCCTTTGGACCCAGAGAACGTTGATACCTATATAAGGTCCAGGAACACACAACCCAGCTAGACCTTGGAGAGAATAGCATTAGAGGTATCCAAGGGAAGGACCCTGGAAGCAAATCTACAATTCAGGCCACACAATACTTCACTAGCACCTTAACACTACCAACCACAGTATGAAAATACAGAGACATAATGTCAGGGGTCTGAACACCCCATACAAAAGACACTGTCTATTCAGGGGCCTCAAGCGGGCTCAACCAGATGTGCTTTGCCTCCAGGAGACACATTTCAAGACGCCACCCAATATTAAACCATCCCAATTCCCACATCAGTATCACGTCACCTCAGGGCGGAAAGCTAGGGGAGTATCAATAATAGTTAGTAAAAATGTTTCTTTCCAACACCATTCATCACACGCAGACCCTGAAGGTAGACGCCTTATAGTAGTATGCATGATCAACAACACCATATACACAATCGCTAATGTGTATGCCCCGAACACAAATCAGAGGAACTTCCTGCACAAAATCTAACCCTCCTCCGTCCAATCCTGGAGGGCATACTGATCCTATGTGGTGACTTCAACCACATCTTAGATCCTGAATGGGACACTACAACACAAACACCCCATACAACACGAGCCAGACAACGAAAAGCATGCACAAACTACCTTAAATTGTCGGAGGAACACAGACTATATGATGTATGGAGAGTCCTACAACACATACACCAGAATAGGTTCCATGTTGACAGCCGGCACTTAGACCAAATCCTTGAACGCTCCATAGGTCATATCTTGTGGTCGGATCACACTCCACAAACCATAACCCTCAAAGATAGCTACGATTATAAACACAAGAGCCCCTGGAGGCTCAATGAATCCCTATTGTCAGACCATTCCTTCGCGAAAGACATTGAGATAGCCATAGATTACTTTTTTACAACAAACAATACAGAAGACACCTCCATCGGCACTACATGGCAGCACACAAATCTGTAATCAGAGGGTTCTTCATCAGGCAAGCCTCTCACACACAATGAACACACCGAGCCAAATGGATGGCCTGGCACAAACAACTGACAGATCTCATGAACAGAAACAAAACACAACCGACAGCAGATATACAAAATAAAAACAGAGAAATTACAGAAAAAATTAAAGCACATACCTTACAACAAGTTGGCTACAATCTCCGCAAATTCAAAGCCACACATTACACTTAAGGGAACAAAGCCAGCAAAACGTTAGCAGCTAGACTGAAACGAGTAGAGGCCAACACCAAAATACCATATGTTTACGCATCAAACAACACAAAAGTAGTATCTCTTATAGAAATAAGCAATGCATTCACAAACTACTATGGAAAATTTACAACCTCGTACAATCAAACCAAATGCACATACCAGCAGACCAGGAAATCACAACCTACCTCCAAAACACCTCATTACCTAGCCTCACCAGGGACCAAGTCACCACACTACAGAGCCCTGTCACGACCACTGAAGTGGAAGACACCATACACTCTTTACCAACCAACAAAGCCCCAGGTCCTGACGGGTTTGCAAATTTTCTACAAAAAATTTAAAACAACCCTAGCCTCACCTCTAGCACTACTCTTCAACTCAGCTACCCAGGAGAAAAAGCTCCCTGAAGACCTCTTGTTAGCACACATCATAACGCTACTGAAACACAATAAAACCAATGACCCATTGCCCCAATTTTAGACCAATATCCCTTCTCAACACAGACGCCAAATTATATGCAAAAATATACGCCCAGCGTCTAAGCACCACCCTACCCTCACTAATTCACGATGACCAGGTGGGGTTTGGGGCAGGAAGACAAGGAGCCGACAACACCAGAAAAGTTTTAGACTGGTGCACAGCATACGAAGGACAAATGTTGGAGGCCTTCTCGTGTCATTAGATGAGAGAAGGCCTTTGATAGACTGAACTGGGGATTTCTGAGAGAAGTCCTGGGGAGATTCGGTTTTCCTAGCCAATTCATAAATATGGTGGAGGCCCTATACAGCCACACAACAGCAAGAGTACTGAACTCGGGATTCTGCTCAAATAGGTTTACGATACCAAATGGCACAAAACAAGGCTGCAACTTATCCCCACTATTCTACATTCTAACATTGGAACCCCTAGCAGCTAGGATTAGGGCAGAAACATCCATTCACGGGGTGCCCTTAAGCCAGAGAGAATATAAACTGAGCATATTTGTTGACAATGTCTTCCTCACCTTAACACAACCCCAAATATCCTTGCCAAACTTATTGAAACACATTACAACGTATGGACACCTGTCGTACTACAAACTAAATGTCTCTAAGACACAGGCGATGGGAATCAACATACCCAACACGCAATTAGCAACCCTTAAAGGGTCATTTCCCCTGGATTGGAGGGATGACTATCTAACTTTCCTGGGCACAAAAATAATGAAAAATCCTGCCACAGTTTTTAAAACCAACTACATCCCCCTAGCCACTTTGTTTAAAATCCTGGGAAGGGAAATACCTGTCCTGGGTAGGCCGTACAGCTGCTATCAAAATGTCCTTGTAACAGATCATCTGGCACCCCGACTGGGTACCTCCATTGAAGGATGCTCCTAGGGTTTCCTGAGGACTCCAAGCACTCTGGCAGACACCACAATCACCGAACCGGAGAAGCGTATACCTTCTCTCAAGCATGTGAATGCTATAAACAGCTGAATAGGCAAAAACCATATGGATGGGTTTAGATTCCTAGCAGTCAAACTGGAACAGCATACAATAAATCCTTCCCCAATAATGAGACGACACTTCACTTTGAGGGTTAAGCAGGAACTCAAGATTTATTCACACCACCTCCTTTTAAGACATTCTCCCATGCAAGGGAGGGATTTTCAATAATTAGTACAACAGCCAATCCCATAGCTGTTACCTCCCACACATCTCCTCACCTTAGATTAACACTTAACATAATTATACAGTACACACTTTTCCACAATTCTTGCATGTACCCCAAATATGGGGGGTACACCTTTAAATGTTACATCCCCTGGTAGCCCTGATCTGGGTGAGACACATATCCAAAAATCACCCAGATCGGACCAGGGGTTCGGGAATTATGGAGGGTTAAAGTTTTGACCGACTGCATGGCAAAAGTATCCGAAAATAGTTCCATGTATTTTGGCCCTGCAGTCGGTCACAGAAAAGGGAATGAAAACACACGAATTGCCTGGGTTATAGAGCCTGGGGAGGGTTTGAATGAATTCCCTTGTTCGTGGGCCGTTCGGTAGTTTCTGCACGAATTGCTGGAAGTCTGGAGGTCTCAGCGGTGTTTGCCTAGTCGAGTGTCCGATTTTAGTTCCAGACACTCGACGGCAAAACGTCGGGAGTTTAAGATGGCTGCCGCCACGTGTTCGTTTCCTGAATGGCGGCCACCCAGAGGACAAAGAACACATTACATAGATTGACAATTACCCGTTTGCAACATTGTTGCAAACGGGTAATTGGAGGCACACTTATTCCTGGGTGGTCTGGCTGTTCGGTAGTTTCACTCAATATAATGAATGGAGCGATTCTACTGAACAATCAGACGAATGCTGCATACACATATCCAATTTAGCCGGGCACACAGGAACATACATAATATAAAATAAATCCTTACTGTAATCTGCTACAAAGTCTTAAAGGGGTATTGTTCCTAAAAGTCATAATATGTCCACGGATGGCCCTTAAAGGGCCAGTAGCAGCAATATAAAATACCACATGCCCAAATATTGCATTCAAAAGTACAAATTTACCAGGGGCCATAGTCAGCAGGTAGGAAGTGGGCAGCCAGGCCTCTCCAATGTCCAGTGGCAAGGCAGGTTCTGCCACAGTCCTTATTACCGAAACTACAATATCTATATAGAACACTACAAATCCCCCTACTAGGGAACTACCTAAAAACCCTATCGAAACAACTAATAAACTTCACAAGGCAAAATAAAAAACCAAGGGTAGCAACAAAACTATTACAAAGAAGCCAAACGCAAGGAGGTTTGGGACTCCCTGATATAGCTGCGTATCACCGAGCAGCAGCACTGACAATAGTACCACAACTAAAACCGAACCCTTCATCGCCACAGTGGCTGGATATAGAAATTTATTGGGCAACACCCTTAACAATACATACTCTATTCTGTACTCCCAACACTTATAGACCAGACACCACACACCTGCTTCCCACAACGCAACACATACTGCAACACTGGGATGCCTCCAGACACTAACTGGTCCATTTTGTTCCAGTGCCATTAGCCACCCCGATAGATACTCTAGCAACCTTAATACCAACACTGGAAAAGCAGCCATGGATACAAGGGGGGAGGGAGGTAACTGAAATAAGGCACTTATACAAGGATGTAAATCTCTGGTCCTTTGCAGGCATACAAACAGAATACAGTCTCCCATGCAGACTGATCTTCCCATACCTGCAGATCAAATCGTACCTATCTCAGAACAAACCTTGCATCCATGTCACCGACCCTCGAGCGCTACTATCTGAATTTGAACTTATATGCACACATAGTAGACCACTAAAGAAATTGATCTCTATCAGCTACCGACTACTCCTCCAGATATTGGGCCAGCCCAATGACACACACACAGTCTTGGCAAAAGGAACTAGGGAGAACCATAACTAAAGACAAATGGGACAAGGCATACTCTTCACATAAGGGAACAACCTCCTGCGCCACACATTTGGAACTACAACGCTTGTACCGCTGGTACCTTATACCAGCCAGAATCCACCACATCTGGCCACAATCCACAGATAAATGCTGGAGATGTGGACATCAAAGGGGCACCATGACACATATCTAGTGGACATGTGAAACCCTTCAAACCCTTTTTGCACGAAGTACAAAACATCATATCAGACATCCTACGCACAGGTATCTCTTACCCTGGAATTATGCATTCTCTTCATTCCTCCAGAAGGGACCCCCAAGGTCACATGGACAGCCATGTACCACATACTCATATCGGCTGCAACAATTATTGCAAGGTTTTGGAAAAAATCAGTGGCCCCATCCCGAGAGCTCCTCATGCAACAAATAACACTCAATTGGGTTTATGAAAAGATCTTTGCATCCCAATTCGGTACAAAAAAACACCTGAGACAAGGTGGGACGATTTCCTGAAATGATCTAAGGCAGGGGTCACACACCAAGCAGGTCCGCTCCAATGGAGCAACATTTCACGGATCCAAACACACTAGACTGATGCTAGTTAGTGCCAACATCTAAAGTACACCCCCTTCACCCACCCAAATTGAAAAGGTTAAGTAAATGTAATAAATGTTCTACCTAATATTTAGAATTTCTGCTGGACCTAGCTCCCTTCCTGCAAAAAAAAAAAAAAAAAGGTAAGCAGGAGGGGAGCACAACTTTTTTTTTTTTCTCATTTATTTCAGAAATGCAAAAGGAAATGGAGAGGCTGGAGTTGCAACATACAAACAAAGCCACTCAACTAATGGCGCAAACAGACCACACACAAACATATTACACTCAGGAATCACACACAGCTCTCTGCCAACACACATCGACATTATATACTTACAATGGTCATACATTTAAAATAAAATATTGACATTGTGTTTTTTTTTCTTTTTTTTAGTTATTCCACCTGCTGTAAACACACATTTTCCTTTAAATACATTATTTTTTGGATCTGTGAATTGTGATAAAATCATTGTGCACATTACTATAAGTTGTATTGCTGCACTAATGAGCTATGTGTAACATAGTGCGAGTTTTAATGCAATGAGGCCAGTACTATACTCACACCCACCAGACACTACTGTAAGTTTTATTACTGTGGAGCACTAATAAATTAGTCAATCGCCAAATCCTGCTGCTTCAATCTCAAAAACAGAGCTCACATCCGCCCCTATTTAACACCAGACATGGCTTAGGTGCTGGTCCATGCCGTTGTTCTTTCTCTCAATCCCCTTCTCAGTGGTCTTACGTGGTCCCAGATTGCACCACTGCAATCTATTATGAACGCGGCGGTAAGTCTCATTTTCCTGTCCACCCACACCTGCCACGCTTCCCGCCTCTGTCAGTCCCTACATTGGCTTCCAGTTAGATTCTGGTGCTTGCTTACAAGTCCCTACGTAATGCTGCTCCTACCTATCCTCCTTAATACACAAGTAGGTCCCGTCGAGGCCCCTTCCCTTTGTCGAAGACCTACGTCTATCCTCTGTCCGTACTCCCACATCTGATGCTCGCCTCTAAGACTTCTCCAGGGCTGCACCTTTTCTGTGAAACTCCCTTAACTTCTCCATTAGACTTTCACCCAGTCTCCACTACTTTAAAAAAAGGGGCCTTCAACCCCTTTGTAACTATGTGTCAATTTGTCTGGTTACAATTACGTGTCTGTTAGTCCACCCACTGTACAGAGCTATGGACTTTTGCTGGCGCTATTTAAATAATAATAATAAAATCCTTGTGCAGTTTGTTTTATCATACAAATATGACATCAATGCAATATTAGGTTTGACCATCACATTTATGGATCTAGGTACAGAGACCCTGTTAAACATTTTAGCCAAATGTTTATCACAAGCAAACTACAACATCATAGAATACAGGATGATTCCACAGCTTAAAGGACCACTCTAGGCACCCAGACCACTTCAGCTTAATGAAGTGGTCTGGGTGCCTGGTCCAGCTAGGGTTAACCCATTTTTTTTAGAAACATAGCAGTTCTAAAGCCTCTCATTGACAGCCGCTAGAGGCGTTTGCGTGCTTCTCACTGTGAAAATCACAGTGAGAAGACACAAGCGTCCATAGGAAAGCATTATGAATGCTTTCCTTTGAGACTGGCTGAATGCGCGCGCATCTCTTGCCAGGCATGTGCATTCAGCCGAAGAGGAGGAGAGGAGGCGGAGAGGAGGAGGAGAGCTCCCCACCCCGCGCTGGAGAAAGGTAAGATTTTAACTCCTTCCTCTCCCCAGAGCCCGGCGGGAGGGGTCCCTGAGGGTGGGGGAACCCTCAGGGCACTATAGTGCCAGGAAAACGAGAATGTTTTCCTGGCACTATAGTGGTCCTTTAAAGCCACCCATTGGCTGCATAATCCAGATAGGACACCCAGATGAATACCTTGTACAACAGAGCAGGGGTCAGTAATGGAACTTCATGTTCAGGGATTCCCCTTGTTGTTCTTGTAGCAAGTGAAATTTACCTGAAATAGTAAACCTGGTAGATTGTCTGGAAACTGAAGAGACCTTTTGTTGGTAGTTTAAAAACTTGCGGTACCCTGCATCAAAATTACATGGAGTAAATTTTAACGTCCCCTTTGAGAAACTTACAACAGGGGAGTCTGAAGGAAATTCTGAACCTTAACCCCTTAAGAACCAGAAGGAAATTCTGAACCTTAACCCCTTAAGAACCAGAAGCATGCCATCCTTAACATACATTAAATGGATTGCCAAACTCAATGCCACAAAGGAAACAAAAACAGAATACTGAATATAACAAATAGAGCATTCTCTCAATTATACAAATTAGGCTTTAGAGAAATTCACTCTGTTATAAAGAAACTTCCAAACCAACTTCATACAGTGAGTCGACATCTCAATAAAAGTTATAAACCAGACCAGGAGTAATTTCTTTCCTTTTTTATTTTTTTATTTTTAAAGCAAGTGTTGACATCGAGTTTCAGCAATGACTGGTTTCCCATACAAGAATCAGTCCTGGCCAATTCTGTTTATCTCCTGTATGTGCCAAACCAGGCCAGACTAGAGTAGTCACAAGTTGTGACCTGCTGATACATAAAGCCAATATTCACAGCTTTAACCCCTTAAGGACACATGACATGTGTGACATGTAATTATTCCCTTTTATTCCAGAAGTGTGGTTCTTAAGGGGTTAAAATCAAAGTCAAATTATATTTGAGAAATTAAAGCACATCTATGAAAACAGTTAGGCAATTGCTTCAGAGAATTACTAGCTCATGGGACCAATACATAGCTAATGTGTAGTTGCAAACAGCAAGATATATACTAAGGTTAAAAACAGCCACCAAACTCAAAAAACATTTATTATCTTGATCAATGGTAACTGGCAAGAGAAATACTTTGGTAACATCTCTCATGTATATGCATTTGTGTGCACAGGGCCAGCTGTTCGGGCCTGGGGTTGCCAGATTAGAGTGACCGGCACTAAGGGGGGGAAGAGCAACACTACAGGACAGGGGAGGGATTGGGAAGGGAAAGGAACACTAAGAGGGAGGGGGACCACTAAAAGAGAGGGGAAAAGAACACTAATAGAGGGGGGAAGAACACTAAGGGGGTGGGGGGCACTAAGAGACAGGTAAGGGGGAGCCACTAAAAAAGAGGGAAGGGTGTAGAGAGGAACACTAAGAGGGGGTTAAGAACACTAAGACAGGTAATGGGGGAAGAGGAACACTAAGGGACAGGAGAGGGAAGGGAAAAGGAAGACTAAGGGATAGGAGTGGGGTCACTAAAAGAGAGGGAAGGGAGGGGAGAAAAACACTAAGTGAGAGGGAGGAGGAATACTAATGGGGGGCACTAAGGGACAGGAAAGGGAGAGGACCATTAAGGGACATGGAGGGGATGGGGACATGGAGGGGAGAGTGGCACACAGGGGGGCCTGAGTGGGGAGAAAGACACACAGATGGGTCTGGGGGTGAGAAAGATGCAGAGGGGCTGGGGATCAAAGAGACACATAGAAGGGCCTGGAGGTGGAAATACAAAGGGGCTGGGGGTGAAAGATGCAGAGGAGCTGGAGAAGAGGAAAAAGACACAAGTGGCTTGAGGGAGATAAACGGCTTGAGTGAAAGAGAAACACACAAAGGAACTGTAAAGAGTAAAAGACAAAGGGGCTGGGAGAGAAGGAGACACACAAAGGAGGGATGTAAGAACTACACAAGGGAGGTGTAAGATACTCAAAAAATAGGTGATATGATACACTAAAGAGGGTACAACATTTTAAAAAGGGGATAAGAAACAAAAAGGTGGGTTAAGAGGTACACAGGTGAAGATGCTTTCTTTGGAGGGGTGGGGGGATTCATCTTTGCCTGTGTACCCAAAAATCCTTGCACTGTCCCTGTGTGTGCACACATAAAGCACTATTAACTGTTATTGAACATTACCAGCCTCCATTTTGGAAATCAAAACTGCTTCTCTCTAGTGGGAGGAGGACCCAAACAGGTTCAGTAACATCTGCAGTCCATCTAATGTGGTGAAACATATGTGTGGGGGGAGAACACATATTTCTCTTATATTCTTAATTTAGAAAATCTGAAGTAGAGAAACCACAGTTTGTAATAAGTACTTACCCAGTGCAAAAGTGCATTTGTTTTGGTGGAACTGGGCAAATGTACATAGTTACATAGGTGAAAAGAGACTTGCGTCCAATAAAGGACAACTTCAGCTTAATGAAGTGATCTGGGTGCCAGGTCCAGCTAGGTTTAACCCTTTTTTTTAGGGTGGCACCCTCAGGGCACTATAGTGCCAGGAAAAAGAGTATGTTTTCCTGGCACTATAGTGGTCCTTTAAGTCCAGCCTGCCTCACATATGTTTTTGCTGTTGATCCAAAAGAAGGCAAAAAACCCAATCTGAAGCGCTTCCAATTTTGCAACAAACGAGGAAAAAATTTGTTCTTGACCCCAAAATAGCAGTCAGATATCTCCTTGGATCAAGCAGCTATTACCCCACTAATTAGAAATTATATCCCTGTATGTTATGTTTTTGCAAGTATTTATGCAATTGCTGTTTAAACATCTGTATAGACTCTGATAAAACCACCTCTTCAGGCAGAAAATTCCATATCCTTATTGCTCTTACTGTAAAAAAATCTTTTCTTTGCCTTAGATGAAATCTCCTTTCTTCCAGCCTAGATGTGTGACCTCGTGTCCCATGTTTATGAATAGATTTCCAGATAATTGTTTGGACTTTTCAGTTCAAATGCAGACCTTAGATCAGATGCATATATTAAATATACTAAGGACGTGTATATATAGGGGATGCATAATAACACCAACTTGCATAAAGAATATACTAATCACATATACCGAAGATGTATTTAAATCTCCAGTGCATATATTAAGATTATATGAGTCAGATAAATTGAGGCTGTGTTTTCGCAGCACTTTTTGCACAGTTTATATCACTCACACAGGGCCAAATTAAGAGCCCAATTGACCCTGGTGCTGACAATTATGATGATCCTAATTACAGAATCTTATTGACAAAAAAAACACTAAAACAGTTATACCTCCCAAGTCATGTATCTGGTGGAGGTGGTGCTAGAGGTAAACTTACTGGATATAGCTATCAGAAATTACTTGACTTGCAATGAGGTTTCAGAAGTAAAGGATATTTTTTGTGTTTTTGACAATGATATACGGCAGGTTGCTTCCACACTGTCATTCTCTGAAGATCTGCCTTTGCATAACACTCAGAATCAATGCGTATTAAGGACTTTAACTCGTGGCTTGGTGAATGGTGTCGGGAGCAAGCATTTGGCTTCATTTCTCATGGTAGCTCCTTTTGGAATGGAAATATACTGTCCAAAAAAAAAAGATGGTTTGCATCTTTCTCAAAAGCGAACATATGTTCTCAGTGAGCAGTTCAGAGGTTTTGCTAGGATGTATTTAAACTAGGAGGGGGCAAAAGGGTGATAAAACATCAATCCAATTGCCCCCCAAAACAAGGACAGAACGTGTCTGTACCAAGTGTGTTAAAAAATGATAAGCTTAGAGTCATGTCTACAAACACATCCTATGCTAATCTCTCATTTTCATCTTTTATGTAAATCCATAACCCCTAAAAGCATTGTTCAGTGAAGCAGGAGTTTTTAGATACATAAATGAGAAAAGGAAAGTAAAACAAGGACTAGTTAGATCAAAATAAGGAAGGTATGTAGAAGAGGATAAAGGCCTAGCTGAGTGCCTCACTAAATATTTGTGTCCAGTATTTACAGATGAAAATGAAGGAAAGGGGCCTCAGTTAGGAAAAAGGCCAAAATCAGTCATTTGTTACATGTGAGTTTAAAGAGGAAGAGGTTATATTTCAACTGTCAAAAGTAAAGACAAATAAGTCAATGGGACCTGGTGGAATACACCCAACGTAATTAAAATAGCTTAGTGGTGTACTAGCAAAACCATTAACAGATTTATTTAACCAATCATTGTTAACAGGAGTAGTCCCAGAAGATTGGAAGTTAGTGAATGTTGTGCCCATTCACAAGAAAGGTAGTAGGGAGTACTCGGGCAACTATAGGCCAGTAAGCTTTATTTCAGTAGTGGGGAAAGTAATGGAAGCCATGTTAAAAGATAGGATTGTTGAACATCTAAAATTACATGGATTTCAAGACCAGAGACAACATGGGTTTCCTTCAGAGAAATCATGCCAAACTAATCTTATTGATTTTTTTGATTGGGTAACTAAAATAATATATCAGGGTGGTGGAGGAAACATTGCTTACCTAGATTACAGTAAGGCATTTGACACTGTTGCACATAGAATGCTTATCAATAAACTGCAATCTTTTAGTTTGGATTCCAATATTGTTGAATGGATAAGGCAGTGGCTGAATGACATGCAATAGAGGGTTGTAGTCAATGAAGTATATTCGAAGCATGGGCTTGTCACCAGTGGGGTACCTCAGGGATCTGTACTTGGACCCATTCTCTTTAATATTTTTATTAGTGATATTGCAGAAGGTCTTGATGGTAAGGTATATCTTTTTGCTGATGATACTAAGACATGTAACAGGGTTGGTGTTCCAGGAGGGATAAGCCACATGGCAAATGGATTTAGGTAAACTAGAAAAAATGGTCAGAGTTGTGGCAACTGACATTTAATATGGATAGGTGCAAGATAATGCATCTTGGACGTAAAAACCCAAGGGCAGAATACAGAAGAGTGGATAGAGTCCTAACCTCAACATCTGAAGAAAGGGATTTAGGGGTGATTATTTCTGATGACTTAAAGGTAGGCAGACAATGTAATAGAGTAGCAGGAAATGCTAGCAGAATGCTTGATTGTATAGGGAGAGTTATTAGCAGTAGAAAGAGGGAAGTGCTCATGCCATTGTACAGAACACTGGTGAGACCTCACTTGGAGTATTGTACGCAGTACTAGAGACCAGATCTCCAGAAGGATATTGATACTTTAGTGAGAGTTCTGAGAAGGGCTACTAAACTGGTTTATGGATTGCAGGATAAAACTTACAAGGAAAGGTTAAATGAACTTAACATGTATAGCTTGGAGGAAAGACGAGACAGGGGGGATATGATAGAAACATTTAAATACATAAAGGGAATTAAAACAGTAAAGAAGGACACTATATTTAAAAGAAGAAAAACTACCACAAGAAGAGGACATAGTTTTAAATTAGAGGGGCAGAGGTTTAAAAATAACATCAGGAAGTGTTACTTTACTGAGAGGGTAGTGGGTGCATGGAATAGCCTTCCAGCTGAAGTGGTAGAGGTTAACACAGTAAAGGAGTTTAAGCATGCGTGGGAAAGGCATAAGGTTATCCTAACTAAAAGATAAGGCCAGGGACTAATGGAATTATTTTGAAAAGTGAGCAGACTAGATAGGCCGAATGGTTCTTATCTGCTGTCACATTCTATGACCCTAGGTGCAAGATGGCCTCTTAAAGGGGTAGAACACCTGAAATATTTTAAGGAGCTAATCACTTTCAACCAATAGTATGTGAGAGGTGGATACCTCTCTCCTATATTATCTCAGTCTACCCTTACCTCAGTGCTTAGTTTTCGGTGTGTAAACATCGGAGAATCCTGTTGTCATTTGATCCTTGACCTACCTGCCTGTTATACCATTCCTAAACTTAGGATGCCTGCCCCTGACCTCGGCTATCCCTGACTAGGAAGTTGTCTCATCTCTACTTGGCCCTTGCATTTGGCTTACTACTGCCTCCTGGGCACCACCTGTCAAAAACCACAGCACTCATACATAGAACATTGAGAGGACACATTTACAACAACTAAAAAATAGAGTATACATATCATTCCGGTAAGTTTTCTTGTTTTTGTTCTATTTATAGTTAAATCTCCCTCTCATAATATTGCAAAGTGCTAAGGAATTTGCTGTCGCTATACAAATGGCAATAATAATAATACTAATAATAATCAAGAAAAATAGTAGAAGCCACAATACAAAAACAAGTGAATCCTTTAACGTTTCCTGCCTGCAAATTAATAGGTGCTTAAATGCTGTATAGATCAATTGCTGTTCTGACAGTATTATGCATCCACTACACAAACACTGTATTCACTACAGAAACATAGACTGAATTCACTACGCACTGCATAACATATGGATGTGGGCATTGTTTTGGTGAGTGGTGGTGGGGGGCTCTATTTCATTCTTGGACTCTGGCTGCACAATGTCTTGGGTTGACCCTGGAAAAGACATGTAGCTCAAATTCAAGTTTAGTTTTGAGTAGAACTTGTACAATTGCCTTTGTCTTTAATGGATTAAATGTAGAAAAATTGGTAAGGAATTGGATTTGATGTTATGTTATGAATATTATATATTAACCCTTAAGGACTGGACTGTTTTTGAGATGTTGTACATTTGTGACCAGGCCTCTTTTTACACTTTTGTGGTGTTTGTGTTTAGCTGTAATTTTCTGCTCTCTCATTAACTGTTCCCATACAAATTATATATTATAATTTCAGGACAAAAGGGGCTTTCTTTACATACCATTATTTATATACTCTCATGTAATTTAATTTAAAAAAAATAAAAACATATGATGAAAAATTGAAAAAAATACATGTTTTTTTTTACTTTTACTTGAAAAACCTTTGACTCATCTACAAAAGCAAATGAAAAAAACTGCTAAATAGATTCAAAATGTTGTCCTGAGTTTAAAAATACCCAGTGTTTACATGCTTTTTTGCAAGTTATAGGGCTATAGGGACAAGTAGAATATTGCAGTTTCAAAACATACATTTTTTAAATTTATCAATAGTGACATTGTAACACTATTATCTGTCATAAATCTCTGAATAACACCCACATGTACATATTTTTTTTAAAGTAGACAACCCAGGGTATTCAATATGGGGTATTTCCAGTCTTTTTTAGTAGCCACTTAGTCAAAAACACTGGCCAAAGTTAGCATTCATATTTGTTTGTGTGTGAAAAAAGTAAAAAACTAAATTGAATGCTAATTTTGGCCAGTGTTTGTGACTAAGTGGCTACTAAAAAAGACTGGACATACCCCATTTGCAATACTTTAGGTTGTCTACTTTTGCAAATGGTCTGCCATCATGGGGGTAATTCTCATTCCTAGGCTCCCATACGCTCTCAAAGGCAACGTAACCAACCTGGCCTTTTTCAATGTAAAAATATTTGACCCATATATTTAACCATGTAACTTTCAAAAACGCTATAAAACCTGTATTTGGGGGGTACTGTTATACTCGGAGACTTTGCTGAACACAAATATTAGTGTATCAAAACAGGAAAACGTATCACAACAATTATATCATCAGTAAAAGTGCTGTTTGTGTGTGAAAAATGCAAAAAAAAGTCACTTTCACTGACAATATCATCGCTGTGATATGTTTTACTGTTTTGAATCAGTAATATTTGTGTTCAGCAAAGTCTCCTGAGTAAAACAGTAACCCCCATGTGCAGGTTTTAGGGTGTCATAGAAAGTTACAGGGTAAAATATAGTGCTTGCAAATTATATTCTCTGGACTTTCGGCCTGGGTTGGCAGGTAGGTCCCTCAAATTGCAATCAATAAAATTACTTAATTATGTAAAAACATTACATAAATACGCACGTAGAATTTAAACATATATGCATATTTATATATTTGAAGTCTACCTGTATATTTATATTATTATTTATGTAATTTTGTATATGGACATATGTATATTTCGTATTATTTTTATTTATTTATATATACATAGATATATATACAATTTCATTCTAAGTGTATTTTGAGAGATATATATATATATATATATATATATATATATATATATATATATATATATATATTACTATCAAAATACAGTTAGAATAAAATTTCATCTAGATATATTTTTTTATATTTTTATTATTATTTTTACATGTTTTTATTTAATTTAAATTACTTATTATTTGTATTTTTTTAATAATATTTATATACAATACATATATTTATATATATATATATTATATATATGTGTGTAATTTATGTACATATTAATATAAAAATACACTTATTATGACATTAAATATATTATATATAGACATATATTATATAGATATAATATGTCTATATATCATATATATACATATATATATATTTGTGTCCGGGGCATTCTCATATGATATAGAATAAGATGGGTTGTAGAGATGTAGCTTTAGGAATAATCGGTTGAGGTGTGCCGAAACCGACGTATGCTGTAAGCCGGTAAAAAGTGGGCTTACATAGAGGAAATATGAACAATGGGAGTGGAGGGTGGGGCTATTCGTCTGACCAACAAAGGTAAGTAGGGAGAGGGGGGAGTCCCTTTTATAGGTCTATAGCCCCTCCCACAACTTCAGGCCATGCCTTCCAATTTGTGTTCGGGGCATTCTCATTTGATATAGAATAAGATGGGTTGTAGAGATGTAGCTTTAGTAATAATCGGTTGAGGTGTGCCGAAACCGACGTATGCTGTAAGCCGGTAAAAAGTGGGCAAAAAGAGACATATTAATGCAAAACATTATACAGGATCATAGTGCATTTGTTAACCATCAGTTAGACATTTTAATGAAAGAGTCCTAATTCCTGAATCGGCTGTGGTATGTACATCGCATAAGCCTATGATTCCCAGCGGCCCCGTGTCTTAACGTGTGCGGGATATCTTGGCTATGGGCTGTGTAAGCTGCTCCTATCCAAAAGGAGTGCCCTGAGTAGTCGCTAGGGTTTAGTTCGAGCACGATGAATGAGTAGGTGGACATAGTGCATGAACTTACCTGTGGTAAGGACAGTATTGTACAGCGACAGTAATGGTTCAGTGGTGCGTATGGTGGCGTGCCCAAGAACTTAATCAGTACCTTAACCGGGCACCCAGCATTGCTTGTAAGGTAGTAGGTTATATGCACTGGCTCGCCCCTCTGACTCATCTTAGTTTTAGGAAGGGACCGGACATAGTGGTCTGTGTGTTTTAGAAGATAAGAGGTCACCCGGCACTCTTGTTTATGATGTTGGCCGCTGATAGTGAGTTATTGTTTTGGCCTGAGAAAGCCGTTAAAGGCTAGATAGGTAGCAGTTTTGATAACTGCATTGGTGCGTGGCTCGGAAGTGCATGGTCGAGTGGTTCTGTCATGGTTTGAACATTGTATGTCTATGGCCAGTATTTAGTTTTAGCGGGAACGTCCGCTTGGCCATGTCTCTAAGTAAGGTATGTATGGGGTAGGAGGATAGGAAGCCTTGTTGTTTGGGATGGAGAAATACGTATAGTGTTGAATGCCCGTGAGATAAAGTTTAACCGTGTTGTGCGAGAATTATTAACTTAAGGTGGCAAAAAAGAGGCAAAGGACATACGTGGTGAAACCTCAAACCAGCTATCTAAGTGATGGTCTGACATGAAACGTATTGTATAAGTGGAAAACCCTGTAGCAAGCGTGTTGAGTGCTGGTGGACAAGGCCAGTTTAGTCAGAGCCCGGCTATGTTGGGCGAGGTTCATGTAATCCATGATCTTGACCATAAATGACCCCCTGCCATGGCGGCTGTCACGGCAGCTGCCACAATAATTTACCATTACGTGTGGTTAAGAAAGTCCACCATATGTGTAGGTCTGACATGGCTTGGTTGTCTAGGGACAGCCCCTGATCATCATTCGGGAGGGAGGAAAAAGCAAACTGGTCTGAGATGAAAGCGTGGCCTGCGGTACGATGTGCATGGCAAAATTTAAGGAACCTGGTAGGGATTGTAGTTCCATGTGGTTGCAAGTACCAAGCAGGAGGTGGTAATTGGTGTTGTTGCGACTGTTCCTATTTCTCGCGTGGTAACTTGTTGGTATGGATGCCGAATCAAGTTGTATGCCCAGGAATGTAACGACAGTGTCTGGGTCTTCTGTGACCTTAGGGAATACTGGGACACCCAAGTGTTCAGACATACTAATGGCTTCCTTGAAGCTTCTAGAGGGAAAGGCATTCCCTTTGACCAACAAGAAATCATCTCGGGAGTGTATGACTGTGGGGCATCTGGATATGTTTAACCACAACCAGTAAAGAGTTCAACGAATATATTGAAGATTGTGGGCTGCTCTTGACCCGAAAGTTAAGCAGGAGAAGAAATATATAACTGCTGCCCATAAATGCCCTGTAAGTGCCAGTGCAGGGTGGATGGTGGCAGTCTGAAATGCGTTTGTGATATCAGTTTTACTTAACCAGGCTTCCCCTCCCTGCTTGAGTGATAGTTGTCATGGTATGAACAATGGTGGCATACTGTAATGAAAACTCCTCGGAGGGTATGAGGGAGTTGAGATTATGGGGTAGCCGAGGCGTGAGGTGCAGATAAGTCTATGATCAGTTACAGTGTGAGGGAAGATTCCCTGTGACAGTCCCAATGGGATTGCGCCACACTGTAAATGGTGTAGATCGGAGAGGCCCAGGTAGAAATCTTTCTGCCATTTCTTGGGCCATGAGTGTAATGCCAGCTGTTGGATGCTGCTGTGATGACTGCAAGTTAGGGCATTCTAGATTCCCCCAAAAGTATATGGCAATACCTGAACAGAAGGCCTTTAAAATCGGAGATTAGGAAATAAACTAAATGTCTGGAAGGGTGATAAGTTAGAAAGTACTAGAAATGCATAATGTTTACAGACGAGAAGTAAGGTTCAGGGTACATTTATTGGGACACATGGTTTTGCATGTGCCCTGACATATTGGGAACATATCTGCAACAGTCTGCATGCACTGAAACTACATGTGCCAACATGGAAATTGTTGCAAATCTGGGATTTGCCAAAGAGAATGAGACGACCCAATTTGTCTCTGGTAGTTCGCTACATCCTACCAGAGGTGCTAGAGCCTGGAGCCTGAAACGTTATCGTCCGCTGTGTTGGGACAAAATTGTCCTGTGGGACTAGCAACATCTCCAAGTGAAAGTGTGTTGACTCTAGCTGGAGTGTTAGGTAGAGAGAAATCCTTACCACGTGCTTGATACATACTAAAAATCATGAAGATAGCCATTATTATATGAACCCACAGTGTGCTAGTACTGGCTTGCTAGCTAAAGCCGCAAGGCGAAACAATTAATCATTTGTTTGGTGACAGGTGAGGCCCTGCTAGTTGCCAAGTGGCTTGAGAGGCTCTATCTATGCAATGGCGCGAGGGGATTTTTGTGGCCACCAAACGTAGTGGCAGGATGTTGGCCTCTCGGTGACTGTAACCATAAAAAAGGGGAATGGAGTGACAGGTGAGGCCCTCTCTATATACCATGCGAGGCGGCTAGCTCACGAGTGGCCCGATGGGTGTTTGCCTCCGAGCGTTGAGGCGGGGTGTTGGCCTCGCGGGACCACTATACGACAGGCATAGATGCCAAGAAAGGAAAATATCTATTGGAAACCTATAGTCCCTAATTGCCAGTACGCTAAGGATATACCCAGGGGGAAACAGAAAATGTATGTATATACCACATGAGCAGGTGTATGTACCTGGTAGTATGATTAGATACCCTTACTGGTCGTAAAGGTTATTAATACCTGTATCCCAGACGGGTAAAACAATGTATGAAAATCGCTTTTATAGACATTTAAAAGCGTATATCCATATGTGTGTTATGCAAGTTTAATAGAGCAAAGTGCTCTGTCCCAATGTTTATTGTATGCTTGTAATGCCCCTGTTTGAAGGAAATTAACTTGTCGGGAGTGTTATATCATGTGTGATATGGAACACAACTGTACCCCGAAACATGAGTGTAGTGAACCATGACTGGCAGCTGAATAACCTAATAAGTGAAAATACATAATTGGAAGGACTTATATTTTAAGCGTGCAAATATTCCGTATTAGACTCTGGAAAACTGCATAGTGCTTTAAATAGTATGTGCATTCTTGGGTAAATGTATGCGTATTGTCAGTAAATGTAACTAAATGCCTATGAAGGCAGGTATGCAGGAATGATTATATCATAGTAAGCATGATTTATAAGGAAGTGTTATTGTGTAATTATAATTATAGTGGGAATGTTATGAGGGGAATAACCATATGTCTGAAAAGCCTGTAGTATACCGTTTGACAGATAGGAGTCAGTATAAAAGTGAAAATGCTGTAGTTAGTTTGTTTGCTTATGAAGTGAAATAAAGTCTGAGAAGCCTGTAGTACACTGAATGACCGGTAAGGGTCAGCATGTAGGCGAAAATGCCGTGGTTCGTTGGTTTGTACATGAAATGCAATAATGTCTGAGAAGCCTGTAGTACACTGAATGACTGGTAGGGGTCAGTGTCTAGGTGAAAATGCAGTGGTTTGTTGGTTTGTACATGAAATGCAATAATATCTGAGAAGCCTGTAGTACACTGAATGACTGGTAGGGGTCAGTGTGTAGGTTAAAATGCAGTGGTTAATTGGTTTGTACATGAAATGCAAAAACGTCTAAGAAGCCTATAATACACCGAATGACCGATAGGGGTCAGTGTCTAGGTGAAAATGCAGTGGTTCGTTGGTTTGTACATGAAATGCAATAATATCTGAGAAGCCTGTAGTACACCGAATGACCGATAGGGGTCAGTGTGTAGGCACAAATGCAGTGGTTCGTTGGTTTGTAGATGAAATGCAATAATGTCTGAGATGCCTGTAGTACACCGAATGACCGGTAGGGGTCAGTGTCTAGATGAAAATGCAGTGGTTCGTTGGTTTGTACATGAAATGCAATAATGTCTAAGAAGCCTGTAGTACACCGAATGACTGGTAGGGGTCAGTGTCTTGGTGAAAATGCAGTGGTTTGTACATGAAATGCAAAAACGTCTAAGAACCTGTAGTATACCGATGACCGATAGGGGTCAGTGTGTAGGCACAAATGCAGTGGTTCGTACATGAAATGCAATAATGTCTGAGATGCCTGTAGTACACAGAATGACCGGTAGGGGTCAGTGTCTTGGTGAAAATGCAGTGAAAATGCAGTGGTTTGTACATGAAATGCAAAAACGTCTAAGAAACCTGTAGTACACCGATGACCGATAGGGGTCAGTGTGTAGGCCCAAATGCAGTGGTTTGTACATGAAATGCAATAATATCTGAGAAGCCTGTACTACATTGAATGACCGATAGGGGTCAGTGTGTAGGCGAAAAATTGTATGTCGTTTGTAGTTTTAACCCAACAGATTTTTAACCAAAACAGATTTTAACCAACAGATTTTACATAAACAGCTAGGTGAGTATAAGGTAACGAAATAACCGTGCAAAACGAAAGGAAACCGTAAAGTGAGGACCCGTGCTGTGTTGAACGCCGTGGGAACTAATCCTGGCGCGACAGGTGGGTCAACTTACGGTTTGAGAGTCCCTGAGACACCAAATGCGATGCTGACCGGAGAGAAAGCCACTGGATTAACGGAAATCCCTGCTGCAGGATTCCTGGACACAGCTTGGAGTAAGAGACCTCATGGAGCAAAGGTGAAACCAAAATGGTGTCTTGTATGACCTGGAAGTGGATCTCATGCAAATGCTGACCTTGAACAGTCTATTCGTCTGACCAACAAAGGTAAGTAGGGAGAGGGGGGAGTCCCTTTTATAGGTCTATAGCCCCTCCCACAACTTCAGGCCATGCCTTCCAATATATATACACATATATAATTTTTATTTTTTTTTAGTAACTTTAACTTAAATTTTTTTTCATGATTTTACAGTTGCAGGGAGACTGCCTGTCAGCACAGACAGTCCCCCTGCAGGCAGACACATTGTGACCATGTGATCGCTCCTAATCCGCCATGGGGAGACTGTCAGGAGCTGCAGGCAGTCTCCCCACACAGGGAGCACCGCCGATCGTCGCCGGGGAAATGACGGTGATCGAGTAAGTACATTGGACCGTTAGGACGGTTCAGGACCGTCACTGGTCGGCAATGCAAAAATGCCGATGACGGTCCTGAACTGTCCTCGGTCCTGAAGGGGTTAATCCATTCAATGCTAATTATCAATCAAGAATATGATTAGAAAAATGGACTATCCCAAACTATTGCCATTTTCAACATGTGAAATTAATTGTTTGGTGTTTGTGGTGGGCAAAATAATTAATTCCTTATACAGAGAAATCATGGATGCATTTTACTGCGCATGGGGTCCCAGTTTCATCAGGGTCCCAAAATGAAGTGTGACATGTGTGGATAAATAATGAAGAGTAATAAGATAAAAGCATTTGCTAAGCAAATATAGACACATTATATAACACTTCTATAAAACCAATATATTAATTGCAATATCTAGATCTTGCATGGAAAGATTGTACAACAAGTATGTTTTCCACATTTTTTTTTTTTGCTTGGCTGCTTTTTGGCTGTATTAGTCATAGTTTAGTTATGGGTTAGAAAATAACCTAAACATGTAAGGATGAATAAAACTTCTGTAAATAATGGCATCATGCATACCTTTTTTTACCAGTCCAGAAGATGGGTATCTGTATACAATTCATCCATTCTCAGAGGAAAGAAGTAGGTATTTTTAAAAGATGAGAGAGATGAAAGTTTGCTTTGTGCTTGTGTTTGATAATCTATCGAATCAATGTCAGGCAGACCATTCATGAAAACAGCCACCAGTTGTTCAGGATTAGAGTTGAGTGAACCCGAACTGAAAAGTTCGGGTTCCTACCAAACATTATGTTTTTTGGACCCCGGACCTGAACACGGACATATTACTGTATGTTCGGGTTGGAGTTTGTAGTTGGGCGATTTAATGACGTGTTTTGAAAGGCCGCAGGGCAGCCAATCAACAAGCGTTTGACTCGTGTGCCCTTAGAAGCCATCACAGCCATGCCTACTAATGGCATGGCTGTGATTGGCCAGTGCAACAAGTGACCCAGCCTCAGTAGAAGCTGGTCACTTAGTATTAGTAAATTATGCCCCTACTCGCTATACCGCGAGTAGGGGCGTGTCTATTAAACAGTGAGCAGCATGTGGACCTATTGCCCCCCCTGATTCAACCTAGGGTCTCTGGCTTTCAATATCCTGAAACATCTCTATATGCATAAGTTTTATTCTCTAAGATATCTTGGGAGGCAATCAGGAGCGAAACCAAATTCACACCTTTGCCCTCCAAGATATCCTTTTTAATGTTTGCTGGCACCATATGTGCCGGGTTGATAATATTAGAATTCTTAAGAATATTACCAGATTGAGTGATGGGTAGGTTTACGGAATCAGGAGTAACCAGTGCCGATGGTGAACGCGGTTTTATTCCTGACTCCAAACTGTCAAGCCTGTCTTGATCCATGCCAAAGAGGACAGGACCGACGATAACACTGCCTGTATGTCGGATGACTGGCCACTACTGGATCCCTCTCTGGACCTTGTGTTGTCCGTATTTGTGTTAAGCAGTCTATATAGTTCCACTTTCCTGGGAGTAGCAAGATAGGGAATGTTTCTTCTGCATAACTCCGCTGTGATTCTTGGAATAGTCCAAGATCTGAGCGATGATGGGATATCTCTTGGGATATCCCTTTTCCCTGCAGCTTGTAGAGGTAGAAACTTGAGAGACCTTTTGGCACCTAGCCATTTCTCTAATGTTTCCCAAGTATGTTTTTAAAAAAAATACCTACCGATAGGTACATTCCAATGTGGACACTGCAGTGCATGTCCCTTTATTAATAGGAAGTCTAAGCTATTTTCTAACAGCGCCAATATGAAAAAATGTAAACCACGCTCTTTTTTTTTAACTGCAGGTTGGCAGGCATAGTCTATCTACTTACCTGCTCCTGTGGACTTAAATATGTGGGAAAGACCTTTCACCCTTTCACCCTTTCAAATTCCGGATCCGTGAGCATGTAAATTCTGTCAAGAGACATTTAGAGACATCTGTCTCTAGACACCTTTAAATACATCATGACAACTCATCAGCAGGGATCCGTTTCACGGGCCTTGAGTTTGTACCACAACCACCTCAGAAAGGTGGCTGGGATACCAGATTAAGACAAAGAACTTTTGGATATATCGTCTTAAGACATTATCCCCAAATGGTCTAAATCAAGCATGTCAAACTCAAAGTCTAGCATGGGCCACATTAACAAGGTTTACGTTTATGTGGGCTGCAAAAAAAAACAACTTTTCATAGACATGTATGTTTATTTTGAAAAGTATAATATAAAAAAACCTCCAGCATCCCCCTCTACTAAACCACAGCACCCCCCTCTACTAAATCCCAGTCCCCCCTAAATATTAAATCCTAGTACCCCCCTCTAGCCAACAAGCGGACTACACTCACATTGCCGCTGCCAGTACACGACTGCAGAGTCCGGCTTCTGGTAAAACCCAAATGGCGCCGTCCACACCTTGTGCCAAATCTGATCCTCCCGCTACTTCTTGAAACTCTGTGAAGATGGAGCATGTCAGTGTCATGTCGGAATGTGATGTGGGGTTGCGTGCCTCCATGCACTTCCAGATACTCCACTGTCCAGTCCCAGCCAATGTAACACTGACCAACACACACACTCACTGACGCACACACACACACACACACTAACATGCACACTCACTGACAGACACACAGACAGACATACACACTCATGACAGACACGCGCTTACTGACAGACACACACACAGACACACACAGACAGACACACAGACACTCACTGACACACAGACACACACATAATGACAGACACACACTCACTGACAGACACACACAGACAGGCAGACACACACTCACTGACAGACAGACACACACACACACACTGACAGACACACACACACAGACACACTCCCTGACAGACACACACAGACAGACACACACTCACTGTCAGACACACACACATTGACAGAAACACACACACACTAACAGACACACACACACAAACACACACATTTACACATTCTTGCACTCACATTATTTTATTTATTATTATTTAGAGCTGGTGTGGGCACTCTTCTATCTGGAGATCTCCTTCCTGCTCTTCTCTGCTCCCTCACATACAGTTTAGTGATGCTGGGTGCCAGAATATGGTGTCTTATTCCACACGGCGCGCGCGTGGGAGCAGTGAGGAGCAGGAAGGCTGAGCTCCCTCGCTCCTGTCAAGAACCTCTCCTAACCGGCTAGGTAACTTTTAGCAGAGTAGGCCCCTGCAATGTGGGGAAAGCAGGTGCATACTCTGCTTTAACAGTAAGCATGCACTAGCAGCTCGTCGGGCTGCAAAGATGTCCATTGTGGGCCGCGAGTCTGACATGCTTGCTCTAAAACATGTGAGTTGCGATTTCAATATATAAATTCATGCATATGGTTTAACAATATCACACCATGTATATATATATATATATATATATATATATATTTCTTGTGTCTTTTTTGACCTTTATGTTAACATCATCCCTTCATGCTGCACTCTGAAGGGTAAGTGTCTTTTTATCTTGTAGCACTGAACTGTTACTCAGTAGTTTTAGGTGGAGGTTCATATCACTGAAACACTGAGTTTGTGGATTGGTTTTTAAAGATACCAATTGATCAACATCTTAATTGGTATGCAATAATGTGTTTAATAAAAATATTCCATGTACTGATGCTCAATGTACTCTCTAATTGGTGAAGCCCAAATCTAATGAATTTCTTGGACCCTCTGCTCTGATGATCTTGAGTGATGGAGCCAATTGGTTTTGCTGCAGAGGAACCTGAGGAAGATGACTCTGTCATCCGCTTGAGCAAAGTTGTCTACTGGCACAGTACAAAGATTTAATTTAAATGGTAATGGAAGAGAAACATTTAATGAGTCAGTATTAACAATAATTGATAAAGAGGGTACAATTAAAAAGGGACATTATTATTTTCTAATTTGATAGAATTGGACAGGTTGGACAGGTATTGAGTAAGGAAATTAAAAGTAATTGAGCAGAACGTGGATTGGAGCAATGCTATGTGTAACAACACCATCAGGTGTACTTATATTTAATTACTGCAAGGCCTATGTTGGCCATGTGGTAATCAGGTATACAGAACATTCCAATGCACATTTCTAGCTTCCTGTTATAAGGTATATATTTAAAACATTGCATACACTACTCCAAATACTCATATTATTGTAACACATCTATTAACTCAAAACACAACATCAATTAAAGCTTTAATGCACTTACATTCACAACTACATCTACACCAACACAAACAAGAGTAAAAAAACTCTAAATACTCAAATTCGCCAAACAACATGGAAAAGTGACAACGCATTTATAAATCTAGCTAATAATCTATATCAGAGTCTGGATAAGAACACTAAAAATGTGGTGATTGCAATTCTCTTTGTCATACTCTGCTATCTCATATATAGGCTTGAATTGCGTTTAATTCAAACTACACAAAATGAAATGATCTAGCTTGGAGGAAGGGTTAGGGTGATAGCTATGGATTTCCAGAGGTTTTTTGACTTAAAATGAGAATAACAACTAACAGACGTCTTAATCGCCCTGTCGGCCATCTTTAGCATATGCCCGCCATTTTAGGTATTTGGTATGCATTTAAATATGAGAAATTAAGAATAAGTTAACATTGAATTCTATGAGTGAATTAAGAAATATAAGTGTGTATTAAATAATTCTAACAGTTTAGATGGCCTCCAAAGACTTAGCACTGAATTATTTTCTTTTTCTATGTCAGCTCAGTCTCTGGGGCCAGTAGATATGAGAACTAGTCAATAGAGCATTGAATAGCTGTTTGAACGCTTGCCATGCTTGAATGTTCTTTCCAATATTCGAAATGTATAAAAATGTAAGCTTTTTGACAAAACTCCAAGCCAATTTGATTTACCCAGCCTCTGGATGAAATTCAATTTTAATTCCAGTTTGCCAGTTTCCTCCACTAAGTCTATTCTCAGATCTTTGAGTGTGTGTGCTGGCCACCAATGCATGAAGGGACCAGCTGAGAAATACCCCTTCACAGTATAGAAGGTGGATTAAAAAGATGTATTTAAATTCTTCCTAGTTTGGCATTTACTTACCCAAAACCCAGTTTTAACAGCTACCCTGAGTATCAAAGGGGTGTACGCCGTTAGGGACGTTCTTTTCCCTTGGAATAAGCTGTGCTGCAGTATTCTCCAGATGTCATCTCAGCCAACCAAGTATCCGAATAGGTAGTAGAGCTCTTACAATGGCTAGTGATTAATTGTGAAGCAGGTTCCCTACAAGCACGAGACAAGGCTACGTGTTGAGGGTTAAGAAGAACTGAGTTTTAATGGGGCCATACTGGCCTTTTATGCAAGTTTTTCAACAAGGGTGACGCCAAGGTGGACCTTGTTGGGTACAGGGATACACAGTAAACAACCAATAAACATAGAGTCAGACAGTGAGACTAAATGAAAAAAGGATAATTTTATACATTTCTAGAAACACCCTTACATCAGAAACCCATAAAACATACATCTCCTGATAGCCCCGATCCGTGGGAACAACTTATTTAAAATTTGTCCAAATCGGTTCAGGGATTCAAAAGTTAGGTGGAAGTCCCATTTCTCCCAGAATAGTTCCATGAATTCAGCTGGTGTGGCCGATCTCTTTCGTGCAGTGTAAAATGTCAAACAATAGTTCAAATAATCGTGACTTAATTCGCTTCACCTAGGACTGGATATTCACCTCATATAGGGGTGGGTCACCTAAACTGACCCGACATGAACCACACCCGAGCTAGGTTATATAGCTTCTCGTTTGTGAGTGTCCACAACTTATTCTTTTTTATTCCTATTCCTGATATATTTGATCTGCACTATGTTGTAGATTTTTAGAAATTGGGAATCCAATAATTGAATGTACATCGGATGTTATACACGGATAAGTATTCTTGACACCTTGAAACTTTAAAAATTAGCACTACACTTCTTTTTTTGTTGTTACTTTGTTATCATGGGTGTATCTTGAGAGGTCACACATTTTAGTGTTATTGCTGCTATAGTTTAAATCTACATGTACTATTTATCGAAAAGTCTGCATTTTAAAGCACCAGTACTTTCCTTCACATTTTTTTCACCATTAATAAAGGGTTGACTTTACTTATGTTATAATCAAATTCAATTTAGGGGATCTCTTGTTTGCACTTCTTTTGATTTGAACTAGGAAAGGGACTTAGACCATGCTTAAGGGATTTATCCAACAACACTCCCAGTTGGGCAAAGTAGGATGTACAGCCAAGTAATGGAAATCCAGTACAGCTGTAACCATTCTAAAAGTTATCACCTTCCTAAAATAAATTAAACAAATAGGCCACCTTAGCAGTGCATTCACTCAAGGCCTGCGAAAACACATGAAAAAACATTAGTCGGAATATCTCTTGGAAAAGCATCCTAGTTTGGCTAGGGCATCAGCAGAAGCAGGGTATTAATGAGCATAAGAAAAAAGAAGAAAATGGCAATGAGATTATCTACATATGGCAGACAGAAAATGAGGGGGTTACCCTAAATAGTAGAAATTCAAAAGAAAGAGATTCTGTCCCTTTGATAAAAATCTAGAAGATACTTTATTGGTCTAATACAAAAGACATTCCTGAATAGACAGTCTATTCAGGAATGTCTTTTGTATTAGACCAATAAAGTATCTTCTAGATTTTTATCAAAGGGACAGAATCTCTTTCTTTTGAAGGGTATTAATGAGATCACGGGCATCCATGGTTACACAATGGTACCTACCTCATTGGAGTGCAGTATCTATATAGTGCACATGTTGTATAACATTGAGTGAAGATTAAGGCTCCATCTTGTATTTTATTCTATTCATTTTATTTATTTTTTTATTTTTCTTGTTTTAGTATCATTTCTTTGTTTAGCACACTGAACTCAATTGTTAATATTCCACCTTGAAATGTATATTGGACATAACCATTTAAAATATATACAAATCGAACTGAGCACTTTGTGGGGAAAAATACAATAAACGGATTGTTACAAAAAAATAAAAAAATAAAATAGCACAGGGTGCAAAGTGGGCAGGTAATATTAAACAATAATGGTAAGTTTATCTCCAATACATTTATTTTTGTGGCACAGATCAGCACAAATGAATGGTACATTTATATTTAAGATTTAATAATATAGAGTGCAACAATAATGAGTAATATCTCCAAAACTAACAAATTTTGCAGCGCGAAGCAGCAAAAACACGCAAAAAAGAATTAACAAATGGTATATTTGCTTTTAAATTTAATTACATATGGTGTAAAGTGGGTGTGTCTTGAGGTCACGGAATCTAAAATATAATGTGCAATATCAAGAGAACCAAATTGGCACAAACGTCCATTGCTGCGGCACAAATCAGCACAAACGTAGCACAAATAAATGGTATCTTTTCATTCACATTTTAAAAACATGGGGTTTTCAAATTTCACCCAGCCTTAATAAAAAAAAAAAAACAATACAGAAGACAACACATAAAAAAAAAACACAAATTCACATTTCATTTAATTACTGCACAATTTAGGAAGAAAGGTTTTATATTTATACTCACTTTATTATTTTTCTAAGTTCCTTTTACTTGCTATTATTTCCCAAGCTGCTTGCTCCCTGTGATATTTCCATTTTTCATTTTGTGTGGTTATACTTTTTTTTTTGTTTATTTACAAAAAATTGCAATACTTTGGTATACTTAAGCAAAATATACTTACATCCAAGATTTGTTTTTTTCTGGACCCTTGATAGGATATAAATGTTGTTTGCAATAATATTTTAAAAATCTAAACTATTTTATTTATTTGGGACCCACCACCTATGATTAAATCCTTGCAGCATTCTAGAAAAAAAATTATGTTATTACTTAAATTATGTTTCGTAATATTATCTTATTGCAACAAACTAGATCAAAGAACATCTAGAGACAGGGTTGTAGACAGGGTTGTAAAGATTCTTTTCAAATTAGAAGCAGATGTAAACCAAACTAATTGCATACATTATCCACTATAGCTAAAAGATCATTGCTCATTTATTTTATTTTCACTTTAACTGACACAGATATTAGGTTACACGGAGATATGTTCAGGTGGAAACCAAATTGACCCTTTTATTCTATATGCTCGGTGACTCTAATCAGGCCAGACAGTTTTTGATTCAAAGATTACTTCCCTATTTTATTGTGTAAACTTACAGATTATATACTACTTTGTAAAGATAGCTTTGTTTCTTTTGCGTGCCAAAAACCATGAAGTCACACTATACCATCAAAGGAAATTACAGAACTAAGCATATTTCAATGGTTACATATATAAAAACATTAGGACAGCTTTGTGTCTTGCGCGCCAAAAACCGTGAAGTCACACTATACCATAAAAGGCAATTACAGAACTAAGCATAATTCAATGGTTATATATATATATAAAAACATTAGGATATTGTGACAAAATGCCTTTTGTCCCTGGATTGTTAGGTGACAAGCTGCCCTTTGCCCCCGGCTTTTGGAGGAGCCTGATTGCCAGCCTCCTTCCTCATGACTATGGCCCTGGGGTGTATTGCCATTTAGACTATTTGGGGCTTAATGGCTTCTAAAGACAGTTTCTGCCCATTTGAATCCATGGGAAGGTGTGTTTCTTCCCCTCCCCCGTTTCCTGTCTATTGTTCTCCAGCAGGGCGTTGTCCCAGTCACACTGCCAAACCAGTTGGAGCTGACTGCTTTTGTCCCTCCTTGGTTTCTCAACAGCCCTTGCTATGCTTTACCCCGTGGAAAATCTACTCTGTTCATGGGATCTGAGTGCTGTTCACCTAGATTGGGCGCTCAGATCCGAGCTATCTGGGGATAGGTTAAATGTGGGGGTTCTGTGTAATAAAATAAGAATTATGTATTTTTATGTACTTTTACGTATTTTTGCTGTTAGTGTAAAATGTAGATATTTTCTGTACCTGGAGATAATTGAGTTTACTGCAGTGCCTTAAGCCAATTATCTCCAGGATGGAGAGGAGGGATTTCATTGTGTATGTGAGAGTGTTATCATGTTAATTAGTGTTCCCATTGGTTTGTGTCCCTTTTGTCACAGTTTACCACCAGGTCCAGGGGGTGTGCCTCTGGCCTGAAAACTTGTATATAAGGAGTAATAAACGCTCATTGGAGTCAGGTCATCTTGTACCTTCATGAAGTTTCGGCTCATGTTTGGGGGATTGGAGAAACTACACTCTGGGGATTGTTATAATCACTATACTCCCCACAGTATAATCACTAAGTTCTGCTAAGAGCTTGTTCCTGTTCCTGCTCTCTGGAATTCGGAGAGGTCAACCTACTGGAAGCTGGACCCTGGTCTTGGGTCCAGAGTGGGTGGAGACAGCGAGACCCCAACCAAGCTGCAGCGGTTCGTGGGGTCTGCAGTGGTTATGGAGTCAGGCAGAGTGCTTGGAGTCCTCGGAAAGCACTAGGAGCATCCGTCGGCAGAAGGTACGCGGTCGGGGTGCCAGCGGTTCCATTACAGATATCAAAAAGGGGGTTAACCCCTTCCCGACTGCAGATGGAAATTTTCCGTCAACCTTGTCCTTCAGTTAAGGACCGTTGATGGAAAATTTCTGTAATTTACTAAAGTTAACCCTAGATCGCCGCGATCGCAGGGTTAATGGTACTCCGTTCTGCCTCTGTATTAGAGGCAGACCAGGAGCACCCGATCGGGCTGCCCCAGCACCGGTGCTCGCTCTGACATGCTGTCAGAGCGAGCACATGTGCTCAGTGTACTCACCTTCCGCCTCCCTGCACTTCTGTGTTCTGTGTGAAGTGCAGGGAGATGGATCAAAGCTGATCTTCTTCTCCCTGTGTAAAAAATAAATAAAATAAAGTTAAATTCCACCCCCCCTTTCCCCTGCTTTATAAAATTAACACCTTCCCTGCCAATTGATCACTGACTACAGTGATCAATTGGCAGGGTATACATTTTCAGGGGTTAAATTTTTTTTATTAATTAATTTAAATATTTAAAAATTATATATTTAGCTAGCTGGGATGGGTGGAAGTTAGTGGGGAATTGGGGAATTTGGTGTTAGGCTAACTAGGGGTTAACGTTAAAAAAAGTTTTAAAATAAGCTTTAAAAAGGTAAAAAAAGTTTAAAAAAAATGTTTTAGTAACGTTTAAGTAAAAAAAAAAATACCACCCCCCTTTACCCAGTCCAAATAAAAATTAATCCCTTCCCTGCTAGTTGATCACTGCCTACAGTGATTAAAATACAGATCACAGTATTATACTGTAATTTAATTTCTTTTAACCCCTGAGGATTAGTTTTTATTTATTTTTTAACCTTTAGGGGTTCAATTTATTTAATTAATTTAAATATTTTATAATTATATATATTTTGCTAGCTGGAGTGGGTGGGCATTATGGGAAAGGGGGGAAAGAAAAGTTTAGAAAAAAATGTAAAAGTGTAAAAAAAGTTTAGAAAGCGTAAAACATTTAATAAGTAAAAAAAAGTTTAAAAACGAGTTTTACAAAGTTAAAAAAGTTCTACAAAGTAAAAAAATACATTAAAAAATGCTCATTACTTGGTAAAAGCTAGCGGAAAAATGATCCCACGCTAAGGTTCAATATGCCTTTTGAATTACCCTGTGATGTCTTCTTTAAGAAATGGAATGCCTTTATAGTGTAATTGGATTATATAACCTTGTAAAATACTCTAAAATGGGACATGGACACAGCATAAAAATTCAAAATTTGAGAAAAACTGGAATGGCTGTGTCTCAAATGTGCCCCTTCAATGTCCACATATACCTGGTAAAGGTACATACGTGGATATTGCTGTACTCAGCCGACATAGCTGAGCAACATATGAAGTAGTATACAGTCGCAGTACACATAAGGTTTGCAAAATATACTACTCAAACTCACTTTGTGTGTCAAAAAGGCAGAAAAAATGCTTATTACCACTACACTTGGTACAAGCTAGCAGAAAAATGATCCCACGCTAAAGTTCAAAATATGCCTTTTAAATTGCCCTGGGATGTCTTCTTTAAGAAATGGTATGCATGTATGGGGTTATTGGATTATATAGCTTTGTAAAATACTCTAAAATGGGACATGGACACAACGTAAAAATTCAAAGTTTGAAAAAAACTGGAATGGCTGTATCTCAAATGTGCCCCTTCAATGTCCACATATACCTGGCAAAGGTACATAGGGGGGTATTGCTGTCCTCAGCCGACAAAGCTGAGCAACATATGAAGTAGTATACAGTTGTAGTACACATAAGGTTTGCAAAATATACTGCGCAAACTCGCTTTGTGTGTCAAAAAGGCAGAAAAAATGCTTATTACCACTACACTTGGTACAAGCTAGTGGAAAAATGATCCCAAGCTAAGGTTCAAAATAGGCCTTTTGAAAAACCCTGTGATGTCTTCTTTAAGAAATGGTATGGCTTTATGGGGTATTTGAATTATATAGCCTGTTAAAATACTCTAAAATGGGACATGGGCACAGTGTAAAAATTTTAAGTTTGAAAAGAACTGGAGTGGCTGTGTCCCAAATGTGCCCCTCCGATGTCCACATATACCAGGCAAGGGTACATACGAGGGTATTGCTGTACTCAGCCAACATAGCTGGGCAACATATGAAGTATTATACAGTCGTAGCACACATACGATTTGCAAAATATACTGTGCAAACTCACTTTGTGTGTCAAAAAGGCAAAAAAACGCTTATTACCACTACACTTGGTACAAGCTAGTGGAGAAATTATCCTACACTAACATTCAAAATATGCCTTTTGAAATACCCTAGGATGTGTTCAAAACCCTCCATGAAAATTCACACTTAAAAACCTTAACTTGTCACATCTCTTTTATAGCAGTGTAACTTCACAAAATAGTGTCTAGGTCATACATTGGGCATATTGTTTTACTCAGAAGACTTAGTTGAGCATAATTTGGGGGGTTTGAACTTAGGGCACATATGAAATGTACAAAATGCCCAGCAAAAATGTAATCCGTATGTAAAAAATGCCCCAAATTATTTTTTACCCCATACTTTGGCATATATTGGTGAATAAATGGGGGCATGTTAAGGCACAATATGCACCATATGAGATACCCTGGAGTGTCTATTTTTACAAATGATAGGCCTTTGTGTTTTTTTTTTTGAAAAGTCAAACTGCTATAATACCCCTAATTGAAGCATAGGCCCATTAAATCTGCCTCTCAAAATTCTACTGTAAATGTTGAAACGGACAGGTCTCCTATATGGCACTGTAGCTTCACAAAATAGTGCCAAAGACATACAGTGGGGGTATCGTTGTACTCAGCAGAAGTAACTGAACACAAAATAAAACTTTGTACAGGAATAGCATACACCAACTTTACAAAATACACATGAGAAGTTCTGTGTTATAAGTTTGTGTGCCAAAAAACCCCCAAAATTTAATTTTACTCCAATATTTAGCAGAGATTGGCGGTGAAATGGCTACGTAGAAAGTGTCAAAACAACCTTAGGACAATAGCCTGTGATATCTTCTTTATATAAATATATACTTTTGTGTGGCAATTTTGTTTTCTTTTATGGCTATTAAGCTTACAAGACAAACATACCAAATTCTAAAGTTTATTTTTAATTACTTTCTTTAACCTGCACTAATTAGGCACACATTATTATTGCAAAAACTGTACAAAAAACACAATTTTTTTTTTTTTTGCATTTTTCTGTATTTGTTTTAATAATAAATAAGCATTTATATATATATATATATATATATATATATATATATATATATATATATATATATACCTCTCCTCCTATCTCTCCCAGCGCTCCTTCAGTGTTTCTTTCTCTGGCTCTGCCTCTTCTCCCCAACCCCTCCCTGTCGGCGTCCCCCAAGGTTCTGTCTTCGGCCCCCTACTGTTCTCTATCTATACTGCCTCCCTTGGTAAACTCATCAGCTCTTTTGGTGTCCAATACCATTTATATGCAGATGACACGCAAATCTACCTGTCCTCCCCTGATCTCTCTCCGCTCACCTTGACTCGTGTTTCTGACTGCCTCTCTGCTATTTCCAACTGGATGGCTGCTCACTTCCTTAAACTCAACCTGTCCAAAACAGAACTTCTAGTTTTTCCTCCCTCAAGTGCTGCTACTCCTGTGTCTGTCGCCATCCAAGTCAACGGCGCTACTATCACCTCTACCTCCCAGGCTCGCTGCCTAGGAGTTCTTTTTGATTCTGATCTCTCTTTTACTCCCCATGTTCAATCGATAGCCAAATCCTGTCGCTTCCAACTCAAGAACATAGCGCGCATCCGCCCATATCTAACGCCGGACGCGGCTAAGGTACTGGTTCATGCTGTTGTTCTCTCTCGCCTTGACTATTGCAATCCCCTTCTCACCGGTCTTACATGTTCCCAGCTTGCACCGCTGCAATCTATAATGAATACGGCTGCGAGGCTTATTTTCCTGTCCGGTCGCACCTCCCACGCCTCCACGCTCTGTCAGTCCCTGCATTGGCTTCCAGTTAGATATAGGGCCCAATTCAAAATTCTGGCGCTTGCTTACAAATCCCTACATAATGCTGCTCCAACATACCTATCTTCCCTCATACACAAGTATGTCCCGACGAGACCCCTGCGCTCAGCCCAAGACCTACTCCTATCCTCTGCCCGGATCCCCACCTCTGATGCTCGCCTTCAAGACTTCTCCAGGGCTGCACCTATTCTGTGGAACTCCCTTCCCTCCTCAATCAGACTTTCACCCAGCCTCCATTCCTTCAAAAAATCTTTGAAAACTCACTTCTTTATTAAAGCGTATCAATTAAACTGTCAGCAGGTTTCTCATCCCCCACCCCATGACTCCGTTCCTTCACCTGTCAAAAATGACCTACCAAGCACTCAATAAACCCTTCTGTAACAAACTATTTAATTCCCCTACTTTAACCCTTTGTGTCACTATACCCCACTCCCTCTAGCATGTAAGCTCATCGAGCAGGGCCCTCAACCCCCTCTGTTCCTGTACGTCAGTGGTCTGATCTCAATTATGTGTCTGTTAGTCCACCCATTGTACAGCGCTACGGAATTTGTTGGCGATATATAAATAATAAAATAATAATAATAATAATAATAATATATATATGTTACATCAAATTAAAGCCCTTTCTGTCCTATAAAAAACAATATATAATATGTGTCGGTGCAATAAACGAGAGAGATGCAAATTGCAGTTGAACGCATACAGCAAGAAAATGCAAAAATTGCTTGTGTCATTAAGCACAAGACAAGCTTCTGAAGCTGTGTCCTTAAGGGGTAAATGGGGGAAGCTGCAATCGTCTTCTCAGAAACCACAGAATGTCACAAGTCATGATTGTATGCTTACTTGTGCTTATTTGGTCTTGGTACATGGCTCAGTATGTTAATTAAGAAAATATTGTATTTCCTACTTATCGCAGTATTTGTCATAATGATGTTTTTTCTGACATTTAAGTTCTTCTCCTGTCTTCTATTATCCTTGTGTAAATCAAAACCTCATGTTGGTCGTACCTTAACTTATATGCCAGCTTCCTCAACCTCTAACACCTACAGAGCTGTATAACTGATGAAGGATCATTCCTCCTGTGACCCCTGGCCTGTCTGAGGGAACCGTGGTGATCCCATACGGGATTAACTGTGTAAAACATCAAGCACCACATTTTCCCTGCCCTGTGTGTTTGTTGCAGAGGATCCATACCGTAAATATATTACTGTTTGTAAATTAGAGAGCCACATCTACATTTTCAGCGGTCCAACACAAGCTTCATTTTGTGCTGTGAGCTGACTTTTCCTTGCTACAGGTACTCTAAAAGGTCCAGTGCATCACCTGTTGAATATGCTGAATATGCTTTATGATTCTCTGTAGATTAAGCTTTGGAAAAAAAACAAAAAAAAACTCCCTATAATGACTAATATATCTAATATTATATGTGTTCTTTCAAATTGTGAAAATCTACAAATTGTTGTACAGGGATGCTGAGATTTTAGTCTTTGTGACCACAAACCTGTGTGTTGGGTTTGAGTTTTGGTCAGGTATGCAGACTTGATTAGAATATCATGGACAAAGGTTAATTATACGTTTCTCTGTGGCTCTTAAACACTCAACTGGATTGATCCAAAAAGGTTTGCCATGCCTAACATGGTCTAGCATAATAATGTTGAGTCTCTGAGAGTTCTGAGAGATTCGGGTGATAACATGTCTTTGTAATCTGGTCCAAAATTTGCTCAATTTCTATTAGATTTTGGATGATGTAGCATCATCTCAGAGAGAAATTTTATTGAGAGGGTACAGATCTTGCAATAAGTTAATGCAAGTTTCACACAAATATGTAAGCCGGGAGCGCTTTATAAAGGGATCCCTTCTTTGTAAACAATACTATGGTAGATTAAGTAATAAGCTATTTAAGGAAATACATGTATACATAAGGAAACCTAGAATAAATCTCATACAAATTAAAATAGGTATACCTTACAATAATATGTTCTGAATACAGATGTTATGAGATACATTCAGCTTTTCCGGAAGTACAATTCAAGCCTCGTTTTCATAATGAGGCCGGAAGTAACAACGCACCGATGTGCGTTCCACTCAACAGTTTGTGTTCCAACATAGATGCCGAAGAAATCATGAAAAAAACAACTTGTCAAAATACATTATATTTACATAAAGAATTCATTATGTTTATATGGAAAATCAAACCAGTATGTTAGCTTAATTTCAACCATCACCCAAAGGAACCATTGCAGTCCTAACGGTCAATAAAAAATAATCGAGCGCGCCAAAGTTTGGAAGATTTAAAAGAAGATCGGACGTGAGGACATCACTGCTGGCTGTAAGGAGGACTTTTATTGCCCCTTAGGAAGTTCAAGTATTTAAACGAAACGCGTAGGGCGTTTTTTATTAGTGCAGAGTTGTATTATTATTTTAATTTAATTATTTGTAAATTTATTTGTACTTTTTTATTTTACCATTATTATTGCTGTTTGTAAGTGTATTCATTTATTAAAATATCCATTTTTTACTGTGATACTGTGATACTCTGCGCTATTATTATTATTATCTCCCTTTCCTCCACGTACTGGCTATGATGTCCTGTGAAATTTGAATCCTTCAACAAGTTTGATGATATGCCTACAATCAATTTTGGTTTGTGAGTGCAATCACTATTGATTTTTCATTCTTCTAATTTTTATGACAGTATTATACTATGTTTTTCTCTGTTATTATTGTATTGTAGATTTTTTCATTTTTCGTAATGTTTTTTCAGTGAAAGAATCACATTCAGGATTAGTCAGTTTGCAAAGGGAAACATGGATCCACGATTTGAATAGCAGAAGTTTGTGGGGCCACTTTAACGTGAGATGTAACAAATGTTTTTCTCAAAGTCTCATATTATTAAATAATGTCCAGGAGTGATAGCATGAAGTGGATTTATTCTTGCTGTCTTTATAGCATTTTGCCTGTCGTAAAAACACTAAATGCTTTAGTTAATGACACGCAAATATTCTTAACTTTACTATTTAAACTTATAAACAATAGACATAAACACATAATACACCAATTCATTACAACCCATAGAACTCAAACTCAGCAATCATTGTAATATCAAACATGTTGTCATCTGATAAAGCAAAACACAACAGACGTAGTAGATACACATAATAGATACCCAGCAAATATGGAAACGCAACTAAACCATAACTAATTCAAAATAAGTTAATACATTTCACACTCTGTGTCTCTTTAAGAAGAAACACAGTTAGACATGTTTCCTATGCTCGTGATAGATTACAAATGCAGTCTCAAACTAACACTTCCAATTAAATATGCAACACCATTCTCATACCTAACAAAATAATGACAATTTCTGCAAACTGTTTGACTTCTACGGAAGCAGACAACCAGCATTAAAGGTAGATCACAAAACTTGGCAAATGAAAAGGTAAGTAAGTTGAATAAAACAGGAAGTCAACTTTTGCAACAGCAATTCATTAGCAACACTGTAGAACAGACCACAAAACAGAGCTATTAGAACTACAACTTCTCCCACTGCTCTTGGACAACTGCAATAACGCTAATATTCAACAGCCTTTAAAACATTTATTGAATAGGTTATTAGGTTGGCATTTCTATCTGTATCAAGAGACTAGGACAAACTAATTCAAATATGTTTTAAAACAACACAGTCAAATACCAATTTAATATACTCGCTAGTTAAGCTGCACACTTCATAATGGGTATTCAAAACACACATTAACATAGGCACCAATTACACAGAATAAACTCACAACATCTGTATTCAGAACATATTATTGTAAGGTTACCGATTGTAATTTGTATCAGATTTATTTTAGGGTTTCTTATGTATACATGTATTTCCTTAATTACCTTATTTCTTAATCTACCATAGTATTGTTTACAAAAAAGGGATCCCTTTATATAGCGCGTTCTTGTCTTATGTATTCGTGTGAAGATCTGTACCCTGTCAATAAAATTTCTCTGAGATGATGTTAGATCATCTTAAATCTTATAGAAATTGAGCAAATATTTGGACCAGATTACAAAGAAATGTTATCACCAATTTCTCTCAGAACTCTCAGAGACTCAACATTATTATACTAGACCATGTTAGGCATGGCAAACCTTTTTGGATCGATCCAGTTGAGTATTTAAAAACAATAGAAAAACATACAATCAACCTTTGTCCATGATATTCTGATCCAGACTACATACCTGACCAAACCTCAAACCCAACACACATGGAGTCTACAGTTGTGGTCACAAAGAATACAATTTCATCATCCCCATACAACAATTTGTAGATTTTCACAAATTAAAAGAACACATATAATGTGAGACATATTAGTCAGAATAGGGAGTATTTCCTCAAAGATTAATCTACAGAGAATCATAAAGCATATTCAGCAAGTGATGCACTGGATCCTTTAGAGTACCTGTAGCAAGGAAAAGTTAGCTCACAGCACAAGATGAAGCATGTGTTGGACCGCTGAAAATGTAGATGTTGCTCATAATTTACAAACAAAAATATATTTACCGTATGGATTATCTGCAACAAACACACAGGGCAGGGAAAATAGTATGAGAATACAGGGCTCATCATGCAGACAACGCAACACAATCACACTATCCCACTCTCATAGAAAGTGTACCAGGCATATAGATCCCATGTGAAATAATACATAACACTATAAACAGAAAAACAAACTCATACTTTATGAAATAGGAGACTGGAGAAATAGTCAGAGATACAATGATAAATGGGATTAGAGGGCTGCACCCTTAAATACCAAAAAATGAAACATATATAGAACACCACCCACACATATAGATATTTATTGGAAAAGAACAGTAAAACTATCACTCCCCTTCACTCCCTCCTCCACCGGAGTCAACTCCTTTACCATACCAGAGCCTTCAGTAGACTGCTCACCTACTGAGAGTGATAGAGAGAAACTGTCAGACTTCATAAAATCCTTCCATATCTGTGGGTCAAGGGTGCCCTCTGAGGACATGCCAGATTTCTTAAGTAATTTCTTTATTGCCTTCCTTTAAGATGATTAACTATAGTTAGAGCTCCTCCTGGGTCCTTTTTATGAGTTACCCATCTCTAACTCTTCTAAGGGGTAATTACTTCCTTAACCAAGACAAGACTATACAAACAGTGTTTAAACACTTCAGACCACTGCAGTGGAATTATCACAGCATTTGTCTTCTTTATTTAAACACAGATCAGACATCTGCCTTGGAGGATTCTTACTCTAACTATAAAACTATACAAGGCAAACAAACTTAAGCCCCACAGATATATTCTACTATCTCAAGATTCCAAGATTTCTTTCACAAGACATTCCACCTGAACATAACCAACCACAGAAAACAAGTTCTTTAGGAGGAGACCTATTTAAATCCCTACTCACCAAGACTTAGGATTCAGAGATTCAATAGAGAGTGAACCTAGATAGGTAGAAAAGTAAACATTTTTCTTAAAGCTGCAGCTTAAGAGTCAATGTCTACAACCCTCGGTTTCCAAGTATTTTGTCTGGATTTAATGGATTGTTTCCTCCCCGGCTGTTCGGCACCAATTGACACAGATATTAATTTACCCAGAGATATGTTCAGGTGGAAACCAAATTGACACTTTTTTACGAGCTGCTTGTAAAGTAATCAGACCAGACAGTTTTTGATACAAAGATTACTTCCCTATTTTATTGTGTAAATTTACAGATTATATACTACTTTGTAAAGACAGCTTTGTGACTTGCGTGCCCAAAACCGGATGGGTGAAGTCACACTATACCATAAAAGGAAATTACAGAACTAAGCATATTTTAATGGTTATATATGTATATATATGTTTAAACATTCGGACATCAGAAGGGGGGTTAATGGGGGAAGCTGCAATCGTCTCCTCAGAAACCACAGAATGTCACAAGTCATCTTAATAGCTTGAGCCTGGGGTCAAGGTACCTATCATTATAATTCCATTATATTTAATTAACAGATCTCTTTATGAGCAGTAGGCAATAAAGGGATAGTCCAGGTAATCAAGATTAAGTAAGAATCAGATCTATTGGAGAATGGCAGATGCTGTGTTTGTATAATAAATCTGCTAGTTACCTAACCTTGAGTGCCTGGACCATCACTTTTTTTTCCCTGTTGCTTGACTGAGGTATTGCCCACATCAAGACCAGTTAAACTCGTGAGATTAAAGGAGAGTGTGGTTTTCTATGAAAAGTGACATTATTTATTAGGGATGCATAGGTTGTTGGGCAGTAGCGCTGAAAAAGATTTTCAATGAGTGTGTTACTTCCAACAACCATAGTTTTTTCATTATTTCTATTCATATAATTCCAGACATGCAAAGAATAGGAGTTATTAAAAGATGGTAACTCTTCCCAAACATCATAGTATCTTTTCCAAGCTCCCCAAGGAATAGGATAGAAACGTTCAGGGTTTAAGTAGGAGATATTACCACAAGTGACATCTTCTGTATTTTTAAATGGAGGCAGTACACACCACTGTTTCATAACACGTGTAAAGAGGGATGGTCCCTGATATCCCCATACTTCTCCCTTGTAGTTTTTTACAAAGTCTTCCATACATTTCCAGGTGAAGCTACGATGGCGATTAAGTCCAAAAACACTATTGCTGCAATAACTTAAAGTTTCTGCTGCAAGAAAATTCTCATGTGGAACTGGTCGCATTGAGATTACATCAGCATCGAGATATAAGCCACCATATTTCCATATAGAAGCTAATCTTGAACCGTCGGCACCTACATTAATCCAATATTTTTCCTTCTTGGGATTAATCTAGAAGGGAAATGAAATTAAACAGGATATTAAATATTTTATGTTGATTTATAGATTAGAAACTAGAATTTATTTAAACACTAAACAGTAAATTAATTGCAGATTAATGACACAAGTATGTTAGAATTCAGCCATTTTAATCAAATTTAACCCATTCAATCATTAATAAGAAAAAACAATTTGGGCTTCTAATCATCTGCCTTTCTGCAGTTTTCAAATGTATCAAATCTTTATATAACTTGACTGATTTGTCTATTTACAAAACTTCACTCAGTTAAGCTAATTCCAGTGATACAGAAAAGGGAAACTGTACCTATAACACTGGGGCCGGCCCATAACATTGTGCTGCCTGGGTCGAAGGATGAAATGCATGCCCACCCACCCCACCCCCACAAACTTTGCGCACATCCAGGACATGCAGTGTGTGTATTGTATTCAGTGTGTATAGTAAATGCATTGTATGCATGTGTATTATTTTATTTTATTATTTTATTTATTTATAAAATATTTTACCAGGAAAGATATTAATGTGTATAGTGGATACAGTGTGTGTTTGTGGGTGTGTAGTGGATGCAGTGTAGTGAGTGAAGTGTCTTTGTAGTGGATGTTGTGAAGTTGGTGCAGTGTTGGTGTTTGTGTAGTGGGTGCATGATAGTGGGTGCAGTGTCTGTGTAGTGGGTGCATTGTCTGTGTTTGTGTTGTTGATGCAGTGTAGTGTGTACAATGTCTGTGTACTTGATGCAGTGTAGTGTGTGCAGTGTTTATGTATTGTGTGAAGTGTAGTGGATGCAGAGAGTGTGTGTAGTAGAGGCAGTGTCTGTGTATAGTGCATGTAGTATGTGTAGTGGATGTAGTGTCTGTGTGCAGTGCATGTAGTGTGTGCAGTGGATGCACTGTTTGTGTGTAATACATATAGTGTATACGGTGTATGTAGTGTTTGTAGTGCATGTAGTGGATGCAGTCTTGGTGTGGAGTGCATGCAATGTGTGAAGTAGATGCAGTGTATGTGTGTAGTGCATGTAATGTGTAGTGGATGCAGTGTCTGTGTGTAGTGCATGTAGTGTGTGTAGTGGATGTAATGTCTGTGTGTAGTTGATGTAGTGTGTGTAGTGGATGCAGTGTCTGTGTGCAGTGCATGTAGTATGTGTAGTGGATGCAATGTATGTGTGTACTACATGTAGTGGATGCAGTGTCTCTGTGTACTGCATGAAGTGTGTGCAGTATGTGTAGTGCATGTAGTGTGTGTAGTGGATGCAGTGTCTGTGTGTAGTGCATGTAGTGGATGCAGTGTCTGTGTGTAGTGCATGTAGTGTGTGTAGTGGGGCTGTGAGGCATGATCAGTGTTTTAAATTTATGTTTAACTGTATTTCCCCCTCTCTGTTTCTTCCCTGTGGTCAGGGAGGGGGACACTAGTTTCCATTGTGGTCCAGTGGCACATTTTGCTGTGTCCTGTGGAGAGGGCGCATCTTTCCCTCTCGAGCCTTCATTTCTTCTCCTCTCATGAGTTGAATAAGCGTTGCCGCCAGTTCCTTTGGCAATGCTCAGAGCGGCAGTTAATGCATGCCTGAGTCATGCTCTTGCGGTTTGCGAGAGGAGCAGATATAAAGCTATTGGAGAGGAACATAAGACTTCTGGGCCCCCTCTCCACAGGACAATGTAGTAGGAGCCCAGAACTGTGTGTATATATATATATATATATATATAAATATATATATATATATATATATATATCGGTAATCACAATATATATATAGGCATAGGCGGCCCAGACCCAACAGCAGGCCCTGTATAACATGAAACCTAGCTAAGTCTAATGCTATTCATAAATTCACTTAACCATAGAACAATATTCCAACCATAAAAAAATATATATATATATTTTTCGACCCACCAGGGTCGAAACGTCATTTGGGACAAACCTTATGTAAAATATCCAAATAAATCACATTAAAACGAACTGAGAGTGTACCCTTTTTCTTTGGACTATATATATACAGTAAGGGTACAAAATATTTGATCCTCTGATGATTTGGAATGTTTGTCCACTGACAAAGAAATGATCACTCTATAATATTAATGGTGGGTATATTTTAACAGTGAGAGTGGGCAGTGGGCAAACGTTCAAAATCAGCAGGGGACAAAATTATTTTTTCCCTCACTGAAGTACTCAACAGAGATTTGCAGATGTCAGAGTATAAACATAAGAAAGGAGTCACACTATATTAACTGACATGTTGCTTAGAAGTGAGTATCCCTGAGTGTGAAAACTAACATTATAAAAACTAACAGATACACCATAGTTAGAAATGTAAGGGGTTACCCACAGTTATCCCTCTGCTCAACCTATGTCCTGCAATGAGCACACCTAGCTAGTGTCACGTATTCATCCGCTTACAAAAATGTGGTTAATGACATTTACTGTCCACACAGGAAAAGTTGTGCCGAGCAACAACCAAATCCACAGAAGGGTTAATGCTGAGCAGCAATTATGCAAATGAGATCTGGTAACTGCCTTTGGGGTCAAAGGCCGGTTACAGCCTATCAGACCTAGAGGAGGAGTATTTAGGCCCAGTTCTCATCCTGTTCAGTGCCCTGTCGTGGTTTTCCTTGTGGTTGTCCGAGAGCCTGTTATTGTTTCTAGTTATTCTGGTTATTTGACTTTGGCATTGTTTTTGACTTCCCTGTTTTCTGGCATCACTGACTCCTGGCTTTTCCTTATCGTTGTGTCTCTTTCTGTTTCCCTTGACCTCGGCTATTCCTGACTATTCTTTGGTACGTTAGTCCGGCCATTCTAATGTCCGGTATACATTACCTATCAGTCCTCTGTGTTACACAGTTCTACGTGCTGGATCATTCTGTAATCCTGACAGCTAGAGACTTTACAAAAGTCCAGTGTTTTAGGACCCTGCCAGCCCTGCGCCAAAATACAATTCTTTGCACCAGTCCATAAGTGCCATGTGAGGTTGCAGGCCAGACTGGATCTTTAGGCCCATTGCCATGCTTCATCAGCTTGCGGTGAGTGAGGGCCACCAAAGGTAGCATGTGGGGCCTAAGGGGGCATTGCATGAAGTCAGGACACAGGGAGCCGCAGGATTGGGCTGAATGCCATGGCTATGCGGTCTTCCTGTGTGGCCCAGGTCGTGGGATTCAGAGTTGCTAAGGGCATTGTGGTGGCGGCCATCTTAGCTCGCAGATTTCAAGAATCCTGCTTTGTGGGATCCATCAAGTCTGGGCTAGGTGAGTGTGAGTGTGATGCCGCCCCAGGGAGGATCGGGATAACCCCCGTTGGTCCACAAGGGTGAAGGGAGCGAGGAGGGTAGGAGCATGCTTGATCTCCGCAGTAAACCCTATCATCCATGATTGAATATTAGCAGCATTTTAGAAAACAGTTATTATATAACTTAAGATATTCTTCATTAATTATGATCTTATTGCAATGAACTAATAACTAAAGAGAGGGTTGTAAAGATTATTTTGAAATAATGGGCACGTATAAACCAAGCTAACTGTATAAATTATTCACTGTAGCTCAACGATTATTGATAGTTTAGTTTATTATGACTTTGTTCAGGGGGCAGTGTGGGACCCACTTAGTGGGGTCTGCCTTGACATTGGCCAAAGGAGTAACTAAATGACCTCCATTTGTTTAAATATACATAAGGATTTAAGAGAGAGCGCAGGTAACTTTTTTCCTTTGGTTTTTACTATATATTGGAGCTGATGTGTACTGTGGTTGTTGCTGTCGCCCAGGAGTGATGGGAGTGAGCGCAGGACTTATTGTACTTATTGTACAATATAAAATGAACCCACTTGCAATGCCTGATATGCAGATAGTAATAAATGAGCTGCTGAAACAAGGTGTTATTAAGGGATTCTGCCTTTTTGTGGATGTTTGAATATGCCAAAGCTGTACATAAGTTGATTGATTTGTCTTTCGGTTGAGCTAATTACAATGATAGAGAAAAGTAAAACTGCACCTAAAACACATAAAATAACTACTCATAACTTTCCTTCACATAGAAAAATATTCCAACCATAAATCCCCCTCCCCTCCCTAAACAAAATAAATAAAACAACAAAAAAACATATTTGCTTTTCACTTATTTAATTCATCTTTGGAGAAATTTTGTGGAGTTGTGAATTACTTGTGCGTAGGTAGAGGGTAAAATTGTATGGGCATAACCTTAACCCACCAATAACACCCCAAACACATTGATCAAATCCCAGCAATGTTGCTGAAGCTCAGTGAGCCAACAATTGCTAAACCTGGTGTCAGGATACATACCCAAACTTTGGATGACTGCAAAAGTTGTACCTATCCATAAAAGTGGTGACAATACTTTGGTATCTAACTATCGCACAATATCATTGCTCCCTGTATTGTCAAATTTCTTGGAAAAATGCGTCCACATGCAACTATGTGAATATTATCAACAATCAACTTATCTGACCCCTGATCAATCAGGCTTTCGTCCAAATCACTCAACTTCGACTGACCTCTTAAAAGTTTGCAATGATATCCAAATTGGCATGGAACAAGGAGACCTAACTGGAGCTATTTTCCTTGACTTTGCCAAGGCCTTTGACACAGTAGACCATGGCATTCTTTTGCAAAAACATAAAAACTCAGGCATAGGTGATCGTCCGCTAAGCTGGTTTCGGACCGATTGCAATATGTGGCCATTTCTGATAGCGTTTGCCTCCCTCTTTCAGTCACTTTGGGTGTTCCCCAAAGCTCCATACTCGTCCCCCTCGATTCTTCTCTAATTAAGAATATCAGACTGAACGGCTTAATTAATTAAGGGATTGTGGCTTGAAACATGTTATAAAACAGATGAAAAGGGACAGAAAAAAGCTGAGAGGGATTATCTGTAAACGGCAGTTTTCAGAATGTAAGAAAGAATATTGCTGTAAGATGAATTTGGCGAAATTACGTGTGGAAACTAAAGGGAATATCTGTAAATAGCAGTTTCAAATCCTATTTATGGAAGAATATTGCTGAAGGCGAAACAAGTTGTGAAATATCTGCACTGGAATTAAAGAGAGAAAGAGGGTATATCTACAAACAACAGTTCTAAACAGTATAGAACAGTACATGTGAAAGTACTTTGTTGAAAGCAGAACTTAAACCTGTATGTAAAAGTGACTTTATAGAAGAATATAAGCCATAATCCAGATAATTTAAGTTGCTGTTGTGTTTGAAAAAAAAAAAGAAGTATGTTTAAAGAAGCCTAAACAAGTGGGAATTATTTTTCAACTATAATTTGTAAAAACTCACCCCAGTTATGGCAACTAGAAAAACAGTAGAACAAAAACCAAAGACCTCCCCTAAAAAAAAGATTGGGAAAAGAAAGATAAACAGGATAAGGGACTTTCAAACTTTTTAATTCCAGCAGTAGATAAAAGTACTTCAGAAATCTCTCAGTGAATTACTCCAATTAAAGCTGTTACAACTAAAGATAATGGAGTTGGATATGATAATGTGGGAAAAGAAAACTCATCTGAGCTGCAAATGATTACTCTGGATTATTTAAAAGAATGTCTAGAGGTACAGCTGTAACAAATAAAAAAAGAAATGCAAGGGAATTCTGCTGCTTTAAAAAAAAAAAAGATTTAATGGAGATCAGACAAAAAGTTAAAGTTAATGAATAAAAAATGGAAAATTTAGAATTTCTGGCAGAAAAACAAATACAGATAATTGAGAAACAGCAAAGGAAAATAACGGATTTAGAAGAGATTTAGAAGAGACAAATATAGAATATAGAGGCAGAAGAAATAATTTAAGAATAAGGAAAATTCCGGAAGCCATTACTCAAGACAATATTGAATCCTACCTTTTTGAATTTTTTTAAAGCTCTTAAAATTAATATTGATGATAAAGTGGATTTTCTAGAAAGATCTCATTGAATATTTAAACCGAGAACACTAGCTGAAGAGCTTCCAAGAGATATAATCATTGCCTGTCATTCCTACACATTTAGAGAAAAAAATGTAAAAGCTTCAAGACAAAAGGAATTAGAACAAGGGGTGTTTAAAGATAAAGAGGTCTTTCCAGACTTGTTCTTTCAAACTAGGAAAGCAAGAAAACAGTATGTCAGTCACAACACGTTTAAGGGAAAACAATATAAAATATCGGTGGGGTTTTCCCATCAAACTTATAGTAATAAATGAGGGGATTAGGGGGTACTTTGATTCACCTGAGAAAATGACAAAATGGTTGGAAAATAGAGTGAATGAGTACGGAAGGAGATATTAAGCACAGTATCACAATAACAATAGATTTATTAAAAGGAGTTTCTTTATGATTTAAGATTTTACAAAAATCCTTAGAGTGTGCACTGAGATATTAAGCACAGCATCACAATAATATACACTAAAAGGAGTGGGTTTTTTTTTTGCTGTTTAAGATTTGGAAAAATGTTTTACATAAATAATTGGGATTGCACAAATTAATTTAGCTGTTAACAGTAAGAGGAGCAAAGGGTTTGGAGATATAGGTAAATACAGTATAGTTTGTTTTCACTTTAGAATAGGTATACGTGTATCACCAGAAGGGAGGAAAAATAAAATAAATATATATAAAATGTTTGGGTTAAGAAATGTATTAACTGCAAATAACTGCTTGTATAAGAACTGTCTCTCTAAATATTGGGGAAGTTCCGGATATAGTTTAAACTGATTTAAGGGCTAAAGAGTAAGATAAAATTATGGGGGTAACATAGCTCAGCTTTTTTTCCTTATTAAGGATATAGCCAGTTGAGGATGAGATCCCAATTAGGGGTTCTTCATATTTGGTATCTGTACTCTGAGACTGGGTCTCAGGGGAAACTGAATGTATGCTCCTCTTTTATGAGGAGAGAATGTATGAATGGTTTGTTTAGGATGCGAGTGACTGAGGTGGTTGTGGAGACATTGAAGGAATTGGAGAAGAAACTGCAGTTAGAATATGTATAAAAGTATATGGAGAAATATCCTAGGATTTAAACTTTGAAATAAGAGAGCCATTTTACTGGATTATAATAATATAGAAAAAGCATAATTGTTAAAATCATATGGTTAAACACACAGGGTTTAAATTCTCCATGTAAACGAGCCGTTTTATTTGATTATATTAAGAAGGAAAAAGCTCAAATTATTTTTTTACAAGAGACACATTGGAGAAGAGTAGATAGCTTAAGATTCATGCCACAAAGGTTTCCAATAGTGGTAGGAGAGAAAGAGAGGTGTGGCTATCTTGATAAGTGAAGATAGATATGCTAAAATTATATATCAAGAGGTTGATGAGGAAGCTAGAGTTATTATATTGATAATCGAAATTCAAGCAGACATTTATACACTAGTTAACGTATATAACCCTAATAACCGTCCGAATAGACATTTTTTAAATCTTCTAGATAAAGTGGATAGGATAAAACGGGGAAAGTTACTTCTAGCGGGGGATTTCAATCGAATTCTAGATGCCAGTTTAGGTAAAAAAACTTTCCATCTGGGGGAGGGTATGTCCATGTATGTACGTAGTGGGGAATTTTCCGATGCTACCTTATACATACATTAACCAAATTAAACCCTCTCAATAACGACAGACAACTTAGTATGGATGAAACAGGCCACAGCATTTATTATAACATAAATAAATAAATACTGCATAACACATCCATAACTTTATTTATTCAAAATCTTCTTTCTGTAACCAAAATTGTTAAACATAAGCATAAATTAACATATATATAACAACACACAGTGTTATACAGTAACCCAACCGTCCTTGACAATAAACATACCGTGGTTCCTAATTACCACTTCCTCTCACCTCCCCCTCGTCATAAATCATACCGTTCCAATGCCCGCCATCAGTCGACCTTATCCACGCTCTATGGGTACGATACCTCAGGCAACCTAAAGTTAACCGTTTAAAGCAGGGGAGCTTGAGACTTGCCAACTTATTAACTCACTCCAACCATAAAAACATGACCCCACAAACTTAATTGGCAAGGACATACCCCCAGCTAGCTGCAACTAACTACCAAAAAAGGGGTGGGCGGGCAGGAAACTGTCAGCTGGCCCGGTTCCCAAGTGACACTGAGGTAAGACCACTCCCCCCACTACATAGAAACTTAATCCCCCCTACACATACATCCTAAACCACTCCCCCGCATCTATCCCCACAGTCCTACATGTGCCCTTGTCCGCTTAGCTGCGCTATCTCCCCAGGGCCTGTCTTTTTTAGTAGCCACTTAGTCACAAACACTGGCCAAATATTAGTTTTTTTGCTTTTTTCACACAAAAACAAATATCATTGCTAACTTTGGCCAGTGTTTGTGTCTACGTGGCTACTCAAAAAGACTGGACATACCCCACTTGCAATACCTTGGGTTGTGTAATTTTGCAAATGGTATGCCATCATGAGGGTAATTCTCAATTCTCAAAAAACTCTAAAATCTGTAGGGGGTACTCGTTTATTCGTGAGACACTGCTGAATACAAATATGTGCATTTTATTGCAGTAAAGCGAACAGTATCATGACATTTACAGCTACAATTTTTTTTTTAAATTTCTCCTGAACAAAATGATATATAATAAGTGTGGGTGCACTTAATATGAAAGAGGTGAATTACGGTTGAACAGACATATAGCTCAAATTCCAGTTTTGTTTTGATCAGAACGTGTACTATTGACACCATCCTGAAGGGGTTAGGCTGTAGTTGCTCTGGTGACTATAGTGTACCCTTAATAAAATATACCTATTAGACTTATAATAAAAGCACAAATTAAATATAATTATATATAAAAAAGACTATATTTAAAATTTGGAGAGAGGGATTCAATATCAAAAATCCAATTTCTGTTTTATTAAGGTGTCTTAGATTGTCACACCCTTGTCAAGGTTTTTTTACCTGCTGTATTCCCATACAATGGAGAATTTAAAAATCATTATTGTGTACTTTTTTGAAAGGGGTACAAACAGAATGACTTAATACCCTATTTTGAATATTCCTTAAATGCTCAATAATTCTCACTATTAAGGGTCTTGTAGTTCTCCCAAAATAAATAAATTGCATGACAAGTGATAAAACTCTTAACATTATACTCTTTATTTGTCACAGATAAGGTAAATTTATATTTTTTTAATTTAATATTAATTAATTTACAGGTTCTACAGCGTCCACAATTATAAAGGCCTTTAAGATCATTACCATAAATATCTCTATCTTACACTTCTCCTTTAGGAATATATATTGTCAAGACTTTTTTTTAGGTTTCTTTCCCCCTATATACATTTCTCGCAGTTTGTCCTATATTTGTTTTGGAGGTCTTCATTCTGTTTAAAAATATGCCAATGTTTATTCAGAATCTTTTTAAAACCATAACTTTGTGAATTAAAATCACAAATAAAAGAAATGTATTCTTCCTGAGTTTCTCCTTATTTTTTTATTATATACTAGCAAGGCTTTTCACGCATTTCTTTAAATTGTCTCTCGACCCCTTCCTTGTCATTACCTTTCTGTTAAAGCTTTGATTGTTCTAAAAAAGTAATTTGATCTGTGAAATTCCTTTTCAACCTCACAAACTGACCTTGAAAGCCAAGAATTAAAATGACAGCTGTTCTTAACAATATTACTATTGATATCAACTGTTTTGAAGAAAGTGCTAGTTTTGATAAAATCTGACTCTATGAAAATGTTTAGATCCAGAAAGTGGACCTCATAGGTACTGATATCAGATGTCAGCTTTATACCCCATGAGTTAAAATTTTAAACAGTTAAAAATGTATGCAAGGAGGCATGGTCTTCATTCCAAATAAAAAATATATAGTCAGTATATAGAAGACCAAGTTTGCTGCCCAGTCATGATTTGCAAATATATAACATCTTTTTCAATATGCCATAAAAAATTAGCATAACTGGGCGTGAACGTGGCCACCATGGCCGTGCCTCTCTTCTGCATGTAAAAGTCTTCCTGAAACCAAAAAAATTTGTTGTTAAGAATGATAAAAATACCTTTCAATAAAATATCAATTTTCTCCTCTCTAAATGTCTGAATAATTTTAAGAAAAATTCTACCATCTCACATTCTTTGTTGTCTTCTATAATCTTGTAGAGACTACTAATATAACATGTTACCAAAATATAGTCTCTACGCCATTTAAAATAATTCAAAATTTGAAGAAGATTAATAGAATCCTTTAAGTGGGCCTGGGTTTTGATGACCAAAGGTTGCAACAAGGTGTCAATATATTATGAAAGGATGATAACAATGAATCCACCCCTGCCACTATAGGCCTACCTTGAGCACATGTAGGGTCCTTATGTAACATGAGTAAAGTATAAATAACCTGTATAGCAGAATTATTATTTAAAAATCTATATTTGTTTTTATTTAAATTACCCTGAAACCCTTCATCATTTTGTTAAAAGCTAGATAAAGGTTTCAACTTTTTAGATCTTTTTCTCAAAGGCTTTCATACTGGGGTTTTTTAAGTGGTATGGAAAAAAAATCAGACTTTGGATTAAGTATACAATTCAAACTCAAGGCTGTACTACCCGAGCCAGTTACCATAACAGGCTCAAAAAAATGTGTGTGATATTTGGAGGAATAAACTATTATACAATTATACATAACTATTGTGTTGCCCTATGAGAGTGTCTGTGCTTCTTTCATTTCTCCAGATACACCCATTCCAGAGCTCATTTGAGGTATATCCATTGCTATTTATTGCACAACATTAACTTATGTATTTTAATGGAGTGTTATTTATATGCACAATTTCACCAATTTGTTTGTAGTGGACTAATTAATGCCATTATCCACATACTTATTTATGCACTGTGGTATATAGATTACATTTTTATTATTTGTAAGGGATCTAGCACTTTATACGAAAAAAAAAATTAAATACCTTGAATACAAATTATCTTTTTAACTAAAAATAAAAGCAACACCAGTATTGATTTTTTAGATTTGAATATTTATATTTTAGATAACAATATAATGACTCAAAGTTTTTTTAAACATGTAGATGTAAATAGTTACATTGAAGTAAATATCTGCCACCACCAACCCTGTCTGTTTAATGTCCCTAAGGGGCAGTTCCTAAGAATGCAGAGGAACTGTTCAAATCTTCAGGACTTTTTTCCCAATCATGCACTTTAAAATAAAAATTTATAGAAAAGGGATATGACAATGAGACATTAGACAAGCAGATTATAGACATTGCACTTTTAGATAGATCCCCCCTTTTGGAATATAGAAAAAAGGATGTTGAAAAATCACAAAATCAAATTCCATGTATTTTTAACTATTCAATGTTGGTACAATTGAAAGAATCATTAAAAAGAATTGGCATAGACTGAAACAGGAAGATGAAATAAAAGAGTTCCTCTGTGAAAAAACAAAATTTGTTTTAAGAGGGGCAAAAAATTTAAACAAATTTTAACTAAAAGTTTTATAGACAAGCAAGTCCTTAATAATAATAGTTTTTAACCACTTGGACACAAAAACAAAGTTGTTTATATATATATATATATATATTATTTTTTTTACTATTTTTCAATAGTTTTTATGCTATTTAATATGAACTATGGGCAAAAATGCCCTTTTCAAAAATGGAGCAAGAGACTTGTCATCTTCTCCCCTCAGTCCGGTGAAACAATAGATCATGTTTCTGGAAATGCGTCATCAGAAGTGACGACTACGCGCAACACTGGAAGTATTTCACAGGAAGTGATGCGACGTGCTGTTAGAAGTGGCGAAGAAAAAAGAAAGATCAGACATGTTGGTTTAAGAACTCTGTCTGAAACTGGATGTGCTGCAATATTGGCGATGGCAGGTCATATCCGGTCCGGACCTTATTTGGAAGTGGGAGGGAATATTAAGCTCTTTTTCCACATATGAAATGGTTTTACAATTAGTTACATGATGTATAAAAGAATGTATGTTTATTTTATGACATATCTGCACCTGAGGACCTATTATAGGTTGAAACACGTTGTGCTTCAACTTGTTATTTTATAGTTCATTGTTAAATAAATACTTACTCTTAAATATCCACTTAGGACTCTGGAGTTCCTGTTTTAAAGCAACATTGAGTTCCTGAGTTCCTGTGAGTGTGATTGCTGAAAGCTCATCTGATATCTCTTCAATGAGATGATATGCATCATAAGTCCTGAGTCAACTTCTAATAGGCTCTTAAAAGAGTGAGTTTGCTGATTATACCGATCAATATATGTTAAATACAGATTACACTATTTGTATTTGTTTTATATTTGTTTGACATAGGGAAAAGAAACTCTACCATAGTAGTTACTAAAGAACCCTTGTTCTAAAGGTAAATTATAGATATCTATGTGCGCTAATCACTTTGTTTTTAATCACTGTTCACTTTTATTCGTTTGCTTCCATTTAACATTTTGGTGGATGTACAGTTCAGGTGCATGTACAGTTCACTGGCTAGGTTTGAATGGGGCACTCTACGCACCAGAATGTGGTGTCTTGGTGCCTTGATGCCCATTCTGCAGTCTGATAAATGTAAGCATTACCATTTTAGATTTAAAAAAAAAATGTCAGTTATTTATCAAGATAAAAACTTGTTTTCTTTTATTAACCCCTTAAGGACAGAAGCAATAGTACATGTTCTGATCAAAACAAAATCGAAACGAACCCTGGATTTTGACTATATGTCTGTTTAATCATAATTTACCTCTTTCATATTGAGTGTACCCACACTTAATATATATATAATTTTGTTCAGGAAAAATAGGGCTTTCATTAAACAGCAAATATTTATATATGTAACACAATTTGATTTGAATAAAAAAAAAAAAAGTGGGGGAGGAGGTGGAGCGATGACGTAGACGTGCGCACGTGGACATGCCGCATCTGGCGGGTTTTTTTTTCCTGGATGGGAGAAAGATGATGCCGAGCAGTGAAGGGGAACGAGGAAAAGGCCAGTGATTGTTGCGATAGTTACTGTGGTGTGGGGTCCGTGTACAGAGTCCCAAAGTAGTAGAAGTGCCACGGCATGAGGAGAGAGGCATTACATGAAGAGAGAGGCATTGGGAATGGAAACAGAAAAAAAAAAAAGAAACGGAAGGCTGAACGGAAGTTGCTGGGTGATTGGGAGTTAAGAGGTCTGTGAGTATACACCCTTTGAGACAGACCAAAAATCAGATAAGTAAACATACACATACTCAATGTTAAAGAAATTGTGTGGATGCAGATGTTTAGTATTGCTGGGATTTAAACTCCTCTACTTTGCTCTATGTTTTCCCCCCAAAGTAACAAGTGGTGACCCTATTTTGTCTTTATAACTACCAAGGAAAAATAGGGTAAATTGGATCGTGGGAAGTAAAGAACAAGGAGTAATTGATTAAGGAGTAATTGATTAACAAGAAGAGACTTCAGATGTTCTAATAATAACAAAATAAGAGGCAGTGAGAATACATAAAATATACAAAAGGTATATACATACCAAGAATAGATTTTAATTGATAGAGGGAAAAAAGAAAAGGAAAAAAAGGAAAAAATGGCTACAAGAAAAAAAACAAGATAACAAACGAGGTTTAAAAAGAACAAAAAAAAAACCATGAATCTCAAATCAATACATGAAGAGTCACTACCTTTATTGAACACTAAGGAAACTGAAACAGATAAAACAGTGTCAGATAATTCATGGAAGGAAAATGTATCTATTACAGTTGAATATCTGAATAAATGTCTAGTAGCCCAACTAGGGAAAATAAAAGAAGAAATAAATCTGCATTCAATGGAAATCAAAAAAGAGATTCTAAATATAGGGAGAAGACTTGAAAATCTAGAAGGGAAAATGGATCAAATTACTATGCAACAAAACATCAATACGGATAAAATAAATATATTAGAGAACACATTGGAAAATTTAAAGGAGAAGATCAGAGACCTTGAAGATAGATCTAGGAGAAACAACCTTAGAATTAGGGGGATCCCCGAGAGTATTATACATACAAAATTATAAGACTACTGTGAAGAACTCTGTAAATTATTGGGGATTAATTTAAATAGTGGATTAAGTATCATAGAAAGATGCCATAGAACAATGAAGCCGAGCAATGTTACAGATCATTTTCCAAGAGATGTAATTATTTGCCTGTAGTCATACCGGGTTAAGTCGCAAATTATGAAGGCTATGGCAAACAAGGATTTAAAGGATTCAGCATATCAACAAATTAAGATATTCCAAGACCTCTCATTCCAGACGATATCTCAAAGGAGATCTTTTGCTATGCAGACAGCGACACTTAGGAAAAATGAAATTAAATATGCCTGGGGGTTTAAATCTAGCACACAATAGTCAATGGCTGACTTTCGAAAAACCATAGAAATTAGAACAGTGGATGCAAGTATAAGATAATATAGAACAAAATATATATATATATATATATATATATATATAAAATTGTCCAATGCTTGCACTCCTGTACACCAACAAATATGGCCCGGTGCTAATCGGCACAAATAATAGATAGAGAATTGTGAAAAGCACTCCAAGGACTTCATATACGGTGAAAAGAAATCAACTTAGCTTTATTCAGCAACCGCCAACAGTGATCAACGTTTCAGCTCACACATGGAGCTTTCGTCAGGATACAAGTGCATACCAAATTAACAAAATAAATAACATACTCAATCAAGTACAAAGAATACAGCTGGAGCTTACCCAAATCATGCTGCTGTCAGAACGCCAAAAAAACGCGGGCTAAACTCTGTTCTGTTACATGTGTACAGCAGCTGTAGCTGCTGTGAAACCACTGCGTATCAAGGGTTACCCAGACAACCCGTCAGGACGCACGGCGGCGTCTGTTTACTCGTAACCATGGAAACCCCCCGATCGCACTGGTGCTTCATAGTGCGATCGGTATTAAGAATAAGAGGGCAGCTTCTGACAAAGGCTGTCTGGGTACACCAAACATAAGTAGCGAAAGATAATAAAATCAGATGTCATAATCTTTTAGTAATCTCCAATACCGTGTATGTATTGTTACCAATAGAAATACAGATTGACAGAGCGTCTGTTCAATAGTGGCTATGGCAACCTCCCGGTCGTGCCACGTTCCACAGTGTGATCTATATATGCAATATGACAGAGCGGCATCTGATTTGATCAATGGATTATTATTTAGAATAAAAAACATCCCCACAATAGGACGCGCAAAGCCCAAAGTCTGCAAGAAGTGGATAGCAGTTCTAAACAAATGCTCACTGGATCTTATTCTCATCATAATAGAAGATGTAAAAGAAGATTTGATTAAAATCAGACAGAGGATTACACAACTAGAAGCAAGGGAAGCCCTACTTCTCACATCCTCTGAGGCAGCCCCTACCATATTGAGATTGGAACAAAATATAAAAGAATACAAGACAGACCTCATTAGATTTAAACGTGAGAAACAGGAGAAGGTTAAAAGTGACTACGCTGAACATAGGGTCTACAGGTGGCTTAGTGGACAGAGCGAAATACCACGTTTTGCAAGGAACAGACGACCCATACGTAAACCAAAACAATTTACAATCGACAAAACCTCAGGTGAATCCACCTCAGATTCTGACACTCAGCAGAGAACTGAACAGGCTCAACCATCAAGCCATTTTTTAGAGAGGGGGACCATACCCACAGGAACAACTACAAGACAACGTGCCAGACAAGACCCTGATCTAAACGTTATATCACAAGACGAGGACAGAGAGGTGGCATATACCACTCTGAGAGGGAGACCACCAAGACGGAGGTGATTCCTATTTTCAATTTGTCCTCACGACAACTCAGCAATTCTGAAAACCAATTATTAATGAAAGGATTATCTTTTGTGCCTACAACCTACCCTGTCCCCCTTACTCAAGAAATCGAGAACTACAAATTTGGTAGAACATTAAGACTTAAGGATTTTTTTAAAACTAGTAACCAAGTAAATCCCGTGAATCTTTTCAAACCTAAAAGCACCTGGGACCCACTGCCTAACCAATCAACCATTAAAACTTTCTTGAGATCACTAAATCAAGAGACACAGTACCATCTAATTCACAATAACAAACAAAGATCCAATATTACTAAACTAGAACGCCAAATCATCACTTCACTAGCCAAAGATCCGAATTTAATAATCCGCCCAGCTGATAAAGGTGGAGGAATAGTCCTGATGAATTATCAGGACTATAGACAAGAATTACTCACACAATTGGAAGACTCTACCACCTATCAGGTACTCCCAGCGGATCCTACACAGACTATTATGCAAAAGATACAAGACATGCTACAACGTGGATTAGAAGCAGCATACATCACCCAGGATTTGTATGAATATCTTCTACAAAAGAAACCCAGAACGCCAATAATATATACATTGCCAAAGATACACAAACATCCTACCTTACCCCCAGGCAGACCTATTGTGTCGGCAATAGGAGGCGTACTGGAACCCATAGCCAAGTGGCTCGACTTCCTATTTAAGAAACCAGTTGAGGAACTACAAACATGTATTAAAGATACACCAAGTTTATTAACACAACTACGTCAGTTCACCAATCTGGGACCAGGAGTAACATTCATTACATGCAATGTTAAGAATTTATATACAATCATACCGCATGAGACTGGCATCGAGGCAATGAGGAAGATACTGACGTCATCATCCTCTTATACGGGACCACCAGTAGTGTATATCCTGGAACTATTACATTTGGTACTTAACCAGAACTATTTTAGGTTCGAACATACCTGGTACCAACAAATTGCAGGTACATCTATGGGTGCAGCAATGGCACCAATGTATGCAAATAGCTTCATGTATGTGTTCGAGCAGGAGCATATTCTTACACCTTACCATGATAATATACTTTTTTATCGTCGCTTTATCGACGATATCTTAATGATTTGGAAAAAAACAGGAACGACACCAGAAGAGATGTTACACTCTATCAATAGTTTGAACACTCCGGTTCGGTTAACTATGACCACTGATGACCAAACCATTGACTTCCTAGATGTGCGACTCTACAAAGAACAAGATGCGGTAGTTTATACCTTGTACAGCAAACCCACGGATAGGAATACTATACTTCATGCAGACAGTTACCATCCGAAACATCTAAAGAACTCCTTACCACAATCTCAATTTATGAGAGTCATTAGGAATAACACCAACAGAGAAAATACTCAGTCACAAATTAACCAAATGTGGGATAAATTCAGGGCTCAAATTTTTTGAGAAACAAGTCAGACAGACGCCCAAGCAAGAAAGATTAATCTTTCCAGTGACATACACGACAATTTCGGATCACATTAAAGAATCCATAAACCAAAACTGGCGCATGATGAGCAATGACACCAGTCTACCATGCCAATTTCAAACAAATACCAATGATGTGTTATAGGAGAGGAAAGAACCTTAGGGACCTATTGGTCAAAACTGACCCCACACATTGTTATAACCAACCCTCAGCCCACCTCAATTTGGGATGTTACAGATGTTTGGGGTGTGTAACATGTAGCCACATGCTACCTAACAAGACATTTACCCACCCCCACACTGGCAAAACGTTTACCATTAGACATAGACTCACGTGTATCAGTGACTTTGTGGTGTACAAACTTGTATGCCCATGTGGTTTGGCATATGTCGGAAAGACGGATTTACCGCTGAGGGAACGCATACACAACCATCGGTCGAGCATAAGAATTGCATATCGAGACAAAGGCTCAGAACAACCAGTTGCGAAACATTTTTGGGAACACAACCATCCTCTACCATCTATGAAGTTTATTGCCATTGATCACATTCCCCCACCAATAAGAGGCGGTGATCGGAAGAAAATCCTATTACAGAGGGAACTACATTGGATTAGGACTTTGGACACCGTACAGCCCAAGGGCTTAAATGAAAAGTATTCATTGGGTATTTTCTTATGAACATGCTCTTAGGCATTTATCCAATGTAAAACCTACCCCTCTACAAGACTCTCTGTACATTACTTTATTTGATATAATGTGGACATTGTTAGATATTTATTATCTTTTTTTGCCCATATGTGGAATATTCCTACTTTTTGATATTTTTGATATTTTTGATATTTTTGAATTTGATGCTTTTTTGACATGTCAATTTACTAGACTTCTTGTACTGTGTATCTTGACTATATGATTGTTTATCGATAGGCCCTTTGTCATAAGCAGTGTAGATAAATGTATGGCTAGTAATTACTTTTTCACCTAGTCAGAGGTCATGACTACACCACTAGGGGGCATTGCGATGTTAATATGTTTTGTCAGTGGATTTATATTCTCTTATGGATAGACACATAGCTTATTCTTCACAATTGTGACTAGTTGCACACAAGGTGTTTTTCTACCAATACAGTAGATAGCAAGATAACACTGTTTAACATTGTTACTTATTTATAGAAGTCTCATTTGATACATTTTACACACCTTGTTCTCTTATAGTAGACTATGTACCTAGGTTTAAATATTTAAATACATAGAGCCAGTCGATCTTTGACAGGGATTACACCTTTTTTCACACTCACTCATATTGTTTGCATTTAAGGTTGGAAGCGCCTACACAACAATATACGTTTTGTATATTTGATCTTTGACAGTTGTTAGCCATCTCTCCTTTATCATACCACATAGGTTTATATGAATTAGCTATCAGTTATTTATGATGTCCTATTTATTTATAATGTCCTGAGTGCTTATATCTATGAGCATTTGCTCGAGATACCTATCGCTATTACCATCTTTCATTCTCCTATACCATCTGTTGCCTATGTTTTTCCTAATAATCTGTTGATCAAATCAGATGCCGCTCTGTCATATTGCATATATAGATCACACTGTGGAACGTGGCACGACCGGGAGGTTGCCATAGCCACTATTGAACAGACGCTCTGTCAATCTGTATTTCTATTGGTAACAATACATACTCGGTATTGGAGATTACTAAAAGATTATGACATCTGATTTTATTATCTTTCGCTACTTATGTTTGGTGTACCCAGACAGCCTTTGTCAGAAGCTGCCCTCTTATTCTTAATACCGATCGCACTATGAAGCTCCAGTGCGATCGGGGGGTTTCCATGGTTACAAGTAAACAGACGCCGCCGTGCGTCCTGACGGGTTGTCTGGGTAACCCTTGATACGCAGTGGTTTCACAGCAGCTACAGCTGCTGTACACATGTAACAGAACGGAGTTTAGCCCGCGTTTTTTTGGCGTTCTGACAGCAGCATGATTTGGGTAAGCTCCAGCTGTATTCTTTGTACTTGATTGTGTATGTTATTTATTTTGTTAATTTGGTATGCACTTGTATCCTGACGAAAGCTCCATGTGTGAGCTGAAACGTTGATCACTGTTGGCGGTTGCTGAATAAAGCTAAGTTGATTTCTTTTCACCGTATATGAAGTCCTTGGAGTGCTTTTCACAATTCTCTCTCTCTCTCTATCTATCTATATATATATATATATATATATATATATATATATATATATATTATTATTATTATTTTTATTTTTTTTAAGGGCTAACACATGATGTTTTTGTTTAACACAGAGAATACACTGAGAGAGTCAATATAGGGGGGCAACTATCAAAATATCAAAATATAGTAAAATAATATATATATATAAGGAAATAGATTTGCACTAAGGAGTTAGTAATTTTTAGAGTAAGAGGAAATATTTTTAAGATAATACCAAATTACATAAATAATTAGAGAAATCTCAACAAATACGTGTACTAAGATTAGTAGTTAGAGGGATAGAAAACACAATGGTGTACTACAGAGATGAGAACACAGAAATAATTATTGCACAAATATTAAGCTATTTAACAAATAATTGTCACAAAAGGAATGAGAAACGGGATAGACATGAATAAAAGGAGAGGAGGAAGAAAGGAGAAGAAAGGGGAAAGAAACACTAGAGATATTATAGAGGAATAGAAAGTTTAGGATGAAATTAAAGAAAGGGAAAGAATAATATAAGTACAATTAGTTCATTAGGAATAAGGGGACTTGTATATTGATTTTGGTTTTTCTTGCGGACATAATTTTATTAATTTCTCCCGGCCAGAGAGAGAATAATCTAGCGTGCAAATTTTTCAACTTTTGCGAGTCTAGAGAAGGGGGTACATATGACACTCGATAGAGAGTAATTGTTGTTATATGGCCTTCCCTCCCTGTTGATATGGGATATCCAGGGAAAGAGGAGTAGATACATAGATCTATGCCTAAGAAAACACAGAATGTATATAGATTCGTTGTTTTTTAAATGTTTGTATGTTAAGATGGTGAACCTCCTAGTCCTTCTGTCAGAAGAAATAGAAATAATCAGTTAAAATGAGATTAGCAATGATCAATGCACAAGGGATTAATTTGTGAATTAAAAGGTATACAATTTTCGAATATTTGAAAAAAGAGCAAATCTATATAGCTGCTCTTCAAGAAACACACTGGAAATTAGAAGAAAAAATTAACCTTAAGTCCAAGCTGTTCCCTATTATAATTAGTGCATCTATAAGTCATACAAAAGAGGAGTAGCCTTTTTGTTTTCTAAAAATATTTTGTTAAAAATGTATTCATCAGGAACTGGATACAGAAGGCCGATATCTAGTTTTGGTGTGTGAAATTAATAATCAAAAATATACGTTGGTTAATATATACGCCCCAAATCAGTCACAAGTTACATTTATTAGGAAGGTGTTTAATAAAATTGATCGTGTTAAAATGGGTAGAGTTATTATTATGGGAGACTTCAATTGTGTTTTAGATGTAGATCTGGATAAAAGCCCTAAAGTAAAAGGTTGTAATAATAAAAATCGAAAGGTTAATGCCAAGAAATTTTCAGAACTGGTTAAACATTCAGAGTTGGAATATTGGAGGATATTTCATATGAAAAAAAAAAGATTTTTCATGTTTTTCTAAAACTATTTCCTCATACTCTAGAATAAATCTAATTTTAGGGGATAGGAACTTAGTGAAACAGATTAAAAAGATCTTTATAACAGCTAATTTAGCAGAGATCAGGCCCGGACTGGCCATCGGGCACACCGGGCAAATGCCCGGTGGGCCGCGGTGGCCATGGGCCGAGGCCGGCAGGGGAGGTCCCAGGATCTCCCCTGCCGGTCTATGCAGGGCCGGCACTCTCCCAGCGCCGGCCCCGCTTTGTGCCACGACGGGCCGGTGGGGAGATCAAGGATCTCCCTGACCGGCCCACATGCGGCCGCCGGCGGGGAGGGAGGGAGACAGCCAGCCAGGCTGGAGAGAGGACTCGGCGGAGCTCTAACTTGCAGCTCCGCCGGGTTCCTCTCGCGAAATCTGGCGCGTTGCCATGGCAACGACCGGATCTCGCGAGAGTGAACTCTAGCCTCACAGGCTAGAGTTCACTCACCCACGAGGACCACCAGGGAACACCGCCACCCTGCCTGCCAGCGTGCCGGTCCCCCCCTCCCAGGCTAAAGGTAAGAAGGGAGGGGGGGACATAATGCCTGTTTTTTTTATTTTTTTATTTTTTATTTACCCCCCCTACACACACACACAATAACATTTATACAGCACTCTCACACCCATCACACTCACAGCACTCTCTCACAGAGCACTCTCACACACAGCACTCTCTCACAGAGCACTCTCACACACAGCACTCTCTCACACAGCACTCTCTCACACAGCACTCTCTCACACAGCACTCTCTCACAGAGCACTCTCACACACAGCACTCTCACACACAGCACTCTCACACACAGCACTCTCACACACAGCACTCTCACACACAGCACTCTCACACCACTTTCACACACACAGCACTCTCTCACAGAGCACTCTCACACACACACAGCACTCTCTCACACAGCACTCTCACACCCATCACACACAGCACTCTCTCACAGCACTCTCACAGAGCACTCTCACACACACACAGCACTCTCTCACACAGCACTCTCACACCCATCACACACAGCACTCTCACAGAGCACTCTCACACACACACAGCATTCTCTCACACAGCACTCTCACACCCATCACACTCACAGCACTCTCACAGAGCACTCTCACACACACACAGCACTCTCTCACACAGCACTCTCACACCCATCTCACACAGGGCACTCTCACACCCATCACTCACACCGCACCCTCACACACACACATACTGCACCCCTCACATACACACAGAACCCCCCCAACTCACTGCACCACACACATACACAATACTTCCAAATATATATATGTGTGTGTGTGTGTGTGTGTGTGTGTATATATATACACACACACACACACACACACACACACACAACACTCTTAAAGGACCACTCTAGCCACCCAGAACACTTCAGCTTAATGAAGTGGTCTTGGTGCTAGGTCCTTCTAGGGTTAACCCATTGTTTTATAAACATAGCAGTTTCAGAGAAACTGCTATGTTTATCAATGGGTTAAGCCTTCCCCCAAAGCCTCTAGCAGCTGTCTCATTGACATTATAAATGCTTTCCTATGCGACCGGCTGAATGCGAGCGCAGCTCTTGCTGCGCGTGCGCATTCAGCCGACGGGGCGGATCGGAGGAGGAGAGCTCCCCGCCCGGCGCTGGAAAAAGGTAAGTTTTAACCCCTTTCCAGAGCCGGGCGGGAGGGGGTCCCTGAGCCACATATGCATCACATTACACCACAAACACAACACGACTAAAACCGACCTTATTACACAATACCACACCGCGACCAGCTCACTCTACACACACGCAATACCGCAAGCAGGCTCCAAACACATGCACAATACTCTTTCCTGGCCTTTTGTCTCCTGGTATCCATTTATAGAGACACCAGAGACAAGTTGCAAGGAAAGACAGTGCAAGCATGTTATTAAATTTGCTTGCACTGTGCAGAACAAATACAGGACTTTTTTCTCATGCTAGAGCTCTTCAGCAGAGCTCTGCGCATGGTCTGCCCTGGAAGAGCATTGAACCAACATGCTCACTTTGAGAGGAGGCGTGTTTGTCATTGGTGATGACAAAACACACCTCCTATGCCCCGCCCCCTTTTAAGTGGGCCGCTGTGTTAAAAAAATGCCCGGGCCGAATTTTTCTCCCAGTCTGGCCCTGGCAGAGATGTACATAAAACTGGATAGTTTGCTCTATCAAAAAAAACAAAAACCCTTTGAATAGTATTACCAACTTAATAACAGTAGTAGATAAATTAATAAATTAATTCTTAATGGCAAAAGCTAATAAGGCTCTGATATATATGAAACGGAAGAGGTATTATATGGGAAACAGATCAGAATCATTGATGTCAAACAGACTGAAAAAGAAAAAGCTAAAAAGGTTATCACTAAAATTAGCCACAAAGGTGAAATTTTATTAAGGCCAGAAAAAATAGGAGAAGCCTTTAAAAACTTTTATTGTGACTTATATAATATTTCTAGTCAAATTAACAAATCGGACATAAATGAGTTTTTTAATAATATTAAAATCCCGAAAATTACTCATATGCAATTACAAAAACTGAATAAAACATTTCAAGAGGAAGAATTGATATTTTGTATTAATAAACTTAAAAAGAATAAATTCCCAGGGCCAGATGGATTTGATAACCTATTTTATAAATTACTAAAGGATAATATTAAAACAGACCTGACAGAGGTTTTTAATTCTTTCAGAACATCTAATAACATCCCGGCAGAACTATTACAAGCCAATATAGTCCCAATTCCTAAGCCAGAAAAGGATACAGAAAAAAATAAGAGCTATCGCCCAATTTCGTTATTAAATACGGACATTAAATTGTATTCGGCCATGATAGCAGAACATTTGAAAAAAAATTATTCCAGATGTGATCAATAGTGATCTATTAGGGTTTTTTATTATACTATTAAAATGTATATTTTACCAAAGTGGTTATATCTGTTCAGAATGATCCCCTTGAGAGTCCCTGACAGCTGGTTACTATTGATTCAACAGTCTTTTTCTAAGTTTATATGGCAAGCAAAAAAACAAAGAATGGCAAGAAAATTCATCTCGATAAAGCAAACTCATGGAGGGGTAGGATTTCCAGTAATACAACAGTATTACAAACATGGCCGTCAACAGGAATTTTTCCAGAGGGGGGGGGGCATAATTGTAATGACATCCATGCTTGGCCCCTTTTTGACAGTGTCATGAAAGGAAAGGGGCATAGTCATTATCATATAAAGCCAGGGTGAATAACGTTTTCACATCTATGGTGTCAGAATACATGTTTGAATTCCTGACACTATAGTGTTCTTTTAAGCAAATTAAAGGAACATTCTGGTCACCATAAGAACTTCATCTAAATGAAAATGCTATGATGCCAGGAAAATTCCCTGTTTGAAAATGTAGTCTCACACATTAAAGGACCACTATAGTTTTCCTGGCACTATAGTGGCCTGAGGGTGCCCTCACCCTCAGGGTCCCCCTCCCGCCAGGCGCTGGAAGGGGGAACGGGGTTTAAACTTACCTTTTTCCAGCGCTGGGCGGAGAGCTCTCCTCCTCCGATCCGACCCGTCCGCTGAATGCGCACGTGCGGCAAGAGCTGCGCGCGCATTCAGCCGGTCACATAGGAAAGCATTCATAATGCTTTCCTATGGACGCTGGCGTGCTCTCACTGTGAAAATCACAGTGAGAAGCACGCAAGCGCCTCTAGTGGCTGCCAATGAGACAGCCACTAGAGGAAATAGGGGAAGGCTTAACCCATTCATAAACATAGCAGTTTCTCTGAAACTGCTATGTTTATGAAAAAATGGCTTAACCCTAGCTGGACCTGGCACCCAGACCACTTCATTAAGCTGAAGTGGTCTGGGTTCCTAGAGTTGTCCTTTAAGCTGGGTTGAACTTAAGAAAAAAAAGGACAAAGCCATAGAGAATGAAATTTGTTGCATTTCATTCTCTATGGCTTTTTTTTTTGTTTACTAGGTGTGAAAACATGCAAAAAAGAACTTGTTTGATAATGTAATAGAGCAGCAGGAAATGCTAGCAGAATGCTTGGTTGTATTGGGAGAGGTATAAGTAGTAAAAAGAGGGAAGTGCTCATGCTATTGTAGAGAACACTGGTGAGACCTCACTTGGAGTATTGTACACAGTACTGGAAATACAAGCCGAGGACCACCAGCACTGCACCGGACACCAAAACCACCGCAGACTCCGCAACCGCCTTATTATGTCTCTCTTTATTATGTCCCTTCTCTCTTTATTCTCTCTCTTCTCTCTCTATTCTCTCTCTTTATTCTGTCCCTTCTCTCTTTATTCAGTCCTTTCTCTCGTTGTCCCTCTTTATTCTGTCCCTTCTCTTGTTATTCTCTCTCTTTATTCTGTCCCTCTTTATTATGTCTCTCTTTATTCTGTACCTTCTCTTTTTATTCAGTCTCTCTTTATACTGTCCCTCTTTATTCTGTCTCTCTTTATTCTGTCTCTCTTTATTCTGTCCCTCTTTATTCCATCCCTTTTTATTCTGTCCCTTTTTATTCTGTCCTTTTTTCTGTCCTTCTTTATTCTGTCCCTTTTTATTCTGTCCTTTATTCTGTACCTTTTTATTATGTCCATTCTCAGTTTTTCTGTCCCAGCAGGGAGAAGGAACCAAATCCTGTGAGTCCCATGACTTCCACGAGATGCTGCGACGTCAAAGAGATTGCGAGAACTCAACCTGAGGTCACTGCACGTCCGTCTGTGTTCTTGCGATCTCTTGGCCCCCAGTGAATCCTTGAGTGCTGCTCAGGACCACAGCATTCAAAGATCCAGAAATCCCATGCGTCCTGAGCAGCACTCGGGGATTCACTGGGGGCCACAACAGACAGATTAGCCAAACTACCTGTGGGGCCGTATTAAACCGGAACACGGACTGCAATTGGCCCGCGGGCCAGACATTGGACATGACTGATTTAAAGGAATCCAAGAGACTGGAAATTCCAGGAACTGAATAAAGGAATGAACCAAGAAAACCCAGCATAAAGAAAAACAGACATAGAATAGAAAACCAGAAAAACTAAACAAGAATTGTAAAAAGAGTACTGGATACTAGAAGCCATCGACAGAAATAATCCGCAGCAGGAACAGGATGTGACAGTAATAAAATAAAAGCATTTGCTAAGCAAATATAGACACACCATAAACACTTCTTTGATAAAAACATTATATTAATTGCAATATCCAGATCTTGCACGGAAAGATTGTACAACAAATATGCAATATTTTATTGTTTTTTCAATGTTTTTTTTTCACATGGCTGCTTTTTGGCTATTTTAGTCACAGTTTAGTTATAGCTTTGAAAATAACCTAAAAATGTAGGAATTAATAAAACTTCTCCAAATAATGGCATTATGCATACCTTTTTATACCAGTCCAGAAGAGGGGTGTCTTTATACAATTCATCCATTCTAAGAGGGAAGAAGTAGATATTTTTATAAGGTGAGAGAGTTGGAAATTTCCTTCTTGTTTGTGTTTGATAATCAGTTGAATCAATGTCAGGCAGACCCTTCATGAAAAAAGCCACTGGTCGTTCAGGATATACACGAGCAGCTGACTCAATTGAACACAGCACCAAAGGAGGAGGATTCATCCTTTCAGATATCTCAAATAGTATGACACCATTTCCTTCACTCAGGACATCATCAGGAGTTAACATTTTTAAGGTTTTATCTTCTGTATTTTTCATATATCCAATGGAATATTTTGTGTGCATGAAGTGTAATCTAGTGAGTAAACCCAAGATGGCGAGTAACACAAAAAACATCAATTCTTTTAGATACTTTATCACAATTGCCATGTTGGATGATCAAACTGCAGAAAAGTTAAAGGAAAATGTAAAAAGAATGTTAAAATGCCTCTAAACATTTTAATTCAGACACTTTACTTGCAGTTGCAATAACAACCTACATGAGATCAGCCTGCAAGGAAACTTTGATCTGGCAGCCCCATTGTCGTGTACAAGTCTAGTTTGCCCATGTCAAACATTTTATTCTGTCATTTCAATGGGTTATTGAAGAAAGATACAAACAGTAAATGTGCTTATAGAATAGCCGTCCATTTTTCTTTTAACTAAAATTGCATGAGCATATTTTCCAGTCTTTATTACTCTTTAAACTCTTGGAGTTTGACATTTTAACTGTTGTTTTATCTAATTTCCATTGCTACCTATTCCAATCCATTCTCACCCAACTCCCACTCAACTCAGCCAAGTCTTCTTATTCCTCCAGAACATGTATTACCTCCACATTACTATATCTACTGTAATTATTTCCATTAAACAATGCATTCACTCTATGATTTCTATTCTTACCTTTAAGGCTCTCTATTTCTCATATACATCTATTATGTTGTTGGTAGTTTTCAATCCTCTACTGACAATCAAAAGAAAATATAGAGGTCCATTTGAGTGGTTTATTGCAGAACATATACTTGTCACCTCCAGCAGAGAGTCTATACATGCCCTGAATAAGGACACTCCCTGCACAGAATTTAAAGTTTCGTAAGCAGAACATGTTTTTGCACCTTTTGCATTTAAATTGTCACCACACCTCTACCATGATTCATCTCTTAGCTTTTACTGCAATAAAACACATATATTTGTGTTCAGCAATGTCTCACGACTAAAAAAAGTAGCCACCATGTAAAAGTATTAAGACATTTTGGAAAGTTAAAGGGTCAAATTTCCCCTTTTCAGTTTTTACATATAGAAATGTGCCAGGTTGGTTTGTTGGGCCCATGTTGCCTTTGAGACCTTATGGAAGGGAAGGAATGAGAAATACCCCATCATGGCATATCATTTGTAAAAGTAGACAACCCAGGGCATTCAAATGTCATATTTCCAGTCCTTTTTAGTAGCCAGTTAGTCACAATTCCTGGCCAATATTTATGTTCATATATGTTTTTTGCATTTTCACACAAAAAAAGACCTTTCAACAATTATATCATCATACATTTTACTGTGTTAAAACACTGATATTTCTGTTCAGCAAAACCCAGATTTAATAGGGTTTTGGGAAGTTACAGGGTCAAATATAGGGCTTGCAAATTCAATTCCCTGGACATTTCCCTGGGTTGTCAGGCAGGTACTTCAATATATAATGAATGATATCACATAATTATGTAAAAATAATACATAACAGGTAAAATACATTTTTTTTATATATATATATATATATATATATATATATATATTTATTTGTGGTCTGAAACCATAGCCGATCTTGAATTAGATAAATACTAGATTCTGATCTGAGTTATATTATACTAAAAGTCGGTAGTGGATGATATTTCAATATTTACCAAAAGGGTGAGGAGGGAGGGCAATGCTGGAACTCAAGTGCAGGTAAGGATCTGGGTTTAAATACTTCGGACAACTCCTCCCACAACTACAGGCTGACGCCTTTACATTTGTGGTCTGAAACCATAGAAAATCGTGAATTAGATAAATGCTAGATTGTGAATTAGATAAATGCTAGATGCTAAGAGTTATATTATACTAAAAGTCAGGAGTGGTGTGCCGGAACCGACGAGTGGTTAGGCCTGTAATAAAGAGGGGAAAAAGATAAGCAATATTTTATTAAACCAGATACGATACTTACAAAGTCATGGTATTAAATGCATTTCTAATTTCCTTTTTTGGACGTGGTATGTACCTGCAATAAGCAGCTGATTTCCAGCGGCCCATTTTTTTGATTATGTGAGTTGGAACATCATGACTAGATGCAGATGAAGCTGCTCCTATGTGGAATGAAAGACCGGAGCAAGAGGTTGGACTAAGCTCCAACCTAACTAGCAGAGTACGTAGGTACCGAACAAACTTGTGTGTTGTTATTGGTTTACCTTGTAATTAGAGTAGAGGTGAATCTTTTGGTGAGCTAGTGAGTCTAGAACTTTGACCGGGCACCAGCGTAAATTTTTTGGATAGTACGGGATCTTTACTGTGGGACCCATTTGACAAGTTTTGGATTGTCTTAGTGTCAAGATGTAGTAATTGTTTGTTTTGACAAGGTCGTGTATTTTTAGGTGTGACAAAATGCCTTTTGTCACTAGATTTTTAGGTGGCAAGTTGCCCTTTGCCCCTGGCTGTTGGAGGAACCTGAGTGCCAGCCTCCTGCATCATGACTATGGCCCTGGGTTGTATGGCACTTTACAAACATTATTTGGGCTAATGGATTTATATTGTGCTGCTGGCCCTTTAAGAACTGCATTGTGGTTTATGGACTTGTATTGGACCATGCTGGCCCTTTAAGAACCGTCTGGGGATATATTGAGACTTTGTGTGACAATGCCCCTTTAAGACTATGTCCCCAAACCTTTAAAATACTTTAGCTTATAAGTATATCCCAAACAATATACAATCGATAAATAATATAAAAAAAGCAATAGTACTTAGCTTATAAAGATGTATGATAGCCTCCCTAGGTCGTTACCCAAACAAGCGACCTATATCATATATAGTATAAACCAAAACAGAGAAGATTCGGGATATGGCTGTGTAAATCTACAGAGAAAGCATAAAACAAAACATAGTGTGATATTGTTATAAAACACAATATTTCATGCGCAGTAATCTTGTGCACTCACAGGATGTAGGCAGTAAAAGCGCTCTTAAGGTGCCTTCCCCAATGAAATGGGGGGCTAGCTGGTATTCCTTATCACCTCTGGATCCTTGTTCCACCAAAAGACATCCACAGGTCAGGGTTCAGTAATAAAAAATTTATTTAGATAAAAAGTGTAGTCACCAATTCAGCATAGGATACAAATAACAAAAGGTTGTCCTACGCGTTTCGTTCTATAAGAACTTCCTCAGGGACCACAATTAAAAACAATAATAACAATGTATCAATGTACAATACATGAACATATGATGATATGTTCATGTATTGTACATTGATACATTGTTATTATTGTTTTTAATTGTGGTCCCTGAGGAAGTTCTTATAGAATATGTTCATGTATTGTACATTGATACATTGTTATTATTGTTTTTAATTGTGGTCCCTGAGGAAGTTCTTATAGAACGAAACGCGTAGGACAACCTTTTGTTATTTGTATCCTATGCTGAATTGGTGACTACACTTTTTATCTAAATAAATTTTTTATTACTGAACCCTGACCTGTGGATGTCTTTTGGTGGAACAAGGATCCAGAGGTGATAAGGAATACCAGCTAGCCCCCCATTTCATTGGGGAAGGCACCTTAAGAGCGCTTTTACTGCCTACATCCTGTGAGTGCACAAGATTACTGCGCATGAAATATTGTGTTTTATAACAATATCACACTATGTTTTGTTTTATGCTTTCTCTGTAGATTTAAACAGCCATATCCCGAATCTTCTATGTTTTGGTTTATACTTTAAAATACTTTGTCTATGGCTTTCTCCCACTTGGTTCAGTAAATGGGGCTTACTGAACCAGGTACCACACAGGCGGACCTCCCAGAAGTGTGCAGGCAATTTACCTCCCAGGCTGGGAGCCTGCTATAGGTAAATTGCCGAACGCTGGGGGGCCGCCATTCGACAAACGAACACATGGCGGCGGCCATCTTTAATTCAGCTGAAGTTTTACCTTCTCCAGACTTCAATGCATTCGACAGTTCGAACGCCATTCGACAGTTCATTCGACAGTTCATTCGACAGTTCGACAATTCGAATGGTTGTCGTTCGTCTGTTTGAACTGACTTTAACATGGGAAATAGACCGACCGCACAGCCTGATTCTCTGGAACTGTTTTGGGCATGAAAATGTGCTTGCAGTCGATCATAAAGGACTCCCAGCTAACTTTTTATCTACTGGGGGGATTTGTATGATTTTTGGTTATGTTTATATTTAAAGTATGCTGATTCTGAATATGTATGTTTATGATGCATATTTTTAAAGTTACAGTATATGTGTAAAAAGTGTGTTTTTCCTGCCTGTGATAAACTACATTAACCCATTGTGTTAAGTAATTATATCACAGGCAGAGGGGAGGGAATGTATTTTGGGGCTGGGTGTGTTTTACGGTTTTCCTGTAAATGATTGGTTGAACTGTGTCCTACCCTGTGGGATGTCCCCTTGCATGGGGACTTGCATAAAAGCCAGTGTGTGGTCATTAAAAGATCAGATCATCTTGTACCTTCATGAAGTTTTGGCTCATGTTTGGGGGATTGGAGAACTACACTCTGGGGATTGCTATAATCACTATACTCCCCAGGGTATGATCACTAAGCTCTGCTAAGAGCTTGTTCCTGTTCCTGCTCTCTGGAATTCGGAGAGGTCGACCTACTGGAAGCTGGACCCTGGTCTTGGGTCCAGAGTGGGTGAAGACGGCGAGACCCCAACCAAGCTGCGGCGGTTCGTGGGGTCTGCATTGGTTATGGTGTCAGGCAGAGTGCTTGGAGTCCTCGGGACTAATAGTGAAATTAATTTAAAAAAAAATGTAATAAAAAAAATTAACCCCTCTCTCTCCCCCTGCCATTTCCCCGCCGGCGATTTGTCTTCTTCTTATGGGGGCCTCTCTGGACTGACCCCAGAGAGTCCCCCCTCTCCAATTTAGGACCCCCAAGGCCATGTGATCGCTGTAAAAGAGTGGTCACATGGCCCCCATAGGTTTCCACAGTGCTGCCAGCAGGGGGACTGCCTGAACTGACAGGCAGCCCCCCTGCTGGTAAAAAAAAGTTGATAAAAGTAAAAAAAAATTTTTTATAAATTAAAATATATATACCTCTTATATATAACATCATACTAAGTATATTTTTTATTAATATATAAAGATATTAATATAAAAATACACTTAAAGTAAAATTACAGACGTGTATATATATATATATATATATAAGAAATTAAATAATAATGAATTAAAAATAAATACAAAAACTGTAAAAATAATTTTAATTAAAAAAAATATATATATATATGTTGTGTAAAGATAGCACTCCAGGGACTTCGAAATACGATGAAAAAACATATCTTTTATTCAGCATCTGCCACAGTGAATCAACGTTTCAGTTCTCTAATGGAACTTTCGTCAGAATACAGGCAATACAACAGACAGTGTTTAAATAACATAAAAACATAATGAATGCATTTAATATAGCCTTTACTCACAATTAACCCCTGGACTGCTATCAGCTTTATTACTTATGCCTATTGCTTAAAGTACTAAGCCATCCCTGCATATTTAAGCCTTAACTAACTGTGGCTCACCAATGTTGTCCTGTTTTCTCACATGTTTGCCCGAAGTTACTTTCATATTTTTCTGCAAATAACATCTTTTAATAATAGTTTGCTATTTTAGGTTATTCCAAGATCCTTTTGTATTGCCTACTGCTTACATTTCTGTATGATCTCTATTAATGCTGCATGCACTTGAAGGGACGCGCCGCTGCCCAAATACAATTAAGTGGAGATCACTGTTTAGTGGATGTGCCCTGAATGACAACATGCATGCATTTATTTATGTAATTCTTCATACAGCATAATCTAAAACCGCTTGCAAAATCTGCAGTTCTCGTCTGCTGCTTCTGCCTGCCCTTCCCTTCTAACCCTGCCCGGTCTTAATGGTGCTGTCCAATCGCACACTAAAGTGCTTTGGGGGTCTGGAGTGTCTTAACATGCCCTATTCTCCCTAGTAGGGGCTTTCAATTCGATTACTGCATTTTATGATTTATTGTCTGCGATGGCCTCATTCTACCACTCAAGCACATCAATTTTCCACCTTCCATAAATTCGGTCCGCATTCGACCGCACTGGTTTCCTTATACAGTAGAACCTCATCCACTTTTTAGACACTGTTTACATTTTGGCCCACTTAGGCCATTCGATTCATATTTCAATCATATTTGGTAATATTAGGCTGGGTTAGGTATTGTGATTACTTTTACTGTTTTATTTGTAGGGTCTACATGCATTTTGTAAACCTCATTCAGTCATGTTCAGTTTTAGCTGTTAATATTACTGAGATATTCTACCATTGTTCTAGCATTTGCTGTTGCTTTCCACCCTAAACTTCCATGCCTGTTGTGTGCGCATAAGTATTTTTCATCTTCCTAAGCATTCCACATATCTTTTTTTTTTGACAATCTTTATTTTGAGGTTTTTCAAACGTTTTACAAACATTTTGTCGGGTCTAAGAACAGAGTAAGAAATTTTTTGACAACTTTCCCACCTTCGTGTCTAGGCAACTGTTGCTCGGTGGAGTTAGCTTTAGGGATCAATATAGCAGCTCTTGAGGCAGTATTCTGTGTGAATACCTTGTAAGGTGCAGCTTATCCCACGGCTGAGGTACCCTACTTGCTGCTTTACTCCCTAGCTGTCACGCGGGCCCTCTGTGAGAGTCCAAGGGTCGTAGCTCCACATGGTCTTAGTTTTATAGTTGGTGAAGGAACAGTAAGGGTACCCCCTAGCTCATACCAGGGCCAACACGCCCCGAGTACGGGAATTGAGGCCTATTATTTAGTTTTCAGTATGGTGGATCTCATATATCTATGTCATTTATATTAACTTCTAGGTGTGAATCCTTTTATGCGCCCCTTTGTTGCGCTCGGAGTTTCGAGGCTCTCTAACTCCTCCTACTTAGATATGTTCACCCTCTAGCCTTTTTGTGGGGGAAAAGAAAAACGTTTAACTTGTATAACTGGAACAGGCACTGGGTGCCGTAAATCTTGCTAATCAATGTGTCGGTGGTTTAGTTTGTAACTACTTTTCTAGGCTGTATCTCTCTGGGGTCTAACACCCCTCTTTACTCCATGCAGTCTGACTAATTGTGTTCCTGTTCTGGAGTGTCAGTCCTGTAAGTCAGTGTCGAGGGTATGTCCCTATTTCCGGGCAAGGGTAAGTTCCCTGTCTCTCCTATCTACTCCCGGTCCTTAGTCAACCTATGATGGTATAGGTGGTCTGAGTCAGGGGTGTCGTGGTCCATCCTGGTGTGAGGGGAAAAAAAAAAGGAGGGGGGTAGAGATGGCAGCTCCCGGGCAGGGGATCTGCCAGTTTCAGTTGTCCGGCAGTGCACCAGTCCCCCAGACGCAGCCCGTTCATATGTCCCAGTCCTGTTACATCCCGCGGCGCAAGGCCTCCTGCTATCTCCGGGTTGTAGATCACAGGTGTCATTAATGTTTATCTTATATCTCCTGTCTCGTCCTATCGATTATGTACGGCTGTCACGGCTGCTAACCTGTTCAGCCACTGTGGCATTCTAGAGGTATTCTAGAGGCCTCTGTTCATAGGCGTGCGCAGCCTATTGTATAAGGGTGTGCACCCTAAAACAAAAACACACATCCCGCGTATATATATATTTTTATATATATATATATATATATATATACATATATATATATATATATATATATATATATACACATACACATACACACACACACACACTGCTGTGTGTGTGAGGGTGCTGTGTGTGTGTGTGTGTAGGTGCTGGGTGTGAAGGCGCTGTGTGTGTGCAGGCGCTGTGTGTGAGGGCACTATGTTTGTGTCCGGGCGCTGTGTGTGTGTGAAGGTGCTGTTTGTGTAAGGGTGCTGTTAGTGTGTGCTGTGTGTGTATGTGTAAGGGTGCTGTTAGTGTGTGTGTGTGAAGGTGCTGTGTGTGTAAGGGTGTTGTTAGTGTGTGCTGTGTGTGTGTAAAGGTGCTGTGTATGTGAGGGTGCTGTGTGTAAGGGTGCTGTTGTTATGGACAGATGAATTAAAATAAAATGGCTATTTACTAATGTCTATTTATTCTGTGTTCCCTATGTTAAAACTGGCTGCTAGAGTAAATATTCCCTTCCCCCCTACAATGTGTTCAGTTGCTATTTCCTCTGTAAATTCCTCATCCTGCTAGCATCCCCCTTCCCATCAGAGCAAGCCTCGTGTAACCAAAATTCCTGTGTTAACAGCTTCCTTTACTAACTCCTCCCCCACTTCCTTTGTGCCAGTTAACAGCTATATGCCACGTGTAACAAAATGGAGAATCACTGTTAAAGTAACTGAAAGAAACTACTCACTCCCCCTCCCATCGTGTATCAAGGAGCTGGAATATAGGCAGGAGAAGTCTGTAATGACGACACTAAATCCTGTAGGGGGGGTTTAGACAAGACCCCTTAGACTGTTAACCAATTGTTGAAGGTATACTGTATGTTTAAACTGTGATGTATTTTTGCTTTAAGAAGGAGCCCCCACTCCGGGGAATAAAGCATTCCTTGGTTTTTCACTGATCAGAAACTTTGTCTCTGGTGTGAATTACTTCTAGGGAAAGCGTGCACGCATTAATCAATCAATTTGGAAGGTGTAGATAGACAAATTATCAAAGTTTTCTTTGATCCAAAACATTTGGCGCCCGAACAGGGACTGAAAGGGTGGTTACTCCACTTGAAGCCGTATAACTTTTCCAAGACAGGAGAACAAAGGATTCCCAGAGATTGGAAACGGAGCCTGATCACCTCTGCATATGGTAAATGAGTTACTTACCTATATTTTCCTTTCTTTGGATTTCGCGTATTCTCCGTGCCTTCACATTCGGCTTCCTGTGGTTAACATCTTCAGATAGGTAATATATATGCCCGAATGTCCCCTTTTATATATAACCTGTCACTTGTCTATCTACAGCCTGAGTCCTGAGTGTGAGTTTTATGTGTGAAAGTGTCTGTTTGAGAATCTGTTTTACATTCTTTTGATTAATTGAGGTCGGGTTCATAGACAACCCTGGCGATTGAGTTCAGGGTGCAAAAACCTGGCGATTTAGGCCGGATTATATTGATGTTTTAATATTAAATCCTGGCGTTTCTTTTGTTGTTTTTCTTTTAAGTTCAGGGTGCAAAAACCTGGTGATTTAGGCTGGATTATATTGATGTTTTAATATTAAATCCTGGCTTTTCTTTTGTTGTTTTTCTTTTAAGTTCAGGGTGCTAAAACCTGGCGATTCAGGCCGGATTATATTAACATTTTAATATTAAATCCTGGCGTTTCTTTTGTTGTTTTTTATTTTAAGTTCGGTTTTGGGAAATACAAAACTGGCATAATTAATTTTAGTTTGTTGAAATAATAAAAACAACGAACATAAAGTTAAGTTGTTGTATGTGTGTTTGCGTGTTTCTATGTATGTGACCTGAGTTATTATAAGATGGCATTTATTTTAAGGACTTTGTTGTTTGCTTGCATCTGTATATTGTGCTTTGGCATGTATATTGTGCTTTTGCATGTATATGTTTTTTTGGGGGGTATATGTTAATTGTTCTATATTTTATCTGTGTCTTGTCACTCTCCTATTCTATCTGTTGTACTAAGGAGAACTGTGCTTAGGCACTTACATGGTTAAATACTTTGTGCTTGCAACTCTGCTTCACCCTCTCCTCCCATACGCTTCTCCCTCCCTCCTTCCCTTGGAGTCTGTGTTGCTGACTTTTTTTTTTTTTTGCATCACTCTGGTTCTCTGTGCTCTGCTAGGACGTGCATGTGACGCTTGATGCACGTTTCCCTTAGTCTATAACTCCTACACTCTCTCTCTCTCTCTTTCAGTCTCTCTCTCTCTCTATCCCTCTCTGTCTCTTCCTAAACCTCTCTTTCTCTTAATCTCCCTCTCACCTTATCTCCCTCAGCCTCTTGCTCACTTTCTCCTACACTCTCTCTCTCTCACTCTTTTTGTCTCCCTTACTCTCACACTCTTCCCCCACTCTCTCGCTCCCTCATTCTCTCTACCTCAGTCTCTCTCTCTATCTCTTTCTCTCTCTCTCTATCTCTCAGTCTCTCTCTCTCTCTCTCATTCTCTTTTGGTCCAGGGTCTGCTTCTCTCTATCCAGTACTACTGTAGTGTATCAATGGGTCAGACTCATGTTAACCCCTCCCGCGGTCGGTTAGCCTGTGATCTTGTAAAGGAAAGAGCTGGGGACTTAGCTGTTGCCAAACTTACGAAAATTATTAAACTGTGTGGTATTACCATGTCCCCCAGTGGCAGATTGCAGGCGGAAGACTGGAGAAAACTTTTAAACGATAAACATGGGATATTGTTAGATAATGGGTTAATGAAGGCCGCAGATGCTTGGTATCGGGTGGCTCGATGGATTAAGAAGGAGGGGTGGATTGAGGAGGAGATAGACCATGAGGGGAAGAAAGTCTTTGTGTATCATGAAAAAGATTGTTTTGTTGAATCTGTTGCAGGCGTTTCCAGCCCTCCTCCATATGATAAGGCCTGGCCAGAAAGGGAGGTGGCTCAATCAGCCTCTGGAGCCCCCACACAGCCCCTGCTGCCTTAAGGCAGACGGTTCATGTTATTTTCCAGCCCCCTCTCCTTCTCCACTCCAAATCCCAGTCACACATTCCCTTCCTGTTTCTTTGCCTCCTCCTCTCTTGCCCATCTCTGCTGCTACACCCTCTCTTCCGACTCCTGTTGCTTCTGTCCACGCCCAATTCCTTTCACTACTCCCTATAACTTCCACCCTTACTTCTCCTTTGGATTCCTTCTCTTCTGCCCTTTCACTGTCACCATTTCCTGTTTCTAACACACCCATCCCTTCCATGATGGTAACTTCCCCTACCAACGCCCCTGTGGTCGCTTCCTCCCTCCCTTCTGTATCCTCTTCCATTCCCGCCCCTCTCATGGCTGCCCCCAGTGTATCTTTCCCTGTTATGACTATTGGATCCACTGTTCCTGCAGCATCAGGCTATCCTCCTCCTGCTGCCACCCCTGCAGCATCAGGCTATCCTCCTGCTGCCACCCCTGCAGCATCAGGCTATTATCCTGCTACCTCCACTGCTACATCAGTCACTTCTTCCCCTGCCTCACAACTTGATTCAGCCCACATTACTACTACAGTTACTCACCCTGCGGCCAGTACTACTGCTGGACCGATTTCAGTTCTTCCTGACATGGCTCGTGACTGTTTTGAACAGATGAAGATGGAAACAGCCCATCTTCCTACAGTACATGAAACGGCTTTGCCAGATCCTGACTGCACACTGTTTGTGGATGGCTCCAGATTTGCAGATGAACAAGGAAGATACCACACTGGATTTGCAGTGACCACAGTAGATCAGGTACTTCAAGCATCCCCACTTCCCCCGTCTATGTCTGCTCAAGAAGCTGAACTAAAATCCCTCACTGTAGCATGCCAAATGTTTGTAGGGAAACGTGTTAATATTTACACCGATTCAAGATATGCCCTGTGGAAGGCTGCCCAACCACCTTCTTAGTTGACACAGGCGCAGCCCGTAGCGTACTTAGAGCATGTGACCTGCCTGACGATTCCTTTCTCTCTAATATAGATGTTTCCTGTATAGGTGTAGATGGTACACCTCGTAGCAACCCATTAACTAAGCCCTTACGGGTGGGTACTTTCCCAGATCTCCTTACTCGTTTTGTAGTGTCTTCCTCTTGTCCTCTTAATTTGTTGGGAGCTGAAGTCCTGTCCCGCTTGCAGGCCTCCATCTACTTTACTCCAGATGGCAAGGTTCAGTTATTGACCCCTCTCTCCAGTGAAGATACCTCAGCCCTTTGTTCTTTACCCCTCCTACTCCACATGGAGTCACCCCATGGGAATGCAAGGGTCCCAGACAATTCCCCCAGTGCGCTTGACAGAGTTCCTGTGCAACTGTGGTCTACTGGTCCCGATGATATTGGACAACTTAAAGTCCCTCCGATATTTGTGCAGTTGCTCCAAGGAGCAAGTCTGCCCAGAAGTCCACAATATCCATTGACACCTTCTCAGGCCCTCTCTATCTCCAAACAGGTTGAAACTCTGCTGGCTGTGGGCGCTCTGATTAAATGTGTGTCGCCTTGTAACACTCCTTTGTTTCCAGTTAAGAAAAAGACCGAAAAGGGTGAACCGGACAAGTACAGGATGGTTCAAGACCTCAGAGCAGTCAATGATGTTACCGTCTTGGAAACTCCCATTGTTCCAAATCCTCATACTCTTCTATCCCAGGTCCCTCCATCAGCTAAATTCTTCACAGTGGTGGATTTGGCAAATGCCTTCTTCAGCGTGCCTTTACATAACTCTTGTCAATACCTGTTTGCATTTACCCATGACCGCCAACAATATACCTGGACTGTCATGCCCCAGGGGGCACAAAATTCCCCAAGCCAGTTTGCAAGAGCCATGGCCTACATCCTGGAACCATGGCAGAAATCTCACACAGACGTGGTCCTCCTGCAATACGTGGACGATCTCCTTCTCTGTGCTGATGATCTCCCGACTGCAGAATGTGCCTCTGAAGATTTCCTCTGTTTCCTGGCCGCCCAAGGTTGTAAAGCATCTAAGAAGAAGTTGCAGTGGTGCCGACCCTCGGTGATCTTTTTGGGGCATTGTCTTTCTCATGGTACCCGGCACCTTACTAGAGACAGAGTGCGGGGTATTACATCACTCTGCCCTACCCATTCCAGAGAGTCCAAATTGACCACATTCAGATGCCAAAAAGTGGCCGGTATGAATATGCCCTAGTTATGGTGGACATGTTCTCAGGATGGCCAGAAGCTTTCCCGGTTACTAATATGACCGCCAATACCACTGCCAAGCGGTTGCTCACTGAAATTGTCTGTAGATATGGAGTTCCTGAAGTGATTGAAAGTGACCAGGGCCCGGCTTTTACAGCACTAGTGACTAAGGAAGACTGGGCAGCACTGGGGGTGACTCCTGCATTCCACACACAGTATCACCCACAAAGTAGTGGTAAGGTAGAACACATGAATGGCACCTTAAAAGCCAGAATGCTTAAGATGGCCCAAGAAACTAACCTGCCCTGGCCAGAGAGTCTCCCCATAGCTCTGTTTAGTGTTAGGTACACACCAAGAGGGAAGTTTAACCTGTCTCCCTATGAGATTTTGTTTGGTTCAGCCCCTAGGTTAGGTTGTTACTTTCCTCAACAACTCCAACTGCAATCAGATACTGTGGTTAATTATGTGACTGCTCTTTCCCAAGTTTTAAACAAGATACATGCCCAAGTGTTTTCTTCCATTCCAGATCCAGAGTCTGATACAGGCACACACAAGTTGCTCCCTGGTGATTGGGTTCTGGTTAAGAAGTTCCTGAGAAAACATACCCTTGAACCCAGATATGATGGTCCGTTCCAAGTCCTTCTAACCATAACTACCTCAGTTAAATTGGCCGGAAAGAACTCTTGGATACACGCTTCACATTGCAAGAAAGTCCCAGCTCCAGAGGAAGCAGATCCTGTTATAGCATGAATTTTGTGTATTTGTTCTTGCTGCTAGGTCTGATAAAGGCCCAACAAGTCGCTGTAACCAAAGACAATCATGTTTATACATTTTGGTACAATTCCTCTAGTACACGGGTGGCCACATTTGCATTTGATTATTGTGATATCGTAAATTGTACATTTCCACCAGCATTGTTGTCAACAGTGTACAAAGATATACCTGACATTAAGGACCCATACATATGTATGACTAATGACTACTGGGGATATGAGTGTAGTTCATGGAAAGCAGCAGGTTGGAATACAGGGCCAGCCTGGGGCTATAGACCACAAAGTGCCTTAGACAGATTAGATAAAAATGGGGAGTCCTTACTGAAAAGAATGACGTTCAGGAAACCAGGGGGGGGGGGCGACACCTATGAAACTAGCTTTAAACATAGAACATCCCAGTCCTGGAGATGCTGGGCAATATGTAATGGGAATGTACTGGGAGGGAGGAGGTTCATACAATAAACAGGGGACCTTTTACTTACGGGACATGTATGACTCACCTGAATGGGTAGGTGCCACGCACATGACTATTAATCCTCTTAAGCCACATATCAAAACTCTAAAAGAGATGATAGCTATAGCTAACCCCACGTATAAGGACACTATGGCTGTAGAGACGGGTTTCTCTGACACTAACTTATGGCTTGAGTGAATGAAATATAACGCTAACAAACACAACAGATCTAACTGCTATGTCTGTGGAGGAGCGAGGCCTCACTTAGGTACTGTCCCTTTGAACATACCTCCAGAGATAGAGATGTGTTTCCTAAGTCTCTATACTATACTTAAAATTGACCGGACGGAATGTGAATCATGGACAAAGGAATGCCCAATTATCCTTAAAGATGTTAAGCCAGATAAAGGTATCACCAGATACCCAGGTAACTACACTTGTTATGGTATATATGATGGGGTAGGCCAATTCTTTGGTAATTTCACTGGTAAGTACTGTGCCACATATAGCCCAATTCCACCCGCCCTAATCCAGCAACTAATAAGATCCCTTGGAGACATATATTGGATTTGTGGGGATATGCAGATTAGAACCAGATTGGAAGGCGTATGGTGTGGAGAATGTGCCCTAGCTAAGGTAATTATGCCTATACACATAATCTCTGACGGACACCAAGATACCCCAGGTACGTCACACCAATACTCTAGAATAAAGAGAGATACTCCTGTAAAAGGCAGTTTTGATCCCCATATTTATATAGATGCCATAGGAGTGCCAAGGGGGGTGCCGAATGAGTTTAAAGCAAGAGATGAAGTGTCCGCAGGGTTTGAATCTGTTTTCCCAATCATCACGGCCAATAAAAATTTAAATTGGATCAATTACATCTATTATAACCAACAACGTTTTGTAAATTATACAAGAGATGCCCTCCAAGGTTTGGCGGAACAATTACAAGCTACTTCCCAGATGACCTTCCAGAATAGAATGGCCTTAGACATGATCCTGGCGGAGAAAGGGGGAGTATATAAAATACTCCCAGACACCATGACATGCTGTACCTATATTCCAGATAATACAGGCCCTAATGGTAAGGTAACGTTGGCAATAGAAAAGTTAAAAAGTTTGTCCAATGAACTGAAAAGGAATTCTAGGGCCACAGATCCATGGGAAAGATGGTTTGAATGGATGTCTGGATGGCAAGGTGCTCTGGTCCAGATAGGCATTGCCATTTTAATAACGATAATCATCCTCGCTCTCCTTGTTTGTTGTGTGTTACCTTGTCTTAAGAAATGTCTACAAAAGATAGTTGATCAGACAATCGACCAGACCACCCCGACCTTCCTTCACCAAGAGATTGACGACATAGACCGTGATACACCACATACACCCTTACAGTCCCACCGCACTAAATCAACAGCTACTTCCTCTTAAGGACATTCAGGGATAGCGTCTGTCTCTACGGGCAGAAGTCTGTCGCGGGAGAAGTAGTGGACAAGCTGCTACATGTTACCCGCGCAGTGAAGTGTTCAAGGCCTGTTCAGACAGATGTGCAAGATAGCCTTTTGTTATTTTTCTATAGGGACAGTATTAGAGTGAGAGATAGTAGTTTCTAGTAAAATTGCCATTTTAAGGGGGGACTGTTATGGACAGATGAATTAAAATAAAATGGCTATTTAATAATGTCTATTTATTCTGTGTTCCCTATGTTAAATCTGGCTGCTAGAGTAAATATTCCCTTCCCCCCCTACAATGTGTTCAGTTGCTATTTCCTCTGTAAATTCCTCATCCTGCTAGCATCCCCCTTCCCATCAGAGCAAGCCTCGTGTAACCAAAATTCCTGTGTTAACAGCTTCCTTTACTAACTCCTCCCCCACTTCCTTTGTGCAGGTTAAAGGACCACTCTAGGCACCCAGACCACTTCAGCTTAATGAAGTGGTCTGGGTGCCAGGTCCTTGTAGGGTTAACCCATTTTTTAAATAAACATAGCAGTTTCAAAGAAACTGCTATGTTTATGAATGGGTTAAGCCTTCCCCCTAATCCTCTAGTGGCTGTCTAAAGGTAAGTTTAACCCCTTTTCCCCTTTCCAGAGCCGGGCGGGAGGGGGTCCCTGAGGGTGGGGGCACCCTCAGGGCACTATAGTGACAGGAAAACGAGAATGTTTTCCTGGCACTATAGTGGTCCTTTAACAGCTATATGCCACGTGTAACAAAATGGAGAATCACTGTTAAAGTAACTGAAAGAAACTACTCACTCCCCCTCCCATTGTGTATCCAGGAGCTGGAATATAGGCGGGAGAAGTCTGTAATGATGACACTACATCCTGTAGGGGGGGTTTAGACAAGATCCCTTAGACTGTTAACCAATTGTTGAATGTATACTGCATGTTTAAACTGTGACGTATTTTTGCTTTAAGAAGGAGCCCCCACTCCGGGGAATAAAGCATTCCTTGGTTTTTCACTGATCAGAAACTTTGTCTCCAGTGTGAATTACTTCTAGGGAAAGCGTGCACGCATTAATCAATCAATTTGGAAGGTGTAGATAGACAAATTATCAAAGTTTTCTTTGATCCAAAACACTGTTATTGTGTTCTGTGTGTGTGTATGTGTGAGGGTGCTGTGTGTGTAGTTAGTGTGAGGGTGCTGTTAGTGTGTGTAACGGACCGTTTCAGCACACAAGGGGTTAAAACCGTTTAGGCGATCGTCCCCCTTTCCAGAGATGCAGGCACAGCTACTGCAGAACACCAATCCACCGAACAGGAAACCATATGAATGCTGTAAACAGCCGAATAGGAAAAAACACACGAATAGGTTTACACTCCTAGCAGTCGAACTGGAACAGCATACAATAAATCCCCCCAAGAACGAGACAGAGCTCAGTGTTGAGGGTCAAGCAGTGAACAGACAGAGCTGTGGGTTTATTGTGCTTATGTACGCATTCTTACACATTAGTACCACCCACAGGGTTTTGGAACACAACAAATAAACACATACAATACACTCAGACACTCAAATTCCTCCCCTCTGCATGTGATTCAATTACCTTACACAATGGGTAATGTAATTTAGCACAAGCAGAGAAATACAATTTTTCCACATTATTCATAACTTGAAAAGTATGCATCACATTCACATAAATTACATTTTCAGAATCAGCATACTCCAAATACAAACATACGTCAAAATCATACAAATTGGTCCAGTGGTTCAAAAGATAGATTGTAGTCCTTTGTGACCACAGGAAGCATGGCTTTTCTGCCCAAAACCAGTTCCACAGAGTCTTCTATCCTGGAGATAATTAGAAGTAATCCAATTATCTCCAAAGACAGAGGCAAAACTCCATTGAACACATGGCAGCAAAAAGACAGTAAAATACAATACAATACACAAGGTTACATTTATGACATAAAATACAGACATGCAACATATACCCAGATAGCTTAGGTCTAAGCGCACATTATTACTGAATGGCGCTCAGAGCACACACATACAGTTCAATTGCCATGGAGCCAAAGTCTTTCCCATAGTCTTTCATTATACGAATGGGCTCCATGGCATAGCTATCTGGGGTATCACTGCTCAAACAGGGCAAACACCAAATGACCCGGCTTTCTTGTCTTTGCAGGGGAATATCAAGCCTTTTAACATGGGGCCATAATCCCAAGGCAACAGGCGAGCAACCCGGCTTCTCCAATGCAATGTGGCGAGATTAGTCTCGTCACATCGTGTGTGTGCTGTGTGTGTAAGGGTGATGTATGTGTGTGGGCTGTATGTTTGTGTGTAATGTGTGGGGGTGTGGGAGCCGTTTAGTTAAAATCCCCCCTCCCTTCTTACCTTATGTAGGGAGGGGAGAACATGCTCCTGCCTTCCCTGGTGTTCCAGTGGAGAGTGAACTCTAGCCCGCTGTGGGGCTAGAGTTCACTCTCGCGAGATCTGAGCGTTGCCGCGGTAATCGCTGCACCGCTCCGACCGCGCGAAAGGAACCCGGCGGAGCTGCTGGATCTTTGATCTCCCTCACCGGGCCATGGAGGGAGGCACATAATGCATGCCGCGGGGATTAGGGTGTGCCCAGCACACCCGGCACACCCCGTGCGCACGCCTATGCCTCTGTTCCTGTTTAATTCTGTCTGCCAACACCCTGTTTTATTTGGCTGTGTTGGTATGTATTATATGATGCTTTATAAGTGTTTACATACAAGTTCTACTCTGTTTCACCATTTCATAGACTAGATGATTATTAGTAACTCTATCAGGTTCTCTAACATCTCATCACCAACTTGTCTTGGATTCATACAACTTCTCCACAACAGTTCTTTAATTCACATCCTACCTTCACCTGCATTAATCCCAACACAACTGCACAATCATCCTGTAACTCAGGACACAAATTGGGATACCTTCTGGTATTATACGCAATTTCCTACTCATGGCCTTCACTAGGCCTTTACAATGTGCGGTCAAATGCCCCACAGATGTCCACATGCCATGTCCTAATTCGAAACCTCATTTGGGCATTTCATTTGCATTACATCGTTCTTACAGGGGTTGCATACTAAAAATATTAGAAAGGTACATTTCTCAGTATGTACCATTAAGTAATAAATATAAAAGTAACAATTTCAAACAAATGTGTCTTAGTGGGAAAGTGAATCGAGAAAATAAAAATAAGAAAAGGGCATTCAAAGCCTTTAAATTTGACAAATCAGTTGCATCCTATAATATATCTGCCTTCTCCAATCCTCTGAAACACTTCCTGAAATAAAACAATTTTGAAAGATTAAAAACAGAGCACTTATTTCTACACTTAGTTTCTTAAGTACTTGTGGATGAATACTGTCAGGCCCTTTAGCTTTGTTTATATTAACTTTCTTTAGTTGCTGCAGCACCTTGTCTTGAGTTAGCCAATTACAATTTTTCTGCAAGTTTTTAGCAAAAATCATTTGCACATCTATTGCCATGAGTTCTTCCTTAATATATATGGAGGAGAAATAGCTTTTTTTAAAAACATTTTTGCCTTTTCCTGGTCTTTATTAACTAACACTCTCATCTCAGTTTTAGTGTACCTACACTTTCATTTTTTTGTTTTTTTTTAGAATTTAGAAATTATTTGGCGTTGGTTTTGCTCACTTTGGCTATCATTTTTATATTTTCAAGTTTAGCGAATCTAATCGCCTTTTTGCATGCATTATTGGCTTCCTTTTTATAGGATGCCTATGATTTGTCAAATTTAAAGGCTTTGAATGCCCTTTTCTTAGTTTTATTTTCTCGATTTTACTTTCCCACTAAGACACATTTGTTTGAAATTGTTTCTTTTATATTTATTACTTAATGGTACATACTGAGAAATGTACCTTTCTATTATTTTTTGGAAGATGTTCCATTTACCCTCAGTGTTCTTTTCACTGAAGAGTTTATGCCAGTCAATATATTGTAAAGCTGCCCTTAACTAATAGATTTGGCCTTTTTAAAATTATATGTTTTAGTATACCCCATGTGCTTTTTTTTTTTTTTTAGTTTATTTCAAATGACACTACTATTTCCCAAGTGCTCACCTACTTGAACAGTGGTCAAAAGATCAATGTTGTTTGTCAGAACCAGGTCCAGACAAGAATCCTTTTTAGTTGGTGCTTGTACAAGTTGTGGCATGTAGGTGTCATTTAACAAGTTCAAAAACCTAATTTTGTTTGCTGAACTACTGTCACGGTTTTCACCCTCACCCCAGAAGTGCCCAACAGGGGATTTGAACCCAGGTACTTTGTGGTTCTAAGCCTGTGTTCAGGTCTTGCTTTAGCTTGAAGCTTATCCTTGCCATGTCTCGAGCACTCAGGGCTGGACATAACCTGTGACTGCTGCTGTCCATCATGGTCCACCTGTAGATTATCACCTATTAGCCAGGTATAAGACACTGCTTCTCCCTGAGGGCAGTGTTAGTTCATTGACTCTGGTTCTGCTGTTTGGTTCCTGTTTTTGTATCCTGATCCAGTGTTCTTAAGATTGGTTCTGGCTTTCGACCTTGGCTTGTTTCTTGATTTCTCTGAACTCTGGCTTCCCCTGACTTTGGCTTTCCATGACAATTCTTCTGCTTGTCCTTGCCTGCACTGCGACTTTGAGTATATCCCTGCACAGACTCACAGGCCAGGTAAATTCTTACCTGACCACCTTGGTCTGTGTTTATTTGCAAGGGTGAGCATATATCTCTGCATACCGGACTCTACATCAGGTAAGACCCTGACAACTACTAGTCAAGCCTTATATTTGACCCTGTATCTTTCAAAAACACTATAAAACCTGTACATAGGGGGTACTGTTACACTCAGGAGACTTTGCTGAGCACAAATATTAGTGTATCAAAACAGTAAAACATATCCCAACAATATCATCAGTGAAAGTGGTGTTTGTGTGTGAAAATATAAAAAAATGTCACTCTCACTGACGATATCATCTCTAACACCCTCCCATGTACAGGTTTTAGGGTGTCTTGGAAAGTTACAGGATTAAATAAAGTGCTAACAAATTAAATTATCTGGACTTTCAACCTGGGTTGTCAGGCTGGTCCCCTAAATTGCAATCAATAAAATTACTTAATTATGTAAATATTACAAAAATATGCACTTAGAATTTAAATATATATTTATATATTTGAAGTCTGTGTATATTTATAAAATCATTAATGTAATTATGTATATGGATACATGTATATATCGTAATATATATATATATATATATATATATATATATATCTCCACACACACACACCAGCACACTCGCTTATTCACAAAGCAATGATTTCAAATCTTAGAGATTGTAATAGTTTTATTTAAAAAACACCTCACCTAGGCAACAAAATAAGGAGGGTTAGTTACCTAGCCGCCTAATGTTTGCTCTGTATGCATGTTCGGGTTAGTGCAGCCTTCTTGGTTTCATTTATATATTTGGGAGTCCAGGCCAACTCCTTGGTTTTGCACCCCTCCCTGTCACAGGTGCCTCATTCTAGGATCCCATTTAGCCTTGCCTTGCAGTGAGTCCCAGTAAGGGATTATTTCCAAAGTAAGTGGATTAATCTTATAAGAGCAAGCTTTAGGCTGCTAGAGTAGGACCTGCCAAGAATGGGGTGCCACATTGTGGCAGGCTTATGTAATATAAGATCATATAATGTAACTAAACCCCCATTATTTTTAGGAAAAATTGAGACTAAATGGATCTTTAATCTAGATACTCTTGCCCCATTTGGTTTAAATTCCGACTTCGAATAGTGCCATTTTTTATAAAAAAACTATTTTTTTCTTATCCTTTACATATATTTATATAGTTTTTATATATATCACTTTGTATATAAATGTTTCCTATTTTTGGATTTTGTTTGGGATTAATAGTATAGGGTATTAATAACAAGGCCAGTATCACTTTGTTAGGGACATATGCACTTCGCCTTTTAAGAAATCATCTATCTGAGCGCTGACATCAAAGAGCAGTTGGACTGCTCTGTCCTTGTAAGTACGAATTTTTTTTTCTACCTACAATATACACCTATACAGAGAGCACTATCTGGCTTGTTTCTGTTCTCTTTGAGCTTCTGGATACCACTGAAGAACCGACACTCACCACATATCCCATAAGCGGGGATTATACCGCTGTGTGCGCTTTACCCTAGAGCAGGACAGAAGCTCTAATAAATTGTGAGTTTGCTACTATTATTCGAATTTTACTTCACTTGATACATACAATCTGCACTATCGGTTGTTCTCTCCTTTTATTTTTTATATCATACCTGAAGATCCTGTTCCTGTACCCTAGGACGACAGAGAGGACACTTTTTTAGGTTGGACTTTTATTATACCACTGCCATTATTTGGACTGAATACTGTTTTTTTAGCTTGGCGCAGCCCTTCTTCCTTTTTATATTCTGAGCTTATATATATGTACATAGTAATTATATACATCTACACACCCGATATAGGGAATATTAATTATTATATTAAAGTATGTTATTACTATGTTAGTTTTTTAGGATTGATTGTATTAGATATTTATTGGATATATTTAATCCCTTACCTTTGAATTTGTACTAATTTTAAAAGTATTTATTACTTATTAATTTGAATTTTTTATACAGTTTGTCTAAATGTATATGAAATACATATATACATGCAGATTATATGTCTTTTATCTTTATCAACAATAGGTCTATAGTAGATCACTTCAGATTATTTACTGATATATAAGGATGTAACGCAACTTAGTTGATAAGTGTGTGTTTAAAATATAAAATGTGATTATTATAAAATTACTTTCTGACACATTATTTTTATTCTTTTTTCTATGTATATAATCATATTCTGAGCGAAATGATTATTGAGACACTAAAGAACAGTAAAATTAAAGTTTTTTGCCGACAAAGCGAATCGGAAGTTGTGCAATATACGTACAGCATCATGGGTTTTGAAGTCCTCAAGATGCCGGAACGTAAGTGACGTTACGCAACATAGAAAAAACGTCAGAGGAAACTTTTGCTGATTGGTTAATTGGACAACAGGCGGGCTTTTTGAACAAAGAAAAACCGGAACAAGCAGAGCACACCCACAGCCAACTGAGGAAGCTAATTGAAGCGAAACGCGTCTTGGCAGAGGAGATACAGACCACTATTAAGAGTATTTATAGTGTTTTACATATATATTTTTTTATTTTCTTGTTATTTGTGTTTTTTACTGGTATTTTAATTATATTGAGGAATAAATTTAAGATATATTGATTACTATATCCTGCACTTTTTCCGGTAAGGGGAGGTGTCACCCCAATTTGACACTAAGCCTGCAAACTTAGAGCCTGTGATAAAAAGGCTCTAGAAAAGGTGAGCACCCATTTCTTAACATTTATATAATATCCAAAGAGGATTTCTTTGAAATACTACACCTAGAGTCTTCTCTCTCTCTTTTTTCCTATATATATTGTGGAGAGGAATATATACAAGAATTTAAAGAGAAAAAAAAAAAAAGGCGTTAAGCTGTCTACCTTAAAGACACGGAAGCCTGGAAGTTTAGAGCCTAAAATCTTAAAAGGCTCTGAAAAATGTGAGTAAATTTAACTTACACACGACTAAAAATTCTGTCTTCAGTGTGTATACAATATTTCATGTTTATTCTGTATACCCTTTTTTGTCTTTCATGTACACCCCCTAACAAGTTTACAGAGAGGGGTGAGTTGCATATATATGTATACAAGCACATTATCCTGTATAGATCTATATAGCGCTGCACTCTAACTAGAGGCGTGGAAGGTGGAAACACCAACCAGACCTCAAGTTATCTGTCTTTTGGTGTTTATTGTTTTACGGTGGGGTATTGGGAGTACCCACAGAGTGTTCACAGCGGCTAAAAGTATAAAAACTCTTACTGTGTAATATCTAATAAGCGCCAACCACTACCACACCTACCTGTGTTTACATATTCCCAATAATTTTTTGTCTAGGTGAGGTGTTATTAAATAAAACTATAACAATCTCTAAGATTTGAAGTCATTGTTTAGTGAATAAGTGAGTGCGCTGGATTGTGTATTTTGTATATTTTGGCCACAGCAGCACCCTATAATGTGTGTGTGTGTATGTGTGTGTATATATGTATATGTATCTCTCTCTCTCTCTCTCTCTCTCTATATATATATATATATATATATACATATATATATATATAAAGAAAAATAAATATAGGGCTGCGCCAAGTGGAGAAAGATAGTCCAGTAAAATTATCACTAGGATACCAGTGGATAGTAAGGAATACTTGATAGGGTTCCTTGATAGAGGTAGGTGTGTCTGGTGTTGACGGTTCAGTACATGAAAATAAAAGAGGTAGAGGCGACCAATGGTGCAGTATGTCTAAAATTCAAGGTGCAGTAGATAACAAAAGTAGAGAACTCACATTCGGGAGAGCTATGGCCAGCTCTGGTGTGAATCGCGTACAGCGGTATAATCCCCGCTTATGGGATATGTAGGGAGGGGGTCTCCGTCAACACCTTCTGGTAGTCCAAAACTCGGAAAAGAGATAGAAAGCAACAATAGTGCTCTCAATTGTGATGGGGTTCAATGTGCAATAGGTAAAGAAAGGTAGAGAACTCACATTTGAGGGAGCTATGGCCAGCTCTGGTGTGGATAGCGTACAGCGGTATAATCCCCGTTTATGGGATATGTAGCGGAAGTACGTCCGTCAACACCGTCTGGTAATCCAAAGCTCCAAGAGAGAAAGGTAAAAAACAACAATAGTGCTCTCAATTGTGATGGGAATAAGAGAGTAAAATAGAAGATAAAATAATACTCACAAAGATAGAGCAGAGGTACTGCTCATTAAATAGGCATTGGTGGTATGATCCCCACCTTGGATTTCTTGGAGTACTGGAACAGTAAATTTGCCAATGGAAGTAAAAGTAACCAGGAACGTTTAAAATGTCAGGAATAAGTAAAAAAGTTTAAAGTGCATAGAGAGTGCAATAAGAAGAGGATTGGTACGGTAAAGTAGCCAAAAAACTTTTATTGTTCTGAAATACACAGTAAAATACAAGAGTAAATAACCATAAAAGCGTTTCACCATAAGTGGCTTCTTCAGAATGGAATAAAAATAATAACCTGGCAGGGGATGTTTAAATAGGGCTGTGGTAATTAAGAAATTGCGCCAAAATTGTGATTGGCCAATCAAAAACAGTTTTAGAAATAACAGATAAAAGTACATATTAAAGTGTACAGAATGAGAAGTATATGTAGTGTGAGGACATATAAATTGATTTGGGGTAAAAACGAGGGGTGTACCAGCAAATAAATGATTAACTTGTGTGGGTCACGTGACGCGGATGTCCCGGTCGGCAGTGCATTATGGGAAGTGTAGTAGTATCACGCCCGTCGGCATGGTATAAAGGGGCGTGGTGAGAGAGGTGGGAGTGGCTGATCGCATCATGCGATCGGTCAGGTGCTGTCGGCCATGATGCGGCTGGCGGAATACACTGAGGAGGGAGGGAAAGAGAGCCAACCATGTACTGGGCATGCGTGGTTGGAGGGGAGTGTTTAGATACATAAGTGCCGAACCTCTATGTAGAGGATATCGGCATGCAAGTGACAGGAGGGTGGAGCCACAGGGGGAGGGGGGAGAGTGGTATATAGATAAGGGCAATAGGAAGTAAATGATATAACAATAAGGAAAATACATAAATAAAATACATTAATAGTAGATGGAAATACATAGAAAGGAATATACATAAAAGGGTGGAAGATATATAACAGATCAGTATGGAGCATATTGGTACAAGAGTTGTTGGTACATAATACAATTCCAGACATAGTGGGTAAGGGCAAAAAGTGCATATAAGTAGTAGAATGAGGTCTGCAGTACAATACAAATAGAAATAAGAATAAGACTATATTTAGATAAAATTAAACAGATCAAAATCAAAATTTAAGTTAAAAACCCATTCCATCTCAGCTTTTCCAAGTATATTCTTAATGTTTCCACCTCTCCATGGTATTACACATTTTTTTATGCCAATACATTTAAGGAGTTTTATGTCATTATTATGTGTGCAGAAATGTTTAGAGACTGAGTGATTAAGGTAGTTTTTTTAATATTTCTACAGTGCTCACTCAGTCTAACTTTAAGGTTTCTTGTGGTCATACCTACATACTGGAGACCGCAGGGGCACTCCAGCAGGCAGATGACATTCTTGGTGTCACAACTGATGAAATATTTGATTTTATAGGTCTTGTTCGTAATGTTAGATTTAAAACTAGTGGTTTTGGAGGGGAAGAGGGGTCTGTGTTCTTGCATACATTACATCTTTTACATTTGTAAAAACCGCTGGCATTAGACATAAAAGAGTTAATAACAGGTTTAGTTTCTTTAGTAAAATTGGTGGTCAGAATGGATTTAAAATTGGGGGCACTTCTAAAAACAACATTAGGTTTGTCTGGTATGATATTTTTCAGTATTTCATCTTCTTTTAGAAGGTGCCAGTGTTTTTGAATAACTTTTTTGATATGGCCACTTTTATTGTTAAAATTGAAGGGAGAGGCATAGAGTTAGTAGTAGGTTGGGTTTTGTAACTTAGGATGTCTGCTCTATCTTTTTTGATGATGGTGTTTATGGTGGTGTTGAGACGAGTTGGTGAGTAATTTTTCTCAATTAATTTGTCTTTTAGAAAATTGGCTTGTGTGTTAAAATCTTCTATTTGTGAGCAGTTCCTTCTGAGTCGTAGGAATTGGCTTTGAGGGGCACTTTCTAACCAAGGTTTGTAATGGCAACTCGATCTTTCAATAGCTGTGTTGACACAAACTGTTTTGAAAAATGTTTTGGTGTGGTATCAACGCAATATTTTGAAAAAGGTTTATACGTGGTATCAACGCAATTTTAGACAATACAAGGTGAATAAAGGAAGTTCCAACACAAAATGGCAACAGGACTCGGATGCACCATCTACATCCTCCTCTGCCTCCTCCTCTTTGGAACCACTTTTTTAGGGAACACCCAGGACTACAGAGACCAGTCAGGAGGGGGGGTTACCACAAGAAGCTCACAGGACAGAAGGAGAGCAAGGCTACCAACCAGCAGGCGGAGAAATTAATATACAACTTATCAGGTAGGCCATTAAGCACACAGGAAGAAATAGTACTGAATAAGGGTCTATCATTTGTCCCCACCCCTATACCACAATGGCATGAATATGATGTATCTATATACAAATTTTTGAGACAATTGAAATTAAAAGCGTATTTTTTTACCACAGACATGGAAGGTGGTCCAATCAGCTCCACGTCAATGACGACTATGGAGAACATCCATAGAACTACTTTAGCCTAGACTAACATCCATGGACAGGAGAATACAGTGATACACCAACCGACACCACCAACGTCTGATTTATCACTACCACTCAATACAGGTTTGAAACCAAACAGCACATTCACACCTTACATATTTAATCAGTCTATAGATATATTTTCTAATTTAATTAAAAAAGATATTAAGAAACTGCGAAGAAAACAACAGGGGAAGAGTAGAAATTTTCAATATAAACCCAATTTCACTAAGAAAGAATGGCAGGTACTTAATACACTTAGAGAGGATAATTCGATCATCATCAAACCGGCGGATAAGGGTGGGGCACTGGTCATCATGGATCGGGATTATTATATCAAGGAGATTAGAACACAATTAAATGACACATCAAGTTATCAACCAATGGATGGGAATCCCATCCAACGGTTACAGACAGAGTTACAGACACTAAATAGGGCGGCCATGGACAAAGGCATCATCACAGAGGGAGAATACAAATACATGTTCAAGAAATATCCAACAACGCCTGTCTTTTATACCCTCCCGAAAATACACAAAAATTTACAGACTCCACCAGGAAGGCCCATTGTCAGTGGTACGGACTCCATTTTACAACCACCAGCAGTAATGTTAGATAAATTCTTGATCAAGTGCATTCCAAAACAAAAATCATATATCAAAGACACAAATGATTTAAAAAAATTGATCAACAACCTCAATATTGAACATTCCACGGAAGTCTGGTTGGTGACGTTGGATGTTCAATCATTATATACAGCAATTGACCACAGGGGGATTACGAGCAGTTGAGTGGACATTAGATCAGGACCCTACATTAACCCAATACTTAGATACCAAGACATACATATTGGAACTGTTACGGTTTGTCCTGACTGAGAATTATTTTCTTTTTGAAGACAGTTTTTATAGGCAAATCAAAGGGACAGCAATGGGCTCGAATGTAGCCCCCACTTATGCGAGTATATACATGAATAAGTTGGAGGAACTACACATATATACTATTCCACTGTTTGAGAAATGCCTCACATGGAAGAGGTTTATCGACGATGTGTTTGTATGTTGGGGGGGTACGAGGGTTCAATTGGACAATTTTTTTAACCAATTGAATTCTCTGGACCCTTACATCAAATTTACCATGGCCTGTGATAGACACACGGTTCCATTCCTGGATACTCAGGAACATCTGATTGACAATAAACTGCACACAGACATTTATACGAAACCTACTGATAGAAATAATCTTTTGGAATACACCAGTTACCATCCCCAACACCTTAGGGATGGCTTACCATATAGCCAAATGCTGAGAGTGAAAAGAATAATTTCACAGGAAGATCGTGTAGAACCAGGGATGGAGTACGTGTGCAACAAATTTATTGATAGGGGTTATCCATTAGAACTAGTGACACGACACAGAGCCAGGATTTCAGACATGGACAGGGAAGAAGTGCTTAACCCCATGGGCAGAAATAAGGACACCATACAACGAATTCCGTTTATATCTCCATACACACCTTACAGTAATGCTGTTAAAAAAATCATATTGAAGCATTGGAGCATCTTTGAGGGCGATCTTAACTTGTGAATGAAGTTAGGAATCCTCCACTGTTCTCGTACAAACGGGCACAGAATCTTTGGGACAAATTAGTGCACTCAGACATAGGCAGTAACAAAAAACAGAGAAGATTCTTCTCTGAACCTAAGAAAGGCACATTCCCGTGCCTAAACTGTATACATTGCAACAGTATAATCAGGGGTGATCGTTTTGCCCATCCAAGATCAGGCAAACCCTTTAAAATACTTGAATATTACACATGCAACTCAGAATATGTGGTTTACATTCTGAAATGCCCATGTGGGTTTCTCTATGTTGGGGAAACAATCAGGCCAGTGAAAATGCGCATAGGAGAACATAAGAGGGACATAAGAGCTGCCATTCAGAAAGGGACATGTGACAAACCAGTACCGAGGCATTTCCTACAGCATGGTCATAATGTCAATCAATTACGTTTTCAGGTAATCGATGGTGTTAAACCGTTGCGTAGAGGTGGGGATAGACAAAAACCACTTTTGAGACAAAGTGGATTAGTATTTTGGAAACACTCCACCCGGATGGCTTGAATGAGGACTATGACCTCAAACATTTTTTGTAGGATGACTTAGAATACTACAACACTGTTTAAACCTTCGATCTTTGGTCCATTAATCTGGGCTAATTCATTGCTCTATATCCACAGTTAGTCATTGGGACCCTATATGGCACGCCTGTCTCTTTTACTCCTTAAGAGCTATTAAAGAGGTTGACCATTTCGTGGTCCGTTACCCGAGAAATCACGGGGTCCAACGTGTGGGAAACCACAGGCACTTTTCTCACATTACACTGCTGGTGAGTATGCATTAATAAATTAAAAATATTATATCTGAACGGGTGAACAATCACCGCTGATTATCTGTTGTAATCACATCTTGAGCCTATGTAACTCTTAATTTCTTGGATTCCGTACTGGCATTTTTGAAGGGATGGTCTTTACAATAGTGACAACATTCATCCGAAGGCAAATTTTAAATACATTGTAAATAAATTATGAATATACAATGAGCTTCTAATCACCAGAAGCATGTTTATTCCAACTCATTTTAGATTGACTATGAGCCACATTATGCCAATGACCTTAACTCCCTCTTATTTTGAAAATGATGAGTAGCTTTATCCTTATTTAGCTCAACTGGGTATAAATAACCCCTAAGTATATAAGAGTATATATAAATATATAAGTATATATGAGTATTTACAAATATGATCAGTATCCCTTTATTGGTCAAAAACCCCATTATAGTAATCAATTATTTAAATACTTCATGTTAATATGATTCTCTTTGTTTAAATGTACATTGTTTTTTCCATGCAAACATACATCAGGGAATCTTTCCTCTCCCATACATATGGACTAGAGCAAAGGAATGTATATATGTTTTTTTATATATGTTTTTTATGTAATAGATTGAGTAAGTGTACTGGAACTCATACACATGTGTAGGAATGTGGACATTTACATAATGGACATTTACATAATGGTAATGGCACGCACCTTGGGCATAGTAATCTGATGTGTGCGCCATGACACTAAACAGACGTGACTCGCAGACGCGAACGTCATGGGGTCATTTGGGCGCGACCCGCGCATACAAGCAGGCGCGCCGAACTACATATAAGTATGGGACTTACACTGTCTTTTTCCGACAGGGCCATTGAAGGGATCTATTCACATCCCGAGCGCGCAGCCCGCACAGGAGATCCTGCACTAACCAATAAAAAAAAAAAAAAAGTTAGGGTGATGCCTCTATTGTTAGTGTTGAGGAGCTTCTGTGCCGTCCCAAATAAAAAATAAATTGTCGATATATCTAAAATATGTTACAAGGTTCGTACATCAGGCGTGTCTTCCCCATATGGCCGTGGATTCCCAGTCGGCCATAAAAAGGTTGGCGTAGCTCGGGACGAACCTCGTACCCATCGCAATGCCTTGTTTTTGTAGGTAAAAAGAGTCTGCATATTATCATCTAAGAGCTGGGATCTGCAGAAGCTGCATCAGCGCTCTGGTATGTGGCCGCACAAACGCTGGTGCTCAACACCAGGGGGCATGTGGTTACTCTGCACCAGGCCCTGATAGTCCATTTCCATGCTGTGACTCCTTTCTTTATCATCAGGCATACAGGGGTCCCGGTCTCCGGACCGCCACCCGTGACAGTGCCAAAAAGGGTCTCTCTCGGAGTCTGATATCAATAAGGATGACAAAGGATATCAGTTCCTTGAGATCTTTAGGTAATTATCGGGCTGCAATCTCCTCCTTAATAGCATCAGAGAGCCCATGTGAAAAGACAGCCACCAGAGTTTCATTGTTCCAGCCACCCTCTGCTGCTAGGGTACAGAATTCACTGGCATACTCTACAATCGTCCTTGTGCCCTGTGCATTAGACATTAGTTGTTTGGCAGTAGAGGTGGAGCGAGCTGAAATATCAAATACCCTTTTAAAGGACGCAACAAATTCAGGGTAATTAAAAATAATGGGTCTCTCTGACTCCCAGAGAGGATTTGCCCAAGCTAGTGCTTTATCAGACAGCAAAGAAATCATGAACCTGACTTTGCTTCTGTCTGTAGGAAATGCCTGGGGAACCATTTTAAGGTTTAAAAATTCTCTGCATGGCGCCTGATTGACCCCAAAATACTGAGGGAGTGGGACAGACCCAGTCATCTCTTTTGGCCGCAACAGGTTTGGATGTTACAACCAATGCTAATACAGGAAGTGAGGCAGAGGCGGCCGTAATCGCAGACTGGCTGGGTGCTGAATCCAGATGTGCAGTACGAATCAGTAGGGTCTGCAGTGCATGCGCACATTGGTCTAAACATTGGTCCTGCTGGTCCCACCAAATAAATAGGTGAGGTATAGGTGGATTGCCTGTACCATTTGTATTCATGGCCCTTGCATAATGTTAGGGACCAGGAACCAGAGAGAGTCAGAATGTAGATGTAAAACACCTTTATTAATAAATAGCAAAAATGAAATAAACCAAAGTCCAGGAGGCAAGCAGGGATCAGGCACTAAAGCGGGTAGTCAAACGAGCCGGAAGAGGAGAGCAGGGAGTCAGGAACAAAGTCAGGAACCAGGAATTCAAATGAAACAGTAAGTCTTCTGGGAAACAGGAAACCATGCAAGGGCAAGGAGGTACTGGGCCTTGCTGTTTAAATATGCTGCACTGATTAGCAGCAGGGCTGGTTACTAACAATCAGATGAGTAACCATGACAACATGAATGAAGGAGCTGATCGTTACAATCCGCTGAATAGCTCAGACACAGGGAAAGGAAGGGTTGCTGTTTAAAACAGGAAAGAAACCCTGACAGTGTGAGTGTGAGTGTGTCTATATATGCTGTATCTAGGCCTTCATGCATATCCTGTAACTCTTGGATGGTAATTCATGCATTCATAATATAAGTAATTATTTTGTTTTTACTCTCCCTTTCTAGCACAATCTTCTGCACTGTTTGCTTGTGTTTTTTTTTCTCTCTCCCATCACTCTGTGATCTCCACACAAGATATTGATGACCTTTTGCGAGAATGGTGTGTATTTTCTATCAAACCTGAGTCTTATCTGCACTTATGTCACTTTAACCTCTGTATCACGACTCCACTTTGAATTCTATATATTGCCTTTGCTCAGAAATGCTTTAGACTTGAGAAAGGGAGGTTCTCCTAAAAGCTTGTCATTAAAAAAATTCTGTTAGTCCAATAAAAAAGGTATTACAAGATACGAATAGTATCTGTATTTTACAGATAGACAACAACTTAAATAAGTACAAAAATACCCAAAGGGAAGACTCTTTAACTGATATGTACAGAGTAGCCACAGGCTACCAAACAAGAGAGGGTACATTTAAGCCCAGCAAGATCGATGGTACCTGGGGAATAGCATGATAACTCTCTTTATTATTTTGTTTACTTCAGGAACACTTATAAACAATCACATGTTATAACTATGAACAATATGCAAAAATGGAAAGGGTGCCCCACTGAAGCATGTTAAAAGTTAAGTCCATGAGAAATGACAATAATGCAACCTGCCAATACAGAGGAAGAGCCATTTGGTAACTACTTAAGCACCCCACAAGATGAAAAAAAATAATATTTAGTAAAATAATAATTGGACTCTACAGGATCATTATTTGGCTTTAGTCCAAACCAAATAATGCAACCTTAATGAAGGAGAGATACTTAACGTATTGATGAACTATTTTTCTTTTAAAATTAAGAAGCAAAAAAACGGTGTCATTTTTACCCCAAGGTAAATCAGACAGAAAAATTTGACAATGCAAAGTATATATTTGGTGGTGCAAACAGAAGACTGAATGGGCAAAGTTTTTTTTAATGTTACAATCTCAAAGTGAATTTTCTGCAAATGGTATCACTGAGGTTTAGAAATGTCCACCAACGATACCAATTGATCAACGCCTTAATGGGTATGCAATGTGTTTTATAAAATATTCCATGTACTGATGCTCAGTGTTCCCTCAAATAGGTGAAGCCCAAATCTAATGAATTTCTTGGACCCTACCCAGACAACACTATCCTTCAGATTGTAATGTTCTCAGGAATGAATAAGTAAATGTGATACTGTCACTTTAAGCAAGTATAATGTATTTAAATAAAGTAATTTAACTTTGGCATTCTTCTGCAGCAATAACTTTTTGAAATAATGCATAAATGAAGATAGTCTTGTTTCAGTTTGCTTCACAAGATTATAGCATGAAATATAAGTAAATGAGGAAAAGCTTAATTAGCAATATAGTCCACAAGACTTCAAATAAAACAATGACAGAGGTGATTCCTGTTATATAAAATAAACAGTCCTTTTAGCGTGAATATTGGAATTATGTTGATCCTGGTATGAGAAGTGATTATAGTCCTTAGATCCAATAATAAATGGATAACATCAATGAACTATTAGCAAATGAGAGTTCTATAGCAGACAAATGGAATCCCTGAGAGCAGACTTAGTATCCCTCTTTCCAAAATAACTGTACGTAAAACCAATTATTAACCATTAATCGGAGAACATATTTTGCTTATTTGATGATGAGCATTAGAGTCCTTTCCAGGATAGTGCGGATTATGGTTCGTTGTAGTATGAAGAGAAGGCAGGCAACTGAGGTGAAGTCTGTTCCTATTCAGGGAGAGAATAGGAAGCATAGTCCGGATCAAAGCCAGAGGGTTCGGTACACAGGAATTCACTTTGAGCAAATTGGATGAGGTCACGGCTTCCTTTATGAAGTGAAGCACGTGACGTCAGACACATGGGCAGAAACGGATCGACGAAACCTTTAAGTCATACGGGTAATGCTGATCGGGATGAAAACATGTGGTCAAAAACAACATGGAGGAATTCCAAGAGAATATGGAGGAATCCTGACATCACCCCCCTTTTAAGGAGCATGCTCTGAGTGCTATTAATGAGGCTTTTGAGGATATTTATTATGAAATTATGCATATAGACAAGAGGCATGAACTTTTTCCTTGGTCTTCCCATGAGTCATCTTCAGGCCCATATCCTTTCCAACAGATTAAGTATTGAAGTTTTCCATGCTGAAGATGAGAATCCAAAATTCTATGAACTTCATTTTCAATTTCTCTATTAACTAGGACTGGGTCAGGAGGCTGTTGTTTATCACGAGAAAAAGAATACAAATATCTGTGTAGTACAGGCGCTTTAAATATGGTGTAATGTAAAATATATTACCAATTGAGTGACTGATCATCATATTATTAAGGGATATTAATTATTGTACGATCAAAACAGACAGAAATATACAACCTCTATATCTGTTAGGATTTGGGATCATTATACTTTATATGTGTGTCAATAACATCTAACAAATGGTGTGACCTCTGTATATTAACTTTGGGATTATTCTTTCTACTTTTTTATGTAAGCTATTTTAAGTGAACTGTTACAGGCTACTATATTGACAGTATAAATTTATTTGAATAGATTTAAGGCATAAGATTACAATTTAACTGTAGATTTGGTGCCTCTTTTTCCCCTCTTTCCTTTCCCTGTGGTGCACTATATACTCTATATTGCATTTATGGACAATATGTTAACTGGCTGGCTATTGCCAGCATCAAATATGGAGATCGGGAGACACCAGAAGTGACGTCGTGGACATTGCGATACGTCACTTCCGGTTTCGGGTGCACCAACAACGGAAGCCTTGAAGGTTCTCATTTTGATTGGACGACCGATGGCGGGCAAAATAGACCATCTGGACCAATGAGGAAGTATTCTATGATATTTAAATCGAAAAGTAACGAAAGCAGGAAACCGATTGAAAAAGCCTTGGTATAAGGTGAAACGCGTCTCGGACAGCAAGGACTCCTTTTTTACTGACCATTATTTAATGGTATTTTATTTACTATTTTTATATATGTTTGTGTAATAAATTTATTTTATTTTTCTATATAAGTTCCTTGAACTGTTATTTCCTCTCAATAAGGTGAGCAAGTACCTTTATCAATTTTTATTGCTATACTGGTCCAAGGGATATTACACTAGGATTCTGTCCCTCTGTTTCTCTTTTTAAGCATTTGAAAATCATCTCAGAAGAAGTTGGGTATTCACTTTAAATACCGCTGCGATTGTGATTTGAGCCTATCCTCCTCAGGCTCTTAATCATGTGAGTTTGCTACAATTCAAGTTTCCTTTGATTTCTCAAGCCTTAGCATACTGCACCAATTGTTTTCCCTCATCTCTTTTTCCTAGATACTTCCATATATACATTTGTATCCCTTATTATAAGGGTAAGTTGTACTTTGTTACATTAGCGCTCCACTGGGCCTTGTTGGTTGTGACATTCCGTCTCACTTATAACGCTCCACCTTCTTTTTTTTTTTAAAGGCCTGTTTGTTTCAATATCTTTTGTAGAGAGCCAGACTTTATGTCCAACCTTATATTCAGGAGGAGGTCTTTGCTTTTTGTCAGTACATTTTTTTGGACTTGAGGAGGAAGATTCAAGATTGCTTTTTAGAGTTTTAAATACGTTTGACATTTGTTCTATTTGAAAATTTACAGAAGTATTGGAACTACAAATGAGATCAGAAGGAAGAAAAGTTGTATGAAACCCATAATTGGAGTTAAAGGGTGTCATCTTTGTGCTTGAATGTAGTTATTATAAGCAAACTCAGCCAAAGATGGGTACAGAAAGATCTAAGATACTATTCCAGACATTGATTCACTCTCTGTTTGTTTGCCCATTTGTCTGAGGGTGATATGAAGAGGAGAATTTATTTACAAATCCAAGACTCTTACACAATTCTTTCCAGAACTTAGATGTGAACTTTGATCCTTGATAATTTCATCAGGTAACCCATGAAGACTTACAATGTTTGAGATAAATGATTTTGATAATTCGAGTGAAGAAGGAATTTTATAATTTGGAATAAAATTAGACATTTTAGTGAAACAATCCACAACCACAAAAATAGTGGTTTGTTTTTGAGACATGGGTAGATGAACAATTAAATCCATAGAGATGGATGATCAGGAACAGGCAGACTCATTAATAGTCCATAAGGATGTTGAAGGACAGGTTTATATCTTTGAGAGGTATGGCATGAGTACAAACACCTTCTTGTTCAGTTAAACTGGAGTTGATAGGAATTTGAAGTTCTTCCTTATCAATTTGTTTTATCTTGCTTATAAATTGAGATGTTATTCCAATGTATTTAGAAGGTGATATGATCAAAGTCGGTTCATTTGTACTATCATCTTGAGGATGTATATGTGATAGAGAATCATCCTTTTTATTCTTTGAACCAGGTCTTTATACTATGTGAAAATTGAACCTTTGAAAAAGCAGATTTCATCTGAGTTCACGTGCTGACAATGTTTTAGTTGTCTGCAAAAATTCAAGGTTTTTATGATCAGTGTAGACAAGTAAAGGATTTTTAGTTCCCTCAAATGATGCCACTTCTCGAAAGAAGCTTTTATTCCTAATAATTCTTTTTCATCAACTGCATAATTTTTTATTATTTTTTTGCGGGAGATAATGTGCGCGAAAAAAGCAATAGGATGTAAAGGATGTTGAGGACTTATTTGTTAAGAAAGCACAGCACCTATTGCGTTATCTGAAGCGTCCACTTCCAGGATGAAAGGAAAAGAGTTAGGCATCATGAGTATAGGTGCAGATGTAAAACGTTGCTTGAGGAAATCAAATGTCTTTTAAGTGTCAGCAGTTCAATTAAAAGGAATGTTCTTATGCGTACGTTGCGTAAGGGGTTGAATCATTTTTAGAAATTAGAAAATCCCAAGATACTTTGGACTTCTTTTACAGTAGTACATTTTGGAATTTTAGGATAAATTATTTCACCTCAAGGCATAAAGATTTAGTGGCTACTAAAAAGACTGAACATAACCCATTTGCAATACATTGGGTTGTCTTCTTTTGTAAATGGTATGCCATCATGGGGTAATTCTCATTCCTGGGTTACCATACCCTCTCATAGGCAACATAACCAATCTGGCAAATTTCAATGTGAGAAAACTGAAAATCAAGCCTTATATTTGATGTTGTAACTTTCAAAAACACTATACAACCTGTACATGGGGGTACTGTTATACTCAGGAAACTTCGCTGAACACAAATATTAGTGTTTTAAAATAGTAAATCATATCAAAATAATTGTATCATCAGTGAAAGTGCAGTTTTTATGTGAAAATGCAAAAAAAGTCACTTTCACTTACAATATCATCGCTGTGATATGTTTTACTGTTTTGAAACCCTAATATTTGTATTCATTGGTTTGCTGGGTCTATGTTGCCTTTTGAGACCATATGGTAGTCCAGGAATGTTAATTAAAGTCATCATGGCATACCATTTTCAAATGTAGACATCCCAGGGTATTCAAAATGGGGTATTTCCAGTCTTTTGTAGTAGCCACTTAGTCACAAATGCTGGCCAAAGTTAGCATTTTTATTTGTTTTTTTTGCATTTTTTAACCCTTTAAGGACCAAACTTCTGGATTAAAAGGGAATCATGACATGTCACACGTCATGTGTCCTTAAGGGGTTAAACAAAAACGGCACATTTACTGGTCATATCATCGTCATAAGTTTTACTTTTAAAAAAAAAACCTCATATTTGTGTTCAGAGAAGTCTCACAAGTATAACAATACCCCCCATGTAAAGGTTTTATGGTTTTTGGAAAGGTACAGGGTTAAATATAGGGCTTGACAATTAAATTATCTGGACTGTCTACCTGGGTTGTCAGACAGGTCCCTCAAATTATAATTAATAAAATCAAATAATTATGTAGTTAATATATACGTAGAGTGTGTGTGTTTGTGTGTGTATATATTAATAATAAATCAAATGTTTTTTTTTATTTATATTATCATATATATGCATTATATATTATACAATGCTTTAATTAATTTAGAATATATTATACATATATAATATATTTATTTTATTATTTTTTAAAAAAATTTTTTACACATTTTAGCTGCCTGACAGCTTAAAAAGTCCCCCTGCTGGCAGCTCCATAGACCCCCATTTGCGGCCATGTGATCCTGGAGAGGTCTGATAACTTTAGCATTCTTCTGCAGCAATAAAGTTTTGAAATAATAATGCATAACATAATGCATAAGTACTTGGCCAGTAGATATGAAAACTAGTCAATAGAGTATTGAATAGCTGTTTGAACACTTGCCATCCTTGAATTTTCTTTCCAATATTCGAAATGTATAAAAAAACTTTTTGAAGAAACCCCGAGCCAATTTGATTTAACCAGCCTCTGGGTGAAATTTAATTTCACTCCCAGTTTGTCATTTTCCTCCACTGAGTCTATTCTGTACACCCAAGTAATGGAAATCCAGTACAGCTGCAACTCCTCCAAAAGTTATCACCTTCCCAAAACAAATTAAACAAATAGAACATAAGTCCACCTCAACAGTGCATTTACTCAAGGCCTGCAAAAACATGTGGAAAAACATTTGTCAAAATACCTCTGCTCTTGGAAAAGCATCCTAGGTTGGGTAAGGCATCAGGAGAAGCAGGGTATTAATGAGACCACGGGTGTCCGTGGCTACACAACGGTAACTTCCTCATTGGAGTGCAGTATCTATATAGTGCATATGTTGTATAACATTGAGTGAGAATTAATGCTCTAGCTTGTATTTTGTTCTATTCATTTTTATTTTTTTTCTCTCTTGTTTTAGTATAATTTCTTTGTATAGCACACGGAACTCAATTGTTAATATGCCAACTTGAAATGTATATTGGACATAACCTGTTAAAATACTAACTGAGAACAACCAATAAATGGATTGTTTAAAAAAGGTGCAAAGTGGGCAGGTACCATTAAAGGGACTTTCCAGTGCCAGGAAAACATCTTGGCACTGCAGGACACTGCAGTGCCCCTCTCCCTCCCACCCCCACCCCATGTTACTTATCTGGACCAGCTCCGATGTCCCTCACGATGTCTGCCCATGCTCCTGACGTCAGCTGGGGAGACCTAATGTGCATGCGTGGCAATGGCTGTGCACGCGCATTAGACCTCATCATAGGAAAGCATTATTCAATGCTTTCCTATGCGGATTCTGGCGATGCTGGAGGTCCTCATGCATAGCGGGAGGAAGTCCAGCATCGTTTAAAACACTTTTTGTGTTCTAAGAACACAGAAATCCCTCTAATGGCTGTCTGATAGACAACCACTAGAGGAGGACTTAACCTTGCAAATTAAGTATTGCACGTTTTTAAAAATTTCAATAATTGCACTTGCAGGGTTAAGGGTGGTCTCCAATGGGCAGAAGTGGTCTGGGTGCCTGAAGTGTCCCTTTAAACAATAATGTTAAAGGACCACTATAGGCACCCAGACCACTTCAGCTCAATTAAGTGGTCTGGGTGCCAGATCCCTCTAGTTTTAACCTTGCAGCTGAAAACATAGCAGTTTCAGAGAAACTACTATGTTTCACTGAGGGTTAATCCAGCCTCTAGTGGCTGTCTCACTTACATCCGCTTGAGGAGTTTCCATGATTCTCACTGTGAAAATCGCAGTGAGAAGACCCTGGATGTCCATAGGAAAGCATTGAGTGGTTTGAATGCGCGCGGCTCTTACCGCGCCTGCGCATTCAGATCTGACGTCGGCAGGGGGAGGAGAGGTCACCAGCACCGAGGAAGCCCAGCACTGGAGAAAGGTAAGTGGCTGAAGGGGTTCTAACCCCTTCAGCCCAGCGGGAAGGGGGCCCTGAGGGTGGGGGGGACCTAATGACCCTATAGTGCCAGGAAAACGAGTTTGTTTTCCTTGCACTATAGTGGTCCTTTAAGTATATCTCCAAGACATTTATTTTTCCTGCACAAATCAGCACCCATGAATGGTACATTTATATTTAAGATTTAATAATATGGAATGAAACAATAATGAGCAATAGCTCCAAAACCAACTTTAATTTTTGCAGTGCAAATCAGCAAAAACACAGCATTAACAGATGGTATGTTTGTTTTTAAATTTAGTTACATAGGGTGTAAAGTGGGCATGTCTTGAGGTCACATAATCTAAAATATAATGTGCAATTTTAAGAGAACCAAACTGGCACAAACGAACATTGTTGTGGCACAAATCAGCAAAAACATAGCACAAATAAATGGTATATTTTTATTCATGTTTTAAAAACATGGGGTGCAAACTTCACCTAGCCATAATAAAAAAACAACATCAAATAATAAAACATTTAAAAAAAAAAACACAAATGCACATTTAATTTTATTACTGCACAATTTAGGAAGAACAGTTTTATATTTATACTGACTTTATTACTTTTCTAATTTCATTTTACTTGCCATTATTTCCCAAGCTGCTTGCTCACTGTATTATTACTATTTTTCATTTTGTATAGTTATACATTTTTTTTCATTTATTTCAAGAAAAGCTGCAGTACTTTGGTATACTTAAGCGAAATATACTTTACATCCAAGAATTTTTTTTTTAAATATTTTTCTGGATCCTTGATAGTATATAATATGTTGCAATAATATTTTAAAAAATCTAAACTATTTTATTTATTTGGAGCCCACCACCTATGATTAAATCATTGCAGAATTCTAGAAAAAAAACAAAAAAAAAACATGTTACTTAAATTATGTTTAATAATTATCTTATTGCAATGTACTAGATCAAACACCTAGATACATTATTTTCAAATTAGATGCAGATATAAACCAAACTAACTGCATACATTATCCACTATAGCTAAAAGATCATTGCTCGTTTATTTTATTTTCACTTTAACCAACCACAATATTTAATAAACAGATCTCTACATATGAGTAGTAGGCAAGAAAGGGATGGTCCAGGTACTCAAAGTTAGGTAATAAGCAGATTTATTGGAGAACTGCAGATGCTGTGTTTTTATAATAAATCTGCTTGTTACCTAATCTTGAGTGCCTGGACTATCACTTTCTTTTGCCTGTTGCTTGACTGAGGATTTGCCAACATCAAGACCGTTAAGCACGTGAGATTAAAGGAGAGTGTGGTTTTCTATGAAAAGTGACATTTAATATGGATGCATAGGTTGTTGGGCAGTAGCGCTGAAAAAGATGTTCCACAAGTGTGTTGCTTCCAACAACCACCATTTTTTCATTTTTTCTATTCATATAATTCCAGAGATGCAAAGAATAGGAGTTATTAAAAGATGGTAACTCTTCCCAAACCTCATAGTATCTTTTCCAAGCTCCCCAAGGAATAGGATAGAAACGTTGAGGGTTTAAGTAGGGGATATTACCACAAGTGACATCTTCTGTATTTTTAAATGGAGGCAGTACACACCACTGTTTCATAATACGTGTAAAGAGGGATGGTCCCTGATATCCCCATACTTCTCCCTTGTAGTTTTTTACAAAGTCTTCCATACATTTCCAGGTGAAGTTATGATGGCGATTAAGTTCAAAAACACTACTGCTGCAAACACTTAAAGTTTCTGCTGCAAGAAAATTCTCATGTGGAATGGGTTGCATTGAGATTACATCAGCATCGAGATATAGGCCGCCATATTTCCATGTAGATGCAAATCTTAAACCATCGGAGCTTACATGAATCCAATATCTTTCCTTCTTGGGATTAACCTAGAAGGGAAATTAAACAAGATATTAAATATTTTATGTTGATTTATAAATTAGAAACTAGAATTTATTTAAACACTAAACAGTAAATTAATAGCAGATTAATGTCACAAGTATGTTAGAATTCAGCCATTCTAATCAAATTAAACCCATTCAATCATTAATAAGAAAAAAAAATGGGCATCTAATCATCTGCCTTTCTGCGGTTTTTCAAATGTATCAAATCTTTATATAACTTGACTGATTACAAACACTTCACTCGGTTGAGCTAATTCCAGTGATACAGAAAAATTAAACTGTACCTTTAACACAAAACCTAGCAAAGTCTAAAGCTACTTATAACCTTATAACTTCACTTAACCATAGAACAATATTCCAACAAAAAGAAAATATTTGCTTGTTATTTATTAATTAATTCTTTGGATAGATATTGTGTTATAAATTATTATACATTAAATACATGTAAAATAACATTAATAACAGAAAATAACAAAGACAGGTAGATGTTTGAAGATAACAAAACTTCCATTTAACCCCTTCCCGACCGCAGACGAAAATTTCCGTCATTTACTAGAGTTAACCCCAGATCGTCGCAATCGCGGGGTTAACAGTGCTCCGGTCTGCCTGTGTATTAGAGGCAGACCGGGAGCACCCGATCGGGCTGCCCCAGCACCGGTGCTCACTCTGACAGGCTGTCAGAGCGAGCACATGTGCTGTATATACTCACCTTCCACCTCCCTGCACTTCCGGGTTCTGTGTGAAAAACAGGGAGACGGATCAGTGCTGCTGATCTTCTCCCTGTGTAAAAAAATAAAATAAAGTTAAATCCCACCCCCCCCTTTCCCCTGCTTAAATAAAATTAACCCCTTCCCTGCCAATTGATCACTGACTACAGTTTAATGTCATCTGATTTTTTCTTTTAACCCCTGAGGGTTAAGTATTTTTTTAACCCTCAGGGGTTAAATTTATTTTATTAATTAATTTAAATATTTAAAAATTATATATATTTAGCTAGCTGGGATGGGTAGAAGTTAGTGGGGAATTGGGGAATTTGGTGTTAGGCTAACTAGGGGTTAACGTTAAAAAAGTTTTAAAATAAGCTTTAAAAAGGTAAAAAAAGGTTTTTTAAAAAATGTTTTAGTAACGTTTAAGTAAAAAATACCACCCACCTTTACCCAATCTAAATAAAAATTAACCCCTTCCCTGCCAGTTGATCACTGCCTACAGTGATCAAAATACAGATCACAGTATTATACTGTAATCTAATTTCTTTTATCCCTTGAGCATTAACTTTTATTTATCTTTTAACCCTCAGAGGTTCAATTTATTTAATTAATTTAAATATTTTATAATTATATATATTTTGCTAGCTGGAGTGGATGGGAGTTATGGGAAAGGGGGGAATTTACTGTTAGTGCTGCTTACTGCTAGCTAGGGGTTAACAGTAAAAGAAAAGTTTAGAAAAAAATTTAAGTGTAAAAAAAGTTAAGAAAGTGTCAAACATTTAATAAATAAAACAGGTTTTACAAAGTAAAAAAAAGTTTTACAAAGTAAAAAAATACATAAAAAAATGCTCATTACCACTACACTTGGTACAAGCTAGCGGAAAAATGATCCCACGCTAAGGTTCAAAATATGCCTTTTGAATTACCCTGGGATGTCTTCTTTAAGAAATGGTATGCCTTTATGGTGTAATTGGATTATATAGCCTTGTAAAATACTCTAAAATGGGACATGGACACAGCGTAAAAATTCAAAGTTTGAAAAGAACTGGAATGGCTGTGTCCCAAATGTGCCCCTCCGATGTCCACATATACCAGGCAAAGGTACATACGGGGGTATTGCTGTACTCAGCTGACATAGCTGAGCAACATAAGAAGTATTATACAGTCGTAACACACATACGATTTGCAAAATATACTGTGCAAACTCATTTTGTGTGTCAAAAAGGCAAAAAAACGCTTATTACCACTACTTTTGGTACAAGCTAGCGGAAAAATGATCCCACGCTAAAGTTCAAAATATGCCTTTTGAAATACCCTGGGATGTGTTCTTTAAGAAATTGTATGCCTTTTTGGTGTAGTTGTAATATGTAGCCTGCTCAAGTGCTCCAAAGTGGGACACGGACGCCTCAAAACCCTCCATGAAAATTACTTTACACTTAAAAACGTTAACTTGTCACGTCTCTTTTACAGCAGTGTAACTTCACAAAATAGTGTCTAGGTAATACATTGGGCATATTGTTTTACTCAGAAGACTTAGCTGAGCATAATTTGGGGGGTTTGAACTAAGTGGCACATATGAAATGTACAAAATGCCTAGCAAAAATGTAATCCTTATGTAAAAAATGCTCAAAATTATTTTTTACCATATACTTTGGCATATATTGGTGAAAAAATGGGGGCATGTTAAGGCACAATATGCACCATATGAGATAACCTGGAGTGTCTACTTTTACAAATGTTAGGCCTTTGTGGGGTTTTTATGAACAGTCAAACTGCTATAATACCCCAAATTGAAGCATAGGCCCATTAAATCCGTTTCTCAAAATTCTACTGTGAATACTGAAAAGGACAGGTATCCTATATGGCACTGTAACTTCACGAAATAGTGCCAAGGACATACAATGGGGGTGTCATTTTACTCAGCAGATGTAACTGAACACAAAATAAAACTTTTTACAGGAATAGCACATACCAACTTTACAAAATACATGAGAAATTCTTTGTTATAAGTTTGTGTGCCAAAAACCCCTCCCAAAAATTTTACTCCAATACTTAGAGATTGGCGGTGAAATGGCTACGTAGAAAGTGTCAAAACAACCTTAGGACAATAGTATGTGATGTGTACTTTATATAAATATATACTTTTGTGTGGCAATTTTGTTTTCTTTTATGGCTATTAAGCTTACAAGACAAACATACCAAATTCTAAAATCGCTCCACATTAAAAGTTTTTTTTAATTCCTTGTGCTTTGTGACCTGTAAATACCAAAAAAACTTAAAATCCCAGACACATTATATATTCTGTAAATCAGAACAACTAAATGAATTTATTTTTAATTACTTTCTTTAACCTGCACTAATTAGGCACACATTATTATTATTGCAAAAACTGTACAAAAAACACAAAATGTTTCTTTTGTTTTGCATTTTTCTTTTTTTTAATAATAAATAAGCATTTATATATATATATATATATATATATATAATACACAAGATCCAGCGCACTCACCTATCCACTAAACAGCAACTTCAATGTTGAAAGATTTTATTTGTTTTTTTAAAAACACCTAATCTAGGCAAAAATAATGGGGGTTTAGTTACATTATATGATCATACATTGCATAAGCCTGCCACAACGTCAATGTACCCCATCTTTGGCAGGTCCTACACTAACAGCCTAATGTCTGCTCTTATGAGATTAACCTACCTGGGGAAAAAAACTCCATCTGGGGCTCTCTGCAGTACAAGGCTAAATAGGGCCCTCTTGTTTTATATATATATATGTGTGTATGATTTGATCTTGATGAAAGTCCTGGATATTGGACTGAAACGTTGATCGTGATTTTAAAACTTTAAAATTAAGATTGGACTTTTTAAGACTGTGAGTGCTGCTCGCTTTTTGGATATATATATGTACACATACTGTAAAAGTGAGATTTTTGTGGTAAAAGCAAGAATATAGCTTGCCTGGTGAGAGTATTTGTGTTTAATATTGCATTAAGTATCCACTTATTTCAGGTGGAAGGGGTTTTCATCCACACTTTTTTCCCTACCACAACTTATTTGATATGTACTTAACAAGTAACGCCAAGCCTGCATAGCAAGCCAGTAACCCTATCTCATGCTGATGACTTGAAATAACAATGAAACAGATGTCCATGAGTGGTTCACGGGCATTGAACCTCTTTCTTAGTTGTGTTTCAAAGCTGTTGTATGCAGCAGACACATACTCCAAGGTATCCATGTATAACGTGGAATTATGAGGTAAACATGTGGTTCTTTGTTGAGCTAATTTGCATACACCTACCCAGAATTCCTTGCAGTAGTGAGAGCACTGTTAAAGTGAAAATGAAGAAAAAAAGTTACCTGCACTCTCTCCTTAATCCCTATGTATATTTCAACAAATGGAGGTCATTTAGTTACTCCACTGCCCATTGGAGGGAATGGCCGCCTGCCAATGTCAAGGCAGACTACCCTAAGCGGGTCCTACACTGACCCTTCACCTTGCTTCCTTGAGCTTCTGGCAAAGATATCTCTAATGAGAAAGAGAGGGGTATTTTTTATATACACCCCTATATATTTATTAATCCTTAAATGAGATGGGTGGCAGCATTGTAACAAAGCTGTGTGATACAAAAAGTGAATACAAATACAAAAAGAAAAGTGCTGCACTCACTCCCATCACTCCTGGGCAGCAGCAACGACCACAGTACACATCAGCCCAAATACATATAGTAAAAACCACAAAAAAAAGTTACCTGCACTCTCTCCTTAATCCCTATGTATATTTAAACAAGCTGTAAGTAGGCTGTAATGTAGGTTTTGTAACTGTATCTATAACATGTGAAAAATCTTTATATGCAATTAGGATTTGGAACATCCATTTAGTTACTCCAATGGCCATTGGAGGGAATGCCCGCCTGCCAACGTCAAGGCAGACCCCCCTAAGCGTGTCCTAAATTGACCTCCATTTGTTTAAACATACATAAGGATTAAGGAGAGAGCGCAGGTAACTTTTTTCCTTTGGTGTTTACTATATATATATATTGGGGCGGATGTGTACTGTGGTCGTTGCCCAGGAGTGATGGGAGTGAGCGCAGGACTTATCTTTTTGTACAATATAAAATTAACCCACTTGCAATGCCTGATATACAGATAGTAATAAATGAGCTGCTGAAACAAGGTGTTATTAAGGAACAATATAGTTCCATGAATACCACAGTCTATCCTGTACCAGAGACATACTATAAATGGAGAATGGTATTAGACTATAGAGAAGTGAACAGAATTACACCACCTGTAGCAGCTCAGAATACGCATTCCCCATCCATTTTACACCATATGTTTAGAGGAAAATATAAAACTACATTGGATTTATCCAATGGTTTCTGGAGCCATCCCATCAGTCCAGAAAGTTATAATATAACTAGTTTTACCTGAGCAGGGAAGCAATATGTTTGGACAAGATAACCGCAAGGTTTTATTAACTGTCCAGTATTATTTACAGCAGATATAGTGTCACTGTTAACAGAAATTCCAAATGTGGAAGTATATGTAGACGATATATATACTTTTCGCATGACATTAAAAGTGAACACCTGGATGTGTTGAAAAAAGTTCTGCAAAGAGTAAAATCAGCTGGCTACATAATTTAATTTAAAAAAAAAAAAAATCACAGATAGCAAGAAATACAGTAAACTATCTAGGGTTTGAAATTTCGAATCAAGGTTGTGGTTTAACTACATGCTACAAATATAAGATATCTAATATTTCTACTACGAAAAGCTTAAAACAGCTGAGGAGTATAGTTGGCCTTCTAAATTATGCAATGTTTTTTTATTCCAAACTGATAGTCTCATTTAGCTCACCCATCTCAATTGAAATTAAGAATAAACGCAATACAATTGCTTTTCAATGGACAACAGAAAATGATACAGCATTAAAAGCTCTTATTAATGCTGTGAATAACACATCATATCTTGCCCAACGAAACTGTGATACAAAGCTCATAGCTACAATCACATGTTCTCTACATGTAGCATATGCACTTTTATATAATTAAAATGACGTGATTCCTGTATGTTTACCATCTTATGTTTTTACCAAAACTGAATTAAAATATAGCCTTCTGGAGAAGGTTTTAACAGCTATTTCAATTACCATATTGAAATCAAGAGACATCGCTCAAGGACAACAGATTGTGTTATGTACACCTATTGCTTCACTAAATGCTCTGCAAAATCAAACAATTA
>OW240913.1:57005453-57015835 GCA_933207985.1 Pelobates cultripes | reverse complement strand
CATCAGATTTTGAAAGTAAATGGGAAAAGCAGACACACCCTAATGGTTTCTATAAAGCCATATTTTATACAGATGGGTCGGCCAGGACAGGCAGATCAGACTTTGTTAATAACCATTCAGCACAGCATGCCAAAATATGTGCATACACACATGCCTTAAAGGAAAGTTTGTCAATAAAAGGATCAGTTTTGATAGTGACAGACTCAGCATATATCACAAGATCCACTGTACAAGATCTCTCAGTCTGGCGCTCAAATGGTTTTCTTACGGTACAATGTAAACCACTGAAGTATATCTCTTTGTGGAAACAGAATAATGCATATTTGCAATAGAAACATGACATTGAAATTGTGTATGAACCTGCACATAGGAAGTTAGATTCTTCACCTCATACAGTTGGTAATCAGCTAGCAGACACTTTGGCATAAAGTGTCAGTAACATCTATTCTGTTAACGTGGTTACTAGATTACAGAAACATACCCTTTCTCTCAAATTTGATGCAGAGTTAAATGCTTGCCTGGATAAGACCAGACCTAATCCACCTTGCTATCCTAACAAATAGTTCTATCAATTAGAAAGGGTTAATTGTATAGTAACCATTGATGGTAATGACTTGATTGTTCCTCCTGTAAAGGAAAGGGAGAGTCTTGCCCTAGAAGCTAATTCAGGATTGGGGCAAGCTCATTTGGGTAGAGATAATGTACTTACTACTCTGAAAAAGAAATACAGGTGGCCCAATATGAGAGAGACTGTTGTTCATGTTATTGGTAATTGTAAACAGTGCTTATTGGTGAATGGATCCATTCAATCAGATCATTTATTGAAAAATCCATAACCAATGTACCTTTTGAATTACTATACATTGATCGTATTGGACCATTGCCACCATCTGAAGGTTATAAATATGTTTTAGTATGTGTTGATGCATGTACCAGGTTTACTTGGTTATACCCTGTGCAAAGTGCAACTTCAAATACCACGATTGCTAGTCTCATCTCCTTAGTATGCATTGGTAAACCTAGGACTATCCACTCGGATGGTGGTCCTGCATTTACTGCAAAGGAAACCCAAAACGGGACAACCACATTTGGATTACTTTGGGAAATCAGTGCACCTAACCACCCCCAAAGTAGAGTGGTTGTGGAACGGAAAAATACAGAGGTAGATAGATTATTAACCAAGTTGCTTGCCCCACACAGTGGTATCCACTTATTCCTATAGAACAATTGTGTGTTAACAACATAAAGAATAATACTAATGGTAAAACCCCATATGAAATGTTGTATGGTGTCCCTTGTAACACAACTTTCACTAAACATATTTCTGAACCAGGGAGATTAGAACAGCTGGTTCTGTTGGAGGAAATTAGAGAATTGTTTTACCGACCCACCACCTGCTGCTTGGGTTCCTACTGTTGGCCAGCTTGTCCTGGAGAGGGTGCATTCAGTACGCCCTCTGCGACATCGCTGGAAAAATCCTGTGAAAATTGTGATGATTTTAAATCCAAGAACTTTCATTACAGAGAACCAACAGGGCCAACAGAGAACAGTAAGCATTGATAATTTAAACCTAGCAAAATATTTCCAAGAGCCATTAACCCTGACAAAATGGATGTTGTTGAATGAAACAAGAAAAACCCAGAAGAGGACAGAAAAGCCACCCATCTCTGCATGATCAGACAGACATTTACAATTGACATGGAAGAAATGGAAAATGAATCATCATTATCAGAAAAACGTACTGTACATAAATTATGGAATACAGTAAGAAAGAAATGCAAAGATGGGAGCAAATGGATACTGTAAGGGATTGCCTGGCACCCCAACTGGGTACCTCAATTTGACGGATGCTCCTAGTGCTTCCCGAGGGCTCCAAGCACTCCACTAGACACCATAACCACCGCAGATCCCACAAACTGCCACAGCTTGGTTGGGGTCTCGCCGTCTTCCACCCACTCTGGACCCAAGACCAGGATCCAGCTTCCAGTAGGTAGACCTCTCTTATAATCCAGAGAGCAGGAACAGCTCTTACAAGCGCTTAATGATTATAGTGATTATAACAATCCCCAGAGTGTAGGTAGTTCTCCAATCCCCCAAACATGAGCCAAGACTTCATGAAGGGTAGAATAAGTCTGAGGCTTTATTGGTACAGGTTTACTTGTATACAATTCCTCAGGCCAGGGGCACACCCCCTGGACCTGATGGAACACAGGGGCACAAACCAATCAGAAAAATATAACAATGTCCAACATTCCCACTTACAGCACACAATCCCTCCCCTCTGCCTGTGATATAATTAAAGAAGACAATGGACTAACTCAATTAACTCCCAAAAAGTACCCCAAAATGCATCACATCCCCTGATAGCCCCGATCTGGGTGAACAACATATCCAAAAATCAACCAGATCAGTTCAGGGGTTCAGGGGTTCAGGAATTTCCTGGAAGTCTTATTTTTGCCCCTCTGTGCACATGGTCCCATGGCCAAAACAGTTCCATACACTCGACGACAAAACACCACTGGACAATTTAAGATGGCCGCCGCCACATGTTTAAATCTGTTCCAGTTTAAAGTCCAAGGGGCAGAACTTAGGTGCAAGCGTACCTGTTGCTATATGGTGACAAATGTCTTTCCTGTATCTTACCTGATTTTCCCATTGTTGAAAAACATCCTTATTCTGCACTAGAATTTCTTTTAATTCTTGTTTATTTGATAATGAGGTGTAATTTAGTTGATGTTCTATTTGTGAATCAACATTAATTGTTACAGTAAGCTGTAATGTAGGTTTTGAAACTGTATCTATAACATGTGAAAAATCTTTATATGCAATTAAGAATGGAACATCCAAACCAGGATGTTCAGCTAGTTGATGGAATGATTTCTGCTTGTGACTAAGTTCAAATTCACTTCTGCTAGTGTATCTAACAGTGTATAAATTGTCACTTTGCCATAAGTCTTTTCATATATACTGGCTATTACAATATCTCAGTTTTCAGTTTCTGCTTGTGTAATTGACAGTCCAGAGGGCAGCAATGCATTTACTAATCCCTGTCTCTGTACTGCAGTTGGAATCTGGTAAACCCCATCTAAAGCATGTGTTTTTTCATTAAGCCATAATGCTATTTCCTTAACAGATGTTGGTACTGTGCCAATAGTAGCTTTAATATTAGTCATAGGAATACGCCGTATTCCTGTCCCCACTGTGTAAACTATAGTACTTCTAACAATTGGTCCTATTAACGCTTGTAATAAGTCTCTTATGAAAACAATTTCTAGCATTAACCTCGCTCTTTCTGCTTGTGCAGACTGCACAGCTGCTGGTAGTTCATGGCTATGTACAGGAACATATAACAATCCCTTATTAACACCCCACTGTCCTGGGACTAATGGGCCATGCCCTGCTGGAGTATTAGGTATATTATGGTGTTTACCGAATAGTTGTATGTATGCCTCTCTTTTCATATTAATTAAGGTCTGTGTACTTAAATCTGGTAAAGTATTACTTAGTTCCATAAATGTTGGCTGATCTATTTCCAAACTTTGAAAGCCCAATACTGCAGTAAGATAGTCTGAGCTCCATCAGCTGATCGTCTGTAAAGGTAGCCTTGTGGAAGACCACACTAAGACTCTATTCTGCACATCATCATTTATATTTAATTTAACCACCCTGTACATTTATTTTATATATCCTGTGTGCATTGTATATTTTCTTGTCTTTTTATCTTGTCTGTAATGCTAAAGTGTAGTTTTGCTAGTCCTGTATGTAATTTATCTATTCACCTATATGCATTCCACCTATTTTCCCCTCTGATTTGTGACTAACCTCTGACCCTTCCCTTCTTTTATTGATATGTTTGTTTTTATTTGAATAGCCATCCCTTCATCTCTGAGCCTAGATACATACCCCCCTCCTTCAGCTTTATTGCAAAGGAGGGGGGTATGTATCTCACATATCTTTATTCAACAGCCTGATTTCCAAACTTTGAAAGCCCAATACTGCTGTAAGATAGTCTGCCACCCCACCCTCATTATTACATTTATAGATTGTCTGTCACACCCACATTTTACATAAGTTAAAACAGGTGTACACACTGCCTCTTATTAGTACACTCCACTTTCTTAACCCATAAAACGTAATATTTATCCTACCTTCACCTGCTCTTGATATTCCAATTATTTCCAATTTACTTTTTCACAGTTTAGCAATGATCTGTCTTCTCATCCTCTTTATTTCCTTATTCTCCCTCAATATAAAAATCTCTCCTTACACCCGCTTCACTCATCCCCTCAACCACTTTTACATATGCCCCTTGTAACGGCACCCTCAGCATAAAAGGGTTAAACCGCCGTTTAGTAGATCTTCCCCTTCCAAAGATACAGGCACGGCTACTGCAGAACACCAAACTCCCGAACTGCATACAAGGGAATGCTTCAAACTCCCGAACTGCATATAAAGTAGCACTCCAAACTCCCGAACTGGAACCTCACGAATAGCTGCTAACAGACGAACAGGAAAAGCACCCAAGCGGCTTACACTCCTAGCAATCGGTCTCTATCAGCATACAGTAAATCCTCCCAAGAACGAGACAGAGCTCCGTGTTGAGGGTCAGGCAGTGGTCTGGTTTAATGAGGGCTACCTGCCCAGTATTTATGCAGGTCTCCCACCTGGTGGACACTCCCCTAGGGGACCAAATGGGAGACTATGACAAAGGACAGACATGAACCAATGACAGACACACAGAGGTAAAGCCTCCCCACAATGCATCCTAACTTCCCTCCCTCTGTCCTGGAGATAATTGGGAAGTAATCCAATTATCTCCCAGGACAGAGGCAAAACTCCATTAACCACATGGCAGTAAAAGACAGTAAAAGACATAAAAATGTATAAAGTTACAACTGTTGCACAAAACATATACATTCTACCTATCCCCAGATAGCTTAGATATGAGCGCACAAAAGTACCGAATAGCGCTCAGATCCTATGCACACAGTCCAATCGCCGTGGAGTTAAAGTGTTCACAAAGTCTGTTCTCCATAAGAATAGACTCCACGGGATGGCTATCTGGGGTAATGCTGTTCATACGGTTTAAACTACCGAATGAACAGGCATCTGGTTAAATGACCAAATGCAGAAGCAAGGAGGCTGACGGCTCAGCGGTGTTCGCGCAAATAAGTGTCCGTTTTCAGTCCCATGAGTTGGGCGTCGAAGACCGCTGTGCGTTCGCGTGTTTAAAATGGCCACGACCTCGTGTTCGGTATACGAATGGCGGCCACCCAGCATTCGTCTATAAAGCTGCGGTTAACCGCAGCTTCTGAGAGGTTAATTGCCGACACACTCCAGCTCCCACAACATTAACTTATGTATTTTAATGGAGTGTTATTTATATGCACAATTTCACCAATTTGTTTGTAGTGGATAGTGATGCAGCGAACTGTTCGCAGGCGAACAGTTCCTGGCGAACATAGCGTGTTCGCGTTCGCCACGGATGGCGAACATATGCGCGGTTCGATCCGCCCCCTATTCGTCATCATTGAGTAAACTTTGACCCTGTACCTCACAGTCAGCAGACACATTCCAGCCAATTAGCAGCACACCCTCCCTAGCAGACCCTCCCACCTACTGGACAGCATCCATTTTACATTCATTCTCAAGCTGCATGCTTAGTGAGAGGAGGGAAAGTGTAGCTGCTGTTGATTAGATAGGGAAATGCATAGCTAGGTTAGGGTATACAGTGTCCAATACAGTCCTGAAGGACTCATCTGATCTCTGCTGTAAGGACAGCACCCCAAAAAGCCCTTTTTAGGGCTAGAACATCAGTCTGATTTTTTTTTTTTTTTTCTGTGTAATGTAATTGCAGTTGCCTGCCTGCTGCTAGCTTCTGTGTCAGGCTCACAGTGGATACTGTGCCCAGTGCCACCACTCACTCACTGGTGTCACAATAGCTTGCATTTAAAAAAAAATAATTTTTTTTTCACTATAATAGATTGAATAGCAGTTAGTTGTCTCAAAGCGGGTGTGTCAGGCTCACAGTGGATACTGTGCCCAGTGCCACCACTCACTCACTGGTGTCACAATAGCTTGCATTTAAAAACAAAAAACTTTTTTCACTCTTATAGATTGAATAGCAGTTATTGTCTCAAAGCGGGTGTGTCAGGCTCACAGTGGATACTGTGCCCAGTGCCACCACTCACTCACTGGTGTCACAATAGCTTGCATTTAAAAACAAAAAACTTTTTTCACTGTTATAGATTGAATAGCAGTCAGTGTCCTTAAAGCGGGTGTGTGAGGCTCACAGTGGATATTGTGCCCAGTGCCACCACTCACTCACTGGTGTCACAATAGCTTGCATTTAAAAACAAAAAACTTTTTTCACTGTTATAGATTGAATAGCAGTTAGTTGTCTCACAGCGGGTGTGTCAGCCCTACAGCGTGTACTCTGCCAGTTCACAGTGCCACTCATATCTGGTGTCATAATAGCTTGCATTTAAAACCAAAAAACTTTTTTCACTGTTATAGATTGAATAGCAGTTAGTTGTCTCAAAGCGGGTGTGCCAGGCTCACAGTGGATACTGTGCCCAGTGCCACCACTCAATCACTGGTGTCACAATAGCTTGCATTTAAAAACAAAAAACTTTTTTCACTGTTATAGATTGAATAGCATTCAGTGTCCTTAAAGCGGGTGTGTTAAGCTCACAGTGGATACGGTGCCCAGAGCCACCACTCACTGGTGTCACAATAGTTTGCATTTAAAAACAAAAAACTTTTTTCACTGTTATAGATTGAATAGCAGTTAGTTGTCTCAAAGCGGGTGTGTCAGCCCTACAGCGTGTACTCTGCCAGTTCACAGTGACACTCATATCTGGTGTCACAATAGCGTGCATTTAAAAACAAAAAACTTTTTTCACTGTTATAGATTGAATAGCAGTTTGTTGTCTTCAAGGCCACCCCGCAGGCCACCCCGCAGGGGCCGTCATGGTCGTGGTGCTGTGATTCCCTTTTGCCCTAGAATAATGCCCAGTTTTCAGAGGCCAGGTACCCTGAACTTGAAAAGTTCTGAGGACATAGTTGACTGGCTAACACAGGACACCCAATCTTCTACAGCCTCCGCTCAGAACCTTGACGCACCATCCTCCTCCAGCTTAGCTTCAGGCACCTCTCAAGATAACACTCACCCGCCTGCCGCCACCACCAAAACTAGCACCACAGCCGCTTCGGTTGGTATGTCAGAGGAGTTATTCACACATCCGTTTGAAGAAATGAGTGATGCGCAACCATTATTGCCAGAGGATGTAGATAACAGGGATATATCTCAGGCAGGCAGCATTACACACATGGACGTACGGTGTGATGATGATGATGATGTTGTACCCGCTGCTGCTTCCTTTGTTGAGTTGTCAGATACAAGTGAAGCGGTTGATGATGACGATGCGTCCATGGATGTCACGTGGGTGCCCGCTCGTCAAGAAGAAGAACAGGGCTAAAGTTCAGATGGGGAGACAGGGAGGAGGAGGAGACGAGTTGGAAGCAGGGGGAGGTCGTCGCAAGGAGCTAGTGGCACAGTCAGACAGCATGCATCGGCACCCGGGGTCAGCCCAACAGCACGCCAATCAACGCATGCTGTGTCCACCACCAGAATGCCGTCATTGCAGAGCTCAGCAGTGTGGAATTTTTTTTGTGTGTCTGCCTCTGACAACAGCGATGCCATTTGCAACCTGTGCCAAAAGAAACTGAGTCGTGGGAAGTCCAACACCCACCTAGGTACAACTGTTTTGCGTAGGCACATGATCGCACATCACAAACGCCTATGGGATCAACACATGAGTACAAGCAGCACACAAACTCAAAGCCGCCATCCTCCTCCTGGTCCAGCATCTTCAGCCACGTCAACCACTGCTGTCCTCCTTGTCCCCTCTCAACCATCCCCCACTCCGTCTCTCGCCTTGAGCAGTTCCTGCTCATCTGCCCACAGTCAGGTGTCTGTCAAGAACATGTTTGAGAGTAAGAAGCCAATGTCAGAAAGTCACCCCCTTGCCCGGGGTCTGTACTATTAGCCCGCCAGCTTTTACCATACAAGCTGGTGGAGTCTGTGACGTTTCAAAAAATTTGTAGCTATTGGAACACCACAGTGGAAGGTACCCGGACGAAATTTCTTTTCACAAAAGGCAATCCCCAACCTGTATTCGATTGTGCAAAAGGAAGTAATGGCATCTCTGGCACACAGTGTTGGGGCAAGGGTCCATCTGACCACCTGATACCTGGTCTGCAAAGCATGGTCAGGGCAGGTATATCACCTACACTGCGTATTGGGTAAACCTGCTGACGGCTGCCAAGCATGGAATGCGTGGCTCTGCAGAGGAGTTGGTGACACCGCCACGACTTGCAGGTAGGCCTGCTGCCACCTCCTCTACTCCTCCTACTCCATCCTCTTCCATAACCTCCTCGGCTGAGTCCTCTTCTGCTGCTGCGTCTTGCTCCACATCAACGGCACCCCCCCAGCTCCCCAGGTACTATTCCACATCCCGGATACGGCAGTGTCACGCCGCCTTGGGTTTGACTTGCTTGAAAGCAGAGAGTCACACCGGACAAGCACTCCTGTCCGCCCTGAACGCACAGGTGGAAAAGTGGCTGACTCCGCAGCGACTGGATATCGGCAAAGTGGTTTGTGACAACGGAACAAATTTGTTAGCGGCATTGAAGTTGGGCAAGTTGTCACATGTGCCGTGCATGGCACATGTGTGTAATCTGATCGTACAACGCTTTGTGCATAAGTACATAGGCTTACAGGACGTCCTGAAGCAGGCCAGGAAGGTGTGTGGCCATTTCAGGCGTTCCTACACGGCCATGGCTCACTTTGCCGATATCCAGCGGCGAAACAACATGCCAGTGAGGCGCTTGATTTGCGACAGCCCGACACGTTGGAATTCAACACTCCTAATGTTCGACCGCCTGCTCCAACAAGAAAAAGCCGTTAATGAATATTTGTATGACCGGGGTGCTAGGACAGCCTCTGGGGAGCTGGGAATTTTTTTGCCACGCTACTGGACGCTCATGCGCAATGCCTGTAGGCTCATGCGTCCTTTTGAGGAGGTGACAAATTTAGTCAGTCGCACCGAAGGCACCATCAGTGACATCATACCATTTGTTTTCTTCCTGGAGCGTGCCCTGCGAAGAGTGCTGGATCAGGCCGTAGATGAGCGTGAAGAGGAAGAGGAAGAGTTGTGGTCACCATCACCTCCAGAAACAGCCTTATCAGCATCGCTTGCTGGACCTGCGGCAACGCTGGAAGAGGATTGTGAGGAAGAGGAGTCAGAGGAGGAATGTGGCTTGAGGAGGAGGAAGAGGAGGAGCAAGACCAACCACAACAGGCATCCCAGGGTGCTCGTTGTCACCTATCTGGTACCCGTGGTGTTGTACGTGGCTGGGGGGGAAGAACATACCTTCATTGAGATCACCGAGGAGGAGGAATGGGAAATGAGTAGCTCGGCATCCAACCTTGTGCAAATGGGGTCTTTCATGTTGTCGTGCCTGTTGAGGAACCCTTGTATAAAAAGGCTGAAGGAGAACAACCTGTACTGGGTGTCCACGCTACTAGACCCCCGGTATAAGCAGAAAGTGGCTGAAATGTTACCAAATTACAACAAGTCGGAAAGGATGCAGCATTGCAAAATAAATTGAAAAGTAGCTTTTACACAGCGATAAGGAAATACAGCATCAACGGAATCTAACAGGGGAAGAGGTGGAGCCATCCTCTCCTCCCGGCATGACCACGCCGCAAGGACAGGACGCTTTTAGAGACGGTTGTTGATGGAGGACATGTGGGACCTTTTAAGTCCATTTATCGCCACAGTTCTTCGATCCACCCTCAGAGAGTTTATCGACCGACAGGTAGCAGACTACCTCGCCTTAACTGCAGACATCGACACTCTGAGGAGCGATGAACCCCTTGACTACTGGGTGTGCAGGCTTGACCTGTGGCCTGAGCTATCCCAATTTGCGATAGAACTTCTGGCCTGCCCCGCTTCAAGTGTCCTGTCAGAAAGGACCTTCAGTGCAGCAGGAGGTATTGTCACTGAGAAGAGAAGTCGCCTAGGTCAAAAAAGTCTAGATTACCTCACCTTTATTAAGATGAATGAGGGATGGATCCCTAAGGGACTGACACTGGGCGATACATTAGATTAAAAAAGGCCTGATGAGATGAGCTGCCTTGGGCTAAAAATGGTCCACACGCTGCTGTATTTTAGCTCTGAATGCCTGTTGACTTGCGTGACTGATCCGCCACCAACTTGGGTTCAAGCCGCCATCTTTAGGGCACTTTCTGCCTGTGAAACAAACATCAGTTATAGATTGAATAGCAGTTAGTTGTCTCAAAGCGGGTGTGTCAG
>OW240913.1:56975654-56991603 GCA_933207985.1 Pelobates cultripes | reverse complement strand
CAATTAGAACGTTGCGGTTAACCACAGACACTTCTCAATTAAAACCGAATACTGGGTGGTCACGGTTCGTATGTCGACCACGAGGCGGCGGCCATTTTGACTATGCGAAAGCCCAGCGGTGTTCGACGATTATTTCATGGAACTAAAAATGGCCACTTTTTCAACCGAACAACACTGAAGCCGTCGACCTCCCCTTCTCAATCGACAAAAGCATACGAATACCAGCCGTTCGGGAGATTTAATAACACGAATGGACTTAACCCAGATAGCCTTCCCATGGAGTCAATCGCATACCGAAGAACTGTAATAGACTTTGACTCCATGCCTATTGAACTATGCGTATGGGATCTGAGCGCTATTCGCCAATAATATGCACTCAGATCCAGGCTATCTGGCGATGTGTTACATGAATGCAATATGTTCGGCAGTTAAAAAGTTCTGAATTTTAATGTGTTTTGTAACTTTGAGTTAAAATGGAGATTTGCCTCTGCTCTGGGAGATAATTGAATTACTTCCCAATTATCTCCCGAGCAGAGGGGAGGAAACTGTGATGCATGCTGGGAATATTGTGGGGATGTATGTCCAAAATGTCTCCATGTCCTTCTGTAATTCCAGTCTCCCATTTGGTCCCCTAGGGGAGTGTCCACCAAGTGGGAGACCTGCATAAATACGGGCAGGTAGCCCACAGTAAACTCAGTTCGTGTTTTACCCTCAAAGCGGAGCTTGGTCTCGTTATTGGGGGGATTTTATTACCGGCGACGAGAGACTGCTTATTGGGATTATTGGCCGCTTGGAAACTATTGCCGCTCGGCTGCTATTAGCGATTCGTGTATTTGGAGCTCATGAAGGGAAGGAGCCGTACAGGTACCGTTCGGGAGTTTAGAGTGTTCCCTAGCTGGCGGTTTGCATGGTTATACTGCATACGCTACCAGACCACATTATTGCGAACGGGGAGCATTCACTAAACGGCGGTTTGTACAATTATTACTGGAGGTACCGTAACAGCTAGGTTTCACCAAATTCACCTCCTAGTAATACAATTTTGCCACTGGGCATTAGCTACTGCCAGCCCACCATTCTTGCTTCACCTATCATTAACACTATTGTAGCGGAGTAGTGGTATTATCCACGGTATCTCCGCTGGTAGACAGGATGAAGCAGGTAAAATGTAGGTAAAATGCAGGTAGCGTAGTTACAATCCTTTTTTCCTAAGAACTAGACGACACATAGCTTGGAGGTTAAAACACTGGCATCTCACCAGGCTGAGTCAAAACTCTTTAATGATTACAGTTTCCTTTTAAACAGGGGGGTCTGCATTCCACACAATACACTTCCCTTACTCCCAGGCAGGAGGGGGTTGGGTTACAGATAGCCATCTCCTGCCTTAGGAGATACCAAGCAGTACACAGGAATACACTTTACATCATATTACATTCAGGGGGGTTACACTTTAAGTGGCTGGTTTGGCCACAGATAGGAATAGCAATGCAGTAATGGCAAGATATATACAAGGACATTCTGTAAGTGGCTAGGTTTGCCACAATGCTCCCCCAGAACCAAGCCGGCATACACAGTCTGATCCCAACGGATCGGCTTGGGGATGTCCGGAGGAGTACTCACAGATCACTTTTCAAGTTCAGTTTGTCTGGATAACCCGTCAGCGTTGCCATTTAGCTTTCCCAGGCGGTAATGGATGGTAAAGTCAAAAAGGCCGCAGCGCCAAACTCCAGCGCAGCAGCCTGGCATTGTCTCCTGACACCCGGTTCAGCCATACCAACGGGTTGTGATCTGTGAGTAGCGAGAATGGTTGTCCGTACAAATAGGGCTGCAGCTTCTTGAGGGCCCACACCACGGCCAGGCATCAGAGACTGTCTTATCATTGAGCCTTTGATAGTCTACGCAGAAGCGGGTAGTTCCATCGCGCTTCGGCACCTGAACTACTGGAGAGGCCCATGGGCTATCAGAAGGTTCTATAACCCCCAATTGTAACATGTCCTTGATCTCCTTACGCATATTCTCTTTTACAGACTTGGGGATGCGGTAAGGTGGTTGACGGAGGGGTGTCTGCCCTGGGGTTTCTACACGGTGGATGGCTAACGGGATATACCCAGGGAGGTTAGAAAAGGTGGCCCCTTTTTCCCCAATTACGCTTTGGGCCTGGGCCCGCTCCTGGGGACTTAAGCGCTCCCCTAGCTGTAGTGCTTCCCGATCCTCATTTTGGCCTTCTTTCTCTAGTAGGTCTGGAAGGGGCAAATTATCAAAATCCTCTGCGGCAGAGGCACAAATCGCAGTCACCTCCTCTGTGCACTCGTGATAAGGCTTCAGCATGTTCACATGGAGCATGCGTCTGCCCCCTGCTCCAGCGCACGGGCCAATTACATAGGTGGTATCGCAGATTTGCTCTACCACCTTGAATGGGCCCTGCCAGGAGGCCTGCAGCTTGTCATTAGGGACGGGTCGTAGGAATAGCACCTTCTGCCCAACCTGAAAGCTGCGGTCCCTGGCCCCCCTATCATACCATCTGCGTTGTCTTTGCTGGGCCGCTTGGAGGTTGGTACGTACGGTCTGGGTCAAAGCCTCTAAGCGTTCCCGGAACTCCAGCACATAGGGTACAACAGGGGTACCATTAGTGGTCACTCCCCCCTCCCAGTGCTCTCTGATTAAATCTAGAGGGCCCCTCACCCTCCTTCCGAACAATAATTCAAAGGGAGAGAACCCAGTGGATTCTTGGGGAACTTCCCTATAGGCGAACAGCAAGTGGGGTAAAAACCTCTCCCAGTCCTTCTGCGTGTCTATGAATGTCCGGATCATCTGCTTAAGTGTTCCGTTAAACCGTTCACAGAGACCGTTGGACTGAGGGTGGTAGGGTGAGTTAAGGATAGATTTTACCCCACAGACCTTCCAGAGCTGGTGGGCGACCTCTGCAGTGAATTGGGTACCCCTATCCGAAATAATCTCCCGTGGAAATCCCATGCGGGAGAAAATTTGCATAAGGGCATCTGCTACGGTCTCTGCATGTACATTCGTTAGAGCCACCGCCTCAGGGTATCTAGTGGCGTAGTCCACTACAGTCAAGATGTACTTCTTGCCAGAGGGACTGGGTTTTTTCAGGGGTCCGATTATGTCCACCGCTACTCTACTAAAGGGCTCTTCTATTATGGGCAGGGAATGGAGTTTGGCTTTGTAGCGGTCTCCCCTCTTCCCTACCCTCTGGCAGGTATCACAGGTGTTACAGTATTGCCTAATATCCTTGGAGATACCTGGCCAGAAGAAGTACTGCATCAGCCGATGTTTAGTTCGGCTGATACCTAAATGACCGGATAAGGGTATGTCGTGCGCTATGCGCAGTAACTCCTGTCTATACTTTCGAGGCACAATTAACTGCTTTATGGGTATGGGAATAGACCCGGCTACTACCTTCTCTGTATACCGGTATAATAACCCTTGATCCCAACCATATCTCTCTCCTTCTAAGCCTGCCTGGTTCTTGTTTATTCGGTCTTTGTAAACCTGCAGGGACGGGTCTAGAGCGACCTCGCTACCAAATTCTAGGGGGGCATCCCAGGGAAGGGCAGTGTGGTTATGGGGTTCATTTCTTACCTGAGACTCAGAGTCACTGGATGGGGCCGTGGTGCGGGCCTGCTGCCTGATGATGACTGGGTAGGCCTCCTGTACGGTGGTTCGTGGAACAAAAGCAGAGGTGAGCTCCCCCAAGTCATTTCCCAAAATAATATCTGCGGGCAAGTCTTGCATCATTCCCACCTCCACGTTCCCTGACCCCGCTCCCCAATTCAAATGTATCTTGGCAGTGGGAACCTTGTAGATCGCTCCCCCTGCCACCCGTACTGCTACACAATCCCCCGTAAGCTGGTCCTTTGGGACACGGTGGTTTCGGACCAAGGTGATGGTTGCCCCGGAGTCTCTCAGTCCCTCCATAAGCTTCCCTTCTATGTGGACGACTTGGCGGTGGCTTTGGCGATTATCGGACACCGCTTGGATGGGGTTAACTTCATGGAGGGTGCCTAGAGGTTCCTCCACATGGGTGGCTGTGGAGGGCTGGGTGAATGATTCATTCTGATAGCAGTGTACAGCAGCCCGAGTGCCAGGAGGTCGGCCTTGGTTGGGCCATGATGGTCGTGCCCTGTTTCGGGGGCATTCTCGTTGTACATGCCCCAGTTGGTTGCAGGTGTGGCATCTGATGTGTGCCCGGGTGGGGTACCTAGGTTGGTATTGGTTGTTAGCTCCCCCGGATCGTGGGTGAGCTGTTTTGGCCAAGGCAGGCCTGTGGGTTATCGACTGGGGGAATACCCTGGTTGGTGGGCGCTGCTCTCGCCTGGTGTCTTGATGTTCGTCCGCTAATTTGGCCGCGTCTTGTAAGGTGCATGGTTTACGATCTCTTACCCAGTTCTGCATATCAGTAGTTAGTCTCCGGTAGAACTGTTCCAACAAAAGTAATTGAGAATGAGATCTTCCCGGGTAGTTGCTTGCGCCGCAATCCACCCCGTGGCTGCTCGGTGTAAGCGGTGCGCAAACTCTGCGTGGGAGTCCTTTTCTTGTTTTTTCAGGTCCCGGAATTGGATTCGGTATGCCTCGGGGGTTATGGCATACCGGACTAGGATGGCCTGCTTTACCTTCTGGTAGTCTCTGCTGTCCTCATCAGGCACTGCCCGGTAGGCTTCTGCTGCACGGCCAGATAATCTACCGGCCAGTAGTGGTACCTGGTCTTGGGGCCCGATATCATGCAGCTGGCACAGTCTTTCAAAGTCCTGCAAATATCCATCAATATCGCCCTCTGTGTCCGTAAAGTTTTTAAAGGCTTTGTAGGGAATTTTGACTTTCCCTGGGAGAACATTGACCGGTGTCGTGGCTCTTTCTTCTGCTTGCTGATTCCTCTGCACCCTTCCGAGCATGATATATTCCTGTACATCTGCGAAGAGCCTGCTGACCATCTCTGCAGATGGTGGCTCTGGGAATAGATCCATTCTGATTCTGAATTCTTTTGCAAATTCATTTTGTTCTTCCTCCATTGGAGGTGCTGCAGCAGCTGCTGCTCTGTCTCCTTCCATAAGTTCTGCAATCAGGGTAGCCTTTGCTTTGTTGCTGGCTATTGCTGCCCTTGCCTCAAGCAATTCTTTTAGTGTGCTCCGTTTCAAAAGTGCATAATTCGTTTCCATTCACCTGCTGTTCGTGTGATTCCACTTATTCCCAAACTCCGGTTTCATCCGAATGGTTGTTTCACGAATTGCTGTTTCATTTCCTCTGCTCACATCAATCCCTGCCGAACGCTGCTTTGCTGTGTGGTTTGAATCCCGTCGCTTGCCACCAATTGTAGCGGAGTAGTGGTATTATCCACGGTATCTCCGCTGGTAGACAGGATGAAGCAGGTAAAATGTAGGTAAAATGCAGGTAGAGTAGTTACAATCCTTTTCTCCTAAGAACTAGACGACACATAGCTTGGAGGTTAAAACACTGGCATCTCACCAGGCTGAGTCAAAACTCTTTAATGATTACAGTTTCCTTTTAAACACAGACCTCCGCAGGGGGGTCTGCATTCCACACAATACACTTCCCTTACTCCCAGGCAGGAGGGGGTTGGGTTACAGATAGCCATCTCCTGCCTTAGGAGATACCAAGCAGTACACAGGAATACACTTTACATCATATTACATTCAGGGGTGTTACACTTTAAGTGGCTGGTTTGGCCACAGATAGGAATAGCAATGCAGTAATGGCAAGATATATACAAGGACATTCTGTAAGTGGCTAGGTTTGCCACAACTATGTTTCACGTTGTCTATTCTTCCTACCTAGAATGTCAAACGAGTCCATTCAAGGTGATGACCTATCTTTACCTAGTACCCCGACTAGAAACAATTTCCCCTCGAGACAAGGGGATTCAGCAAATCCTAGTTCTTTAAGATCATGGACTAGTCAGAAAATCACGGCCCAATCAAAGAAGAAAAATATAGCCTTCCCAGTCATGGCTAGGAAGGCTGAACTGTTTAGACTGTTAAGGTCTCAGACTGACTCTGAAACCTCTGATCCCAGTCATGAAGGCATTGTTCAACCCAGTTTGGCCGACCTGCACTCCTTAATTACTAATTTGACCTCCTCTGTTAACACAATTGCTACTAGGCTCGGTATCTTGGAAGCCGCTATGATTGCTGGTAATTCCTCCTTGGCTGCCGTTCCTCCGGTTATCCCCATTGTGAGTGTTGGAGTGCAGGGTAATACTCTTATGGTTGCTAGCCATCCCTCAGCCTCTATCAGTACCATTATAATGCCAACCTATCTAGTTCCTTTGACGCTGAGAAAGGACATCTTGGAGGGCAAAGATGTGAACCTGGTGTCCTTGCTCATAGCACAACCCTGCAGGACTTGCCATAAGCAGAGCCTGGGCCCCATACAATATTGAAACAGCTGCACCCAGGACTCCCAGCACACAACCCTGCAGGACTTGCCATAAGCAGAGGTAGCATTTCTGGATGATCGCTTCCCTCCCCCCCTCCCCATGGTAATCACTACATTTATAGATAGCTTAAATTACCTACCTTTCCTGTTAAACCAATGATGTTAGCCTCTGTCCACCAAGCCCTCCACACCCAAAATAGCTATACTCACACAATACCTCTTTAACCCTTAACCCTCCTAACCACAGCTCTTAAAATACAGCACCTACTCTCCTACTAATGTTCTCACTTCTATTTTTCACTTTCTCTCTCACTTCCCTCATCATTAAAATCTCCCTATCATTTTACTTACCTGTTCCTGCTAACACCATCCTCATTGCTCCCTCTCTGCTCCCCTCTGTATTCATCACACGCACTTTACTCATATTTATCCAGCCTTTCTCTACACACCCCTCCTAAATACCCTAAATACAAGCTCTCACCCCCAACATTTAAATCTTACTCCCACCTTCTCTTCCTTTTCATCCTACTACTCCTAGCAGCAGGTGATGTCTCTCCAAACCCTGGTCCCTCCACTACTCAGCCACCTGGTACAAACACCAGAAACCACAACAACCTAATACCCATTCCATGTAATTCTTACTATAATTCCTCTTTTAAAGCTGCCCTCTGGAATGCATGCTCTGTGTGCAGCACCTTTAAATCTACTTCCATCCATGACCTATTTATCTCACACTCCCTAAACCTACTTGCACTAACAGAAACATGGCTCTCTCCCTCTGATACTGCTACACCTGCCTCATTGTCCTTTGGTGGTCTTCACTTTACCCACAATCCAAGACAAGCGGAGATTAAAGGTGGCGGTGTAGGTTTTCTTCTCTCATCCCACTGCTCCTTTAAAACCCTGTCCACCCCCCTTCCCTCTCTTTCCCATCATTTAAAATTCATTCAATTCGCCTTTTCAAACCCTTCTCTGCTAACATTGCTGTAATCTATCGTCCCCCTGGTTCCCCTCTCCTCTTCCTTGACCACTTTGCTGCCTGGCTACCCTACTTCCTCTCTTCCAACATCCCATCCCTAATTCTTGAAGACTTCGATATTCCCATTAACCCACCTCTAACCCCAGCAGCCTCTAAACTACTTTCAATTACTTCCTCCCTTGGACTTTTGCAGTGGGCTAATTTCCCCACTCATGTAGCTGGCAATACCCTCAACCTTATTTTCTCTTATTCAGGTACAGTATCTAATATCTGCAACACTCCATTTCCTCTCTCTGATCACCACCTCTTATCGTTTGCTCTCAATTACCCCGTCACCCAACAATCTCAGCCTAACCCCCCCTCAGCTCAGGAGCAACATTAACTCTATTGACCTCCAGCAGCTGTCAGCTGACATTGATTCACAACTGCTATCCATCCCTTCCCTCTCCTGTCCCTCACTGGCCATCTCCACATATAACACTACCCTCACATCTGCCTTGAACGCTGCAGCCCCACTGCAAACATACACCACGAGGAGGACACGACCCCAACCTTGGCATAATAAATCAACACGCTATCTGCAAAGTTTCTCCCGTTGTGCTGAATGCTCCTGGAGGAAGTCCTGCACCCAGGCAGACTTTCTCCATTATAGATTCATGTTGCTTTCATACAGCGCAGCCCTCGCCAAACAGTCATACTTTTCCTCTCTCATTAGTTCATGCTCCCGCAATCCCAGATGTCTCTTTGACACCTTTAATTCCCTTCTCTGCCCTGCTGTGGCCACCCCCCAAACTAACCGTACAGCTGATAGCTTTGCATGATACTTTACCGACAAGATTGAACAGCTAAGGAAACAATTCTCCCCTCCTTGCCGTTCTCTTTCTCAACCACATGTAAATCATGCTTTCCCTACCCTCCAGACTTTCTACCCGGCTACTGAAAAAGAGGTGGCTGCGCTTCTCCATTCCTCTCGCCCCACCACTTGCCCGCTCGATCCTGTCCCATCTCACCTCAACAGATCTCTCTCCCCTTGTCTTGTGCCTACCCTAACACACATCTTTAACTGTTCTCTCTCTTCTGGCACTGTTCCTGCTGACCTTAAACATGCCACTGTAATACCTATCCTGAAAAAAATCTCTTGACCCATCCTCCCCTTCTAACTATCGTCCCATATCCCTGCTCCCTTTCTCATCAAAGCTCTTGGAAAGACTTGTCTTTATCCGTGTGTCTCGCTTCCTTAATTCCAACTCTCTCCTTGACCCACTTCAGTCTGGCTTCCGCCCTCTCCACTCTACTGAGACTGCCCTTATCAAAGTGACTAATGACCTAATCTCTGCTAAATCCAAAGGTCACTACTCCATATTAATTCTCTGTGACCTCTCTGCTGCCTTTGACACTGTTGATCATGCTCTCCTCCTTCAAACTCTTCAATCGCTCGGTCTCTGTGACTCTGTCCTCTCTTGGTTTTCCTCCTATCTCTCCCAACGCTCATTCAGTGTCTCCTTTTCCAAGGATACCTCCTCCCCTCGTCCTGTCTCGGTTGGAGTTCCCCAAGGGTCTGTCCTTGGTCCCCTTCTATTTTCTCTTTATACTGCCTCTCTTGGTAAACTTATTGCCTCTTTTGGATTCCACTACCACCTGTACGCTGATGACACTCAGATATACCTCTCCTCCCCGGACCTCTCCCCTGCCGTCCTGCAACGTGTCACTGCTTGCCTTTCTTCCATCTCTGACTGGATGTCCTCACGCTTTCTGAAACTTAACCTCTCTAAAACTGAACTCCTTGTCTTTCCTCCTCCTAATACTGATCCTCCTCTCTCGCTCTCCCTTCAAGTCAGTGATATCCACATAAGTCCATCCCTGCAAGCACGCTGTCTTGGCGTCATACTTGACTCTGGTCTCACCTTTGAGTCTCACATCAAGTTTGTTGCCAAGTCTTGTAGGTTCCAACTCAAAAACATAGCCCGCATCCGCCCCTTTCTTACGCAAGATGCTACCAAGGAGCTTGTCCATGCTCTAGTAATTTCCCGCATGGATTACTGTAACCCTCTCCTGATTTGTCTCCCCAAAAGCCGTATTGCCCTGCTACAGTCTGTAATGAATGCTAGAGCTAGACTGATTTTCCTCTCTAGTCGGTCCTCTCACACCTCATCCCTCTGCCAGTCCTTACATTGGCTCCCTGTATGCTATAGGAGTCAATTCAAAGTGCTAACCCATACATTTAAAGCACCGAACAATTCTAGCCCCTCTTATATCTCTTCACTAATCCATAGATATGCCCCTCCTCGTACCCTCCGCTCTGCCCGTGACCACCTCCTGACCGCTGTTCGCACCCGTACGGCCAACTCTCGCTTGCAGGACCTCTCGCGGGCGGCTCCTCTCCCTAGTCTTCAATCATTTAAGAAGGGCCTTAAAACCCATCTCTTCAGGAAAGCTTATGGCCTCCCAGAGTAATCTCTACCTGTCTCCTGCTCTCTCCTATGGGACAGTGCTTTGCTCTCTCCTCCAGCTCTGCTTCACTCCTACTTGATATTTCCTGTCCTAATGTTTCTAATACCCCACCTCCTATAGTCTGTAAGCTCGTTTGAGCAGGGTCCTCTTCAACCTATTGTTCCTGTAAGTTTTCTTGTAATAGTCCTATTTATTGTTACATCCCCCTCTCAAAATATTGTAAAGCACTACGAAATCTGTTGGCGCTATATAAATGGCAATAATAATAATAATAATAGCGTCACAGGATGTCATCGACAACAAGTCTTACTCATTTGGTGACTTATCGGTTGTTATGAAGGCACGAGACCCTTGGCTTAACAAAAAACTTTCTATCCCGGAATTTGTTTTAGCTTTTGGGTTGTTTAGGGATGTAATATGTTCCATTTTTCCCCAAAGACGTGAAGAGTTCAACTTGTACCTGCACAAGCTGGTCGATTTTGGGCATAAGTACGGCGGATTTGCATTTATTGTCTATCACAAGTCATTTTCCTCAAAATTATTGGAGTTCTCTTGTTACGGAACTATTTTGTAGGCATTTTGCCAGTCTAAAAGTTCCAGCTTGTGCAGTTTGCTCATCATTCACTCACGCAACAAATCTGTGCCCCAACTATGCTGAACTTCCATCCACCAGCCAAGCCTCCGTAACCCAGTCTGTAAGAAATTGATTTGCCAAACTGCAATATTGTATATAATTTTATGTGTATGTGACTGGTTTCACAAGTTGGGGTCATTTACTTGATAACAGTGTGATAAGGATCAAAGTGTTCAGTTGTATTTTACACCACCCAGCTAAGACAAAAGCTTACATCCCTCCAGAAGTTCTCCTGCCAACCAGTTTTAACATCTAGGTGTAACCATGGAATTATGTGTTTTCCCAAGCAATCCTGTCCAATCTACCAAGAAACCTAACCAACTGGTCACTTCTTTCACAATGTTACAGTATGGCTGGAGGGAAGAGATCAAAGGGAAAGACTTGTGTAAAGACAGAACTCTCTAGAGAAAGAGGGCGGGATAAACCACTTTTGGGAGGGAAAAGGGATTCTGGGAATTGTAGTTTATGATAGCAAAAATTAGTCTTTAAAAGGACAACAGCCAAGGAGGTTGCGCTCTCTCTCTCTTTGTCTCTTTTGGAGAGGACAGCGCAGCAAGCACAGGTGGCTGTCCCCGATTACTACCAAGATGAAGGCACAAGGGGAAGAACTCAATTGAAATGTTAAAGTATTGCCCTTTTATTATGTATCTTTTGATTATGTACTGTATTTAATGTATAAAGTGTAATATGTATATCCTTTTAAAACAGTATCCTTAAATTAATATTGACAATACATTTTATTTTACACTTGTGTTTGTGTCTTATTTGTCACACATTCCCTAAAATAATATCCTTGTAAGAGGGTTATAATTTCTTACTAGTCTGCTAGGCCCATACAACGGAACCTAAAAGACAAGTTAGGGAGACCCATTGTCTTGTTGGTCAAATCTCAGATTTGCAACAACTTTAACGCCGGCGGCTGCGGGTACAGCGCCTGCAAATTGCTACATGTTTGCTCCTTGTGTGTCCAGGCACATGCAAAAAGCATGTACCCAAGTAGATTGTTCCCTAGGCAATGATTTTCACCAGTTAACATCACCACTTTGCAGCAATGTTTGTCACAGCACCCTTCACCTCACCTAATTTGATTTCTCACTTAAGGGTTCACTCACGGGTTCCACACAGGATTAGTCACAATCCCCTCAGGGACACTCAAATGTGCTAATCTCCAATCTGCCTTGAGTAACCCACAAGCTGTGCCATTACTAATTTCTAAAGAACTCGAGCTAGGCTTCATGTTTGGCCCTTTCACGCTGCCTCCCTTGTCTAGCTGGAGAACCAGCCCACTTGGCATCGCTACTGCAAAGTTTTAGAATAAACTATGTTTAATAATCGACTTTTTGGCTCCTCATTCCTCCAACACACTTAGTCTAAACTCTATAATCCCTTCTGAGGAATTTTCTCTTCAGTGCGCTAAAGTGGACAATGCCATCGCTACCATCATCAATGTTGGCAGGGGAGCATGGTTATGTAAAACTGACATAGCTAATGCATTCAAGCTCTTATCTATCCATCCCTCACTGTGGCATTTGCATGGGGTTAAATAGGAAGACCAGTACTATTTTGCTACAAAGCTCACTTTTGGGGCCAAAAGTAGCCCTATGTTGTTCAATATCTTTGTGGAAACCTTGTGCTGACTCCTGCTTAATTACTGCAGATGCCCCAGAGTAATTCATTTCCTAGACGATTTCTTGACCATCGAGGAACCTAATTCAACCCCAGTTAGTCTAGCATGGATGGTAAATCTACTTCACACTCTGGGTGTACAAATCTCTGAAGCCAAGACTGAAGGGCCTGGTACAAAAATCACCTTCCTGGGGATTGTACTCAATTTTCAATCCCTGGAAGCTAGTTTAATTCTCCAAGGCAGATCCTTTATCTCGCGTCTATTATGCATGCCGCACGGTTTATCTGATGATGATAGTGGTTTTGACAGACTCCCAAGCAAAAGTTGAAATTTCTATGTGGCAATTATTTCTGTCATCATGGAATGGCAAGTCTATGTTCAACCCGCCCATCTCAGATAAAATCCCTTTCATTTAGACAACAGGTTATGTTGCAATCTTCGGGAATGAGTGGGTCCAGGCACCCTGGCTCCCTGAAACTGACCAATTACACAATTTAGCCGACTCTTCAGCTCTGTTTGAAATTTTCCCAGTGGTAGTGGCAGCCTTCACTTGTGGGGTATCCTGGAGAGGTCAAGTTGTCAGGTGTTTTCTCTATAACCAGGCAGCTTGTCAGATTCTTAACAAGGGTCGCTCACAATCTTTGGTTTTTATGAAACTTATTTATTAACTTTTTATTACTTGCACGCATGTTCCCGGTGTACAAAATGTGGCTGCTGATGCTTTACCCTGCTTCAAATTTCAGGAGTTTTTCTGGCATCACTCCACAGCAAACAGACAAGCGACCAGGCTGGCTCTTTTCAAAGAACTAATCCTGGATTTAAGATCTCCTAGCACACACTAAATGTTTGTCCCAAATGGGCTTGTCAGGAAAACATACGACAGAGTTTTTTAAAGTTATTTTCCAAATTTGTTGCAGACTTTCACATAATAAACTTCTTTTCTAATGAAACATTAGTCGCATGCGCTACCTTTTGCCACATTTCTTTAAAACTACCACACAACACCATCAAGTTATACCTTACAGGTATTCAACACCAAATACTTATCACATTCCATAATAATTCACCTTTCCTGTCATCTTATCCCATAAGGAGCATTCTGAAAGGGATTTGTAGGAAATTTGCATTCCGTGAGATATTTGTTTTCCTTTCCAGTTTTCTGAACAAATCGAATCAGAGTATCTTGCAGTTAAAACCGTATATTTATTACAATATACACATCATCCGGTAACAACAAAAGTCTGTTTTAAAATCATATGGACCAATAGACAATGTATATTCACTTCTAGATCTTATCCAAGCTTGATGTTAAAAGGTATTGGTAAAATATTCTAGCTGCAAAGGTTTTTTATATGTTTAAAATTCAATTACATAGGGCGTATACAAAATGACATAAGGTTTGCCTGCTTTAAAATAATTGGTTATCTAAGAAAAAAAAGGTGGTAACTTAGTATTATTATTCTATACCTATGATTAAAGCCATACGTTATGATGTTTTGGTAAGTTACACACAAAGACCTTCTAGAGACTTCTAATTACATGATGGAATGAATGATTGCCTATAGAAATGTGAACCTTCACAGGAATTCAGGCTTACACGGCTAGGTCAAAGGTTATTATAAACAGGATCCACAAGTCTCCATCCATCATTCTTGACTTAAAACCATATGTGTATAAATTACAGTATGATTGTAATGTATATATCTGGGTATGGCCCTTCGATGTCTGGATATGCTTAGAATAATAACTTACAATATTTCTAGATTCCTACAACACATTGAATACATTTAAAGTTCATAAAAATATTTTTCAGGATTCAGAAGTTAAACTTCTCTTGTCAATTGAGAGCACTAAATTCCAAGACATTTCAAACCTACTCAAAACTTCACCTTTTGAACATCAAACAAACCTCATTAGTAAAGTAGCCTATACTTTGCATTCTATGGTTTCCTCTGGCCCAGAGTGTTTACCATCAAAAAATTATCTGACTGCAATTACCTAAAAATACACAACCTTGTCAAAACAAACGATTACTACATCTTGACACTAAGACAATCCAAAACTTGTAAAATGGGTCCCGCAGTAAAGATCCTGTACTATCCAACACATTCACGCTGGTGCTTGGTCAAAGTTCTAGACTCACTCGCTAGTACGCTTATAAGCTCATCAAAAGATTCACCTCTACTCTAATTACACGGTAAACCACTAACCTCTGTACCTATGTACTCTGCTAGTTAGGTTGGAGCTTAGTCCAACCTCTTGCTCCGGTCATTCATTCCACATAGGAGCAGCATTATCTGCATCCAGTCATGATGTTCCAACTCACATAATCAAAAAAATATGCAGCTGGAAATATTTATAACATTTTTATTCTACCTGTTCTGTATTACGTTTACATAATTATGTGATATCATTCATTATATATTGAAGTACCTGCCTGACAACCCAGGGAAATGTCCAGGGAATTGAATTTGCAAGCCCTATATTTGACCCTCTAACTTCCCAAAACCCTATTAAATCTGGGTTTTGCTGAACAGAAATATCAGAGTTTTAACACAGTAAAATGTATGATGATATAATTGGTGAAAGGGCTTTTTTGGGGGGAAAATAAAAAAAACAAATATGAACACAAATATTGGCCATGGTTTGTGACTAACTGGCTACTAAAAAGGACTGGAAATACGACATCTGAATGCCTTGGGTTGTCTACTTTTACAAATGATATGCCATGATGGGGTAATTCTCATTCCTTCCCTTCCATAAGGTCTCAAAGGCAACATGGGTCCAACAAACCAACCTGGCACATTTCTATATGTAAAAACTGAAAAGGGTAAAGCCCTATATTTGACCCTTTAACTTTCCAAAATGTCTTAATACTTTTACATGGTGGCTACTTTTTTAGTTGTGAGACATTGCTGAACACAAATATATTGTTTTATTGCAGTAAAAGCTAAGAGTTGAATCATGGTAGAGGTGTGGTGACAATTTAAATGCCAAAGGTGCAACAACATTTTCTGCTTACAAAACTTTAAATTCTGTACAGGGAGTGCCCTTATTCAGAGCATGTATAGACTCTCTGCTGGAGGTGACAAGTATATGTTCTGCAATAAACCACTCAAACGGACCTCTGTATTTTCTTTTGATTGTCAGTAGAGGATTGAAAACTACCAACAACATAATAGATGTATATAAGAAATAGAGAGCCTTAAAGGTAAGAATAGAAATCATAGAGTGAATGCATTGTTTAATGGAAATAATTACAGTAGATATAGTAATGTGGAGGTAATACATGTTCTGGAGGAATAAGAAGACTTGGCTGAGTGAGTGGGAGTTGGGAGAGAATGGATTGGAATAGGTAGCAATGGAAATTAGATAAAACAACAGTTAAAATGTCAAACTCCAAGAGTTTAAAGAGTAATAAAGTCTGGAAAATATGCTCGTGCAATTTTAGTTAAAATATAAATGGACGGCTATTCTATAAGCACATTTACTGTTTGTATCTTTATTCAATAACCCACTGAAATGACAGAATAAAATGTTTGACATGGGCCAACTAGACTTGTACACGACAATGGGGCTGCCAGATCAAAGTTTCCTTGCAGGCTGATCTCATGTAGGTTGTTATTGCAACTGCAAGTAAAGTGTCTGAATTAAAATGTTTAGAGGCATTTTAACATTCTTTTTACATTTTCCTTTAACTTTTCTGCAGTTTGATCATCCAACATGGCAATTGTGATAAAGTATCTAAAAGAATTGACTTTTTTTGTGTTACTCGCCATCTTGGGTTTACTCACTAGATTACACTTCATGCACACAAAATATTCCATTGGATATATCAAAAATACAG
>OW240913.1:56961199-56974458 GCA_933207985.1 Pelobates cultripes | reverse complement strand
CACTGTGAGCCTGACACAGAAGCTGGCAGCAGTGGCAGACAACTGACTGCTATTCAATCTATAACAGTGAAAAAAAGTTTTTGTTTTTAAATCCAAGGTATTGTGACACCAGATGTAAGTGGTGGCACTGACTGGGGAAATGGGCACAGTATGCACTGTGAGCCTGACACAGAAGCTGGCAGCAGTGGCAGACAACTAACTACAATTACATTACATAGAAAAAAAAATCAAAAAAAAGCATACCCTAACCCTAACCTAGCTATGTTTTTTCCTATCTAATGAACAGCAGCTACACTTTCCCTCCTCTCACTAAGCATGCAGCTTGAGAATGAATCTAAAATGGATGCCTTCCAGGAGGTGGGAGGGTCTGCTAGGGAGGGTGTGCTGCTAATTGGCTGGAATGTGTCTGCTGACTGTGAGGTACAGGGTCAAAGTTTACTCAATGATGACGAAAGGGGGGCGGGTCGAACCGCGCATATGTTCGCCCGCCGTGGCGAACGCGAACATGCTATGTTTGCCAGGAACCGTTCGCCAGCGAACCGTTCGGTACATCACTACCCGCCATCAGCCGACCTTATCCACGCTTGATTGGCACGATACCTCAGGCAACCTAATGTTTAACCTTTTGAAGCAGGGGAGGTTGAGACCTGCAAAACATAAAAACTTACTCCATCCTTAGACATAACCCCTCAAACTTAATTGGCAAGGACATACCCCTGCTTTACCCCTAAATCAGCGGGGAACCCCACCAAAACCTCCCATGGCCTGTTCCACCGCTTCTTGAAGGGCGAGATTGAAAAGGTCGAGCCTGACCTCCGTTAGGTGTACCCCATCCCCCCGAAAAAAATGAGCCGCCTCCCGCTCAAAAACTATGTGGCGGACCGGGATCCCCCGAATCCCCAAAACAAACTGGGAAACCTGCCTGTTTAACTTGCGTCTGCAACGCTCCATCGCACTCTGGCTCCTGGCGCCACGCCAATAGTTACGGGCAATGACCTCAGACCACACCTAGCGCACACCGGGAAACAAATTCAGAATGCGGACCAGGTCCCGCTTCACCGCCGAAATCAAATCCCAAATGGGCACCAAGCCCAGATCATTCCCCCCAGGTGGATCACCAGGACACTCGGCGCCCCCAGGAGATGGGACAACTGCACCAACTCGGGTAGGAGCCGAGATAAGACTCAGGTTTGATAGAAAATACACACCATTCTCGCAAAAGGTCATCAATATATTGTGTGGAGATCACAGAGTGATGGGAGAGAGAGAAAAAAAACAAGAAAACAGTGCAGAAGATTGTGCTAGAAGGGGAGAGTAAAAACAAAATAATAACTTATATTATGAATGCATGAATTACCATCCAAGAGTTACAGGATATGCATGAAGGCCTAGATACAGCATATCCTCCTCTAGGGCATCCCATAGTGGACCAGGGCCATCGTAATCATCACCCTTGGGCCTGTCGTGCTCAGCCACCCGGGGGTATGCCGCACCGTATACCAACATAGGGCCTGGTAGACGTCCTCTAGCCAAATCTCCTTCCCTACCTGGTTCTTTGGCTCCATCACCCATTCATCCAGGGGCTGCTCTCTCAGGAAAGGCATTCGCAGGGACACTTGCTTCTGTCGCCGCAGCTCTTTACTGAAGAGACTCACCTCACCGACGCTGTACACCCTCCAGGGCCTTGTACCAGACCTCTTTGCGGGCTGCATCCTTCCAGTATGGGTCATTCTCCTCCTCATATAGGAACGCCGTCTGAGAACTATCAGGTTCCATATCACTGTAGACAGGAATGCTGCATGGTAGCTAGCTCTATTCCTCCATTTATAATCCAAAACTCCAGGATGCTGCTTCTTGCACTAGGAAGCCATCCCACCACTGCCACCAATGTGACGGACTACCTGACACCCTGACTGGGTACCTCAGCCAATCGATGCTTCCTAGTTGACCCTGAGGACCATAAGCACTCTAGACCCCATGAACAGTAAGGTCTCGCAATCCCTTCCTTGACCAAGCACCTGGATCCAGGGACTCAGTGTGAAGGCCTCTCCTCCAAGAGAGTATAGCGGTTTAGCTCTTAGAAGAGCTAGTGGTATAGCGGTTTCCTACAATCACAAGGCCAGGCTACGTGTTGAGGGTTAAGCAGAAATGGTTTGATGGTAGCCACATTGGCCTTTTATGAAAGTCCCTAAGCAAGGTGTATGCCCACATGGACCTTATTGGGGACAGGGACATAAACTTATACACCAATGATAACACGTTTACAATGTAGGACACTCCCACATACAATACAATAAGCATTCTCCTTTACTTGGTAGATAATCGAACAAGCACTATACTAAACTCAATTATCTCCAAACACAAAAACCCACATTTTTACAAAACCCCCCAAAATACCTTAAAACACATAAAATCCCCATAAAAGTTACATCAACTGATAGCCCTGATCTTGCAAAAATCACCCAGATCAGTTCAGGAGATCAGTAATTTTATTGAAGTCATAGTTTTTTACCAACCGCAGGCATGGTCCCATAGCCAAAAATAGTTCCATAGAATCACGGCTAAGTGTTGCTGGATGAGCAACCGGGAACTGCAAGGTTTTAATGCCGAAAATAGTTCCAGGGCATTTGCGGCTATGTCCCCAGGGGCGTATTAGCCGCGAGGCAAACAAGGCATTTGCCTTGGGCGGCATTTTTCAGGGGGCGGCAAAAAACGCCGCCCCCCAAATGCCCAAGGCAAATGTCTTGTTAGCCTCGCGGCTAAGAGACATTCTGGGCGCTGGGCGGGCGGCCGGCGAGGGAGCTCTTCCCCTGAGCGCTTTGCTCAGCTCCCTCGCGCGCCGTCAGCAGAGTGAGGCCGGGAGCCGGAAGATGACGTCATATTCCGGCTCCCAGCATCACTCTGCTGGCGGCGCGCGAGGGAGCTGAGCAGAGCAGAGCGCTCAGGGGAAGAGCTCCCTCGGCGGCCGCCCACCCAGCGCTGCAGCCACTGGACCCCAGGGAGAGGAAGAACCCCCCCCAGCATTACCAAAGGTAAGGAGGCTGGGGGGGGGTTAAATAAAAAAACAAAAAAAAAACACTAGTGTGTGTGGATGTATGTTAGTGTGTGGATGTATGTTAGTGTGTGTGTGTGTGTGTGTGTGTGTATGTATGTTAGTGTGTGTATGTATGTTAGTGTGTGGATGTCTGTTAGTGTGTGGATGTCTGTTAGTGTGTCTGTTAGTGTTTGTGTCTGTTAGTGTGTGGATGTCTGTTAGTGTGTCTGTTAGTGTTTGTGTCTGTTAGTGTGTGTGTGTGGATGTCTGTTAGTGTGTGTATGTTAGTGTGTGTATGTTAGTGTGTATGTTAGTGTGTATGTTAGTGTTTGTGTCTGTTAGTGTGTGTATGTTAGTGTGTGTATGTTAGTGTTAGTGTGTGTGTCTGTTAGTGTTAGTGTGTATGTTAATGTTAGTGTATGTATGTTAGTGTTAGTGTGGATGTCTGTTAGTGTGGATGTCTGTTAGTGTGTGTGTTTGCCTGTTAGTGTGTGTGTGTGTGTGTTTGCCTGTGAGTGTGTGTGTCTGTTAGTGACTGTGTGTTTCTGTTAGTGACTGTGTGTTTCTGTTAGTGACTGTGTGTTTCTGTTAGCTAGTGAATGCGTATCTGTCAGTGAATGTGTGTGTGTGTATTTAGAAGGCGGAGCAGGGGGGAAGGTTGGGTGGCGGTTGCGCGGGTGGGGGTGGCGCGGGGGGGTGCCTGAGTTTTGTCCTGCCTAGGGCAGCACAAAACCAGGATACACCACTGTATGTCCCCCTGAAGTCTATTTGCGGTTTTCGTCCATGCAAACAAGATGGCCACCACCTCGTGGTCGAATGGCACTTCAATTGGCTTCGGGAAGTTTGAAGTGCCACTTCGAAAGTTCGAATTGTTCCTGTTATAAGTCCCAACAGGCACAAATAGTGTTTTCAGATAGGATTTAACACAGGGGCCACAGGGCAAGAGGCTTGCAAGTATGCCCCCTCCAAGAACCTGTGACGAGGTCTATGGACATAGTTAAGACATTTGTTAATTCATGACAAAGTTAGTCCCTTGTAGTAAGGAGGCAAGTGGGAGCATTGTAGTGTCCACAAGCTTCTCCCTCTAGCAGAATCAGCGTTTAGAGAGCATTCTTTGCAGGCTTGTTTTGGGTCAGCAAAGTGCCTTCCCTTGGGTCTCTGTGCAGTTCGTCTCGGGTGCTCCTTGGTGTTTCCATTTCATGTCAGACTTTCAGTTTGAGACTGTGCAGGAACGTCTCAGGAACATCCAAAGAGAGAGTGTGACCATCTTGTCTTCTTGTGGGACTTGCAAGGCACTGTCGGCTCCCCAGCTGTAACGAACTGAGTGGTCGCTCAGCATCTTGGCTACCGGAGCCAGTCTACGTTTCTCAAACAGTGTAGCAAGTAGGATGTCGTTGAAGAGTGACACTGAGGTTCCCTCATACTTTGTCTCCCAGGAGTCTGGAGTGGCCCATTATTGCTGCGTGCACCATGATATCTCTTGTGGCAATAATTGTGTCTCTGGGGGCGTCAGTCTGGGCCGTGGCAGCTTTGCATACCCGAAAGGCGGTAAGTATCATTGATGGGTCCCATCTTCCCTTTAGGCCCAGTGAGGCTATCACCTTTTGGAAATAGGGTAGTAGTGCTTCCCCAGTTACCTCTTCTGGTATGCTTCTAAGGCAGATGTTGCACTGCCTATGCCGGGCTTCCATTGAGACCACCGTACAATGTATTCTCTGCACCTGTTGGGTAAGGCTCTCTCGGTTGGTCTCAGTGGCATGCAGTCGATCGGCTCGTGCCTGTTCCTCTCCTTCACTACTCTGAGTTCCTCTGAGGACTCCCACCTCCTGCTGTCCCCTGAAGTTCTGCTTTCCACATTGCATGCAAATCTAGGAGTAGTCGTTTTATTTCCCCCTTCATGGAGGGTAAGGAATCATCCTCTGAGTCAGCTTCTGGGGAAGTCACATTTTGTTCTGGGGAGGAAAGGGGTTTCTCGTCCTCCTGTGAGTCCTCTAAGGTTTCCACCTCGTACCTCGAGGCAGGCTCCATCTTTGGAGACACCAGCTGCACATGCCGCTCGAAGGACAGCCTGATATCTGGCTGTTTAGGAGTCTGAAGAGGGTAGAATTTGCGATGCTTTTGCCTCCAGGTGTCTCTGTGGGGGTGAGTACGTGTAGGGGCATCCACTGATCATTAGGTCGGTAATATATTGGGTCAGTCTCGGGATATCTGTGGAGCTCCACTAAGCAACATCTGCACAGTCGCACGATTAGACACGCCCCTCGCTATTCAGCTGATTTTAATGATCAGCTCCTTCATTAATGTTGCCATGGTTACTCATCTGACTGTTAGTAACCAGTGCAGCATATTTAAACAGCAAGTCCCAGTACCTCCTTGCACTTGCATGGTTTCCTGTTCCTCAGAAGACTCACAGTTTCATTTGAATTCCTGGTTCCTGACTCCTAGCTTTGTTTCTGACTACGCTGCTCTCTGTTCTCCTGATTCTGGCTGAAGAGTCTTGGTGCAAGAAGAGAGTTTTGAGTTTTTTAGAGCACTGGGCCGACTTTGACTTTGCACTTGGGTACAACCTTATAGCAGTGATGGGTTGCACCTAAACGGTAAAGGGTCTGCACTGCTGGGGGATAGGATGGCTAGCAGGTTGGAAGAGATTTTAAACTAGTAGTTTTATGGGGGGGGGGGGGTCATAGCAATCTACAAAAATGAGATCATACAGAAAGGAGATAGGCTTTAGTTCTGTACAAGGGAGGTGGAGACAGGGCTCAGAACAGAAAAGGTATGCAATGTTGATAACAATTAACAAAAAGTGCAATTTACTCGTGATAATATAAAATTATGTCCGCGGCACATTTGAGCACTGGAAGGGATAATTATCGCTTCCAGCTGCTGTAAGGTATTGCAGCGATGTCTTGATGTCAAGGCATCCTGCAATAACCCCCCTAACTGCCAGGTGGTCGCTCCATGTAACATATTCCTCCTCAACTTGCGGTATCTGCGCCCAGCGGCCATGCGTCTGTATAACTGACTCTTGCAACATGTTGATGGACGCCGGCCGCTGCGGATCCACGCCAAATTATTCCCCCATGTCTGCCCACGTTAATGACAATGTTGTTTCCTCATTGCCCTGTCGTGGTTTCCCTAGTGGTTGTCCGAGAGTGTTCCTGAGCATTTATTTCTGTTTTTTGACTTTGGCTTTATTTGACTTCCCTTTATTCTGGTATCCCTGACTTCTGGCTTTCCCTTATCGTTGTTTCCCATTCTGTAGCCCCCCCAACCTCGGCAAGTATCCTGACTATTCTTCGGTACGTTAAGTCCGGCCATTCTAAGGTCCCGTAAGACGTAACTTTTTAGTCCTAGGTGTGATATAAATTCTAAGTGCTGGATTAATCAGTAATCCTGATACTCCTCCAGTGAGCGATCACTTCCGGGTTGCTCCATGTGGTGCCCGGCAGTGAGGCAGAGCATTGGAAGCCATCAGGCAGGCTTCCAATGTGATGTGTGCTGAGTGCCTCGAGGGGTCGAGGCACTCAGTGATGAATAAAAAAAAATTTAAAAAAATTATTAACCCTCCCCCTTCCCTCCTTCTCTGTCCATTCACACACACACACACACATTAATTACATTTATATATATATATATATATATTTTTTTTTTCATTCTAAATGTATTTTGAGAAATATAGAGATAGAATATATATATATATATATATATATATATATATATATAGATAGATAGATAGAGATACATATATACACACACATACATACACACACACACCCACATTATAGGGTGCTGCTGTGGCCAAATATACAAAATACACAATCCAGCACACCCGCTTATTCACTAAACAATGACTTCAAACTTTAGAGATTGTTATAGTTTTATTTAAACCCCCATTATTTTTTGCATAGGTGAGGTGTTATTAGTTACATTAGATGATCATATATTGCATAAGCCTGCCACAATGTCAATGCACCCCATTCTTGGCAGGTCCTACGCTAGCAGCCTACTGCTTGCTCTTATGAGATTAATCCACTTACTTTGGAAATACTCCCTTACTGGGACTCTCTGCAAGTTAAGGCTAAATAGAGTCCTAGAATGAGGCACCGGTGACAGTGAGGGGTGCAAAACCAAGGAGTTGGACTGGACTCCCAAATATATAAATGAAACCAAGAAGGCTGCACTCACCCGAACATGCATACAGAGCAAGCCTTAGGCGGCTAGGTAACTAACCCTCCTTATTTTTTTGCCTAGGTGAGGTGTTTTTAAATAAAACTATTACAATCTCTAAGATTTGAAATCATTGTTTAGTGAATAAGCGAGTGTGCTGGTGTGTGTGTGTATGTGTGGATATATATATATATATATATATATTACGATATATACATATTACAATATATACGTGTCCATATACATAATTACATTAATAATTTTATAAATATACACAGACTTCAAATATATAAATATATATATTTAAATTCTAAGTGCATATTTATGTAATATTTACATAATTAAGTAATTTTATTGATTGCAATTTAGGGGACCAGCCTGACAACCCAGGTTGAAAGTCCAGATAATTTAATTTTATTAAATTCTGTAACTTTCCAAGACACCCTAAAACCTGTACATGGGAGGGTGAGTGACATTTTTTGATATTTTCACACAAAAAAAACACTTTCACTGATGATATTGTTGTGATATGTTTTACTGTTTTGATACACTAATATTTGTTCTCAGCAAAATCTCCCGAGTGTAACAGTACCCCTTATGTACAGGTTTTATAGTGTTTTTGAAAGTTACAGGGTCAAATATAAGTCATGACTAATAGTTGTCAGGGTCTTACCTGATGTAGAGTCCGGTATGCAGAGATATATGCTCACCCTTGCAAATAAACACAGACCAAGGTGGTCAGGTAAGAATTTACCTGGCCTGTGAGTCTGTGCAGAGATATACTCAAAGTCGAAGTACAGGCAAGGACAAGCAGAAGAGTTTTCATGGAAAGCCAAAGTCAGGGGAAGCAAGAGTTCAGAGAAATCAAGAAACAAGCCAAGGTCAAAAGCCAGAACCAGTCTTAAGAACACTGGATCAGGATAAGAAAACAGGAACCAAACAGCAGAACCAGAGTCAATGACCTAACACTGCCCTCAGGGAGAGGCAGTGTCTTATACCTGGCTAATAGGTGATAATCTACAGGTGGATCATGATGGACAGCAGCAGTCACAGGTTTTGTCCAGCCCCCAGTGCTGGAGACATGGCAAGGATACGCTGCAGGCTAAAGCAAGACCTGAAGTGGCTCAGAGTCATGAACACAGGCTTAGAACTACAAAGTACCTGTTGGGCACTTCTGGGGTGAGGGTGAGAACCATGACAGTAGTTCAGCAAACAAAATTAGGTTTTTGAACTTGTTAAATGACACTTACATGCCACAACTTGTACAAGCACCAACTAAAAAGGATTCTTGTCTGGACCTGGTTCTAACAAACAACATTCACCTTTTGACCAATATTCAAGTAGGTGAGCACTTGGGAAATATTGATCATAATATAGTGTCATTTGAAATAAACTAAAAAAAAAAAATAACAAAAGCACATAGGGTATACTAAAACATATAATTTTAAAAAGGCCAATTTCTATTAGTTAAGGGCAGCTTTACAATATATTAAAGGGCATAAACTCTTCAGTGAAAAGAACACTGAGGGTAAATGGAACATCTTCCAACAAATATTAGAAAGTTACATTTCTCAGTATGTACCATTGAGTAATAAATATAAAAGAAACAATTTGAAACAAATGTGACTTAGTGGGAAAGTGAATCGAGAAAATAAAAATAAGAAAAGGGCATTCAAAGCCTTTAAATTTGACAAATCAGAGGCATCCTATAAAAGATAATGCATGCAAAAAGGCGATTATATTCGCTAAACTTCAAAATATAAAAATGATAGCCAAAGTGAGCAAAACCAATCCCAAATAATTTTTAAATTCTAAAAAAAACAAAAAAATGAAAGTGTAGGTACACTAAAACTGGGATGGGGGTGTTAGTTAATGAAGACCAGGAAAAGGCAAAAAAATAAATTTAAAAAACGCTATTTCTCCTCCATATATATTAAGGAAGAACTCATGGCAAAAAATGTGCAAATGATTTTTGCTAAAAACTTGCAGAAAAATTGTAATTGGCTAACTCAAGAGAAGTTAATATAAACAAAGCTAAAGGGCCTGACAGTATTCATCCACAAGTACTTAAGGAACTAAGTGTAGAAATAAGTGAAACTCTGTTTTTAATCTTTCAAAATTCTTTTATTTCAGGAAGTGTTCCTGAGGATTGAAGGAAGGCAGATGTGGTTCCAATATTCAAAAAGGGCTCAAAATCCTTGCCTGGATATTATAGACCTGTGAGCTTAACTTCTGTAGCTGGAAACGTTTTTGAAAGGTTATTAAGGGTTAATATTCAAGAATTCCTTGAGAAGAACGTGGTTATCAGAATAAACATCAGCATGGTTTTATGAAACACAGGTCATGTCAAACTAACTTGATTGTATTCCACGAAGAAGTAAGTGGAAGTATACAGTTGCAAGTAAAAGTATGTGAACCCTTTGGAATGATATGGATTTCAATAAAAACATGGCAACATTTAATTATTTGTGTGTTATTAGTTTAAGCAGACTGTGATTGTCTATTGTTGTGACTTAGATGATGATCAGATCACCAATTTGTGCAGAAATCCATATCATTCCAAAGGGTTCACATACTTTTTTCTTGCAACTGTATGATCATATAGTGCATAAGTCTGCCACAACGTCAATGTACTCCATTCTTGGCAGGTCCTACTCTAGCAGGGTAATGTTAGTAGGACCTGCCAAGAATTCGGTACATTGACGTTGTGGCAGGCTTATGCAATATATTATCATATAATGTAACTAAACACTCATTATTTTTTTGCCTAGGTGAGATAGTTATATAGTTACATAGCTGTAAAGAGACTTACGTCCTTCCTCACATATGTTTTTGCTGTTGATCCTAAAGAAGGCAAAAAAACCTAGTCTAAAGTGCTTCCAATTTTGCAACAAACTAGGAAAAAAAAAATTCTTGACCCCAAAATAGCAGTCAGATGTCTCTTTGGATAAAGCAGCTATTTCCTCTACTAATTAGAAATTATATCGCTGTATGTTATGTTTGTGCAAGTATTTATCCAATTGCAGTTTAAACATCTGTATGGATTCTGATAAAACCAGGCAGAGAATTCAAAATCCTTATTGCTCTTTCTATAAAAAAACATTTTCTTTGCCTTAGATAAAATCTCCTTTCTTCCAGCCTAATTGTGTCACCTCTTGTCCTATGTAAAGCACTGTTTATGAATATATTTCCAGATAATGGTTTGTACTGGCCCCGAATATATTTGTATAACGTGATCATATCCCATCTGAGGTGCCGTTTCCAAACTAAAGAGATTTACATTTTTTTTAACCTTTCTTCGTAACGAAAATGCTCCATTCCTTTTATCAATTTTTTTAGCTCGTCTCTGCACTTCTAGTGCCATGATATCCTTCTTTAGAACAGGTGTACAAAAGTGCACAGCATATTCAAGGTGTGGTGTTACCAGCGATTTATCAAAAGACAAAATTATATTTTCATCCTGAGAATTTATGCCCCTATTTATACATGACAAAGCTTTACTGGCCTTAGCAACTGCAGATGGACATTGCATATCGCTGCCTAATTTGTTGTCTATAACAATTCCAAAATCCTTCTCATGTGTGTTTATCCATATTGATCATATTGGGCTGCCTACATATGATGGGAATGAAATGAAGGCCCAGTACGGCAGCGTGTTAAGGCATTGGACCTGAAACAAGACCAAGATAGCATTTACTCACAACCTTGCTATATGTGAGCAGTTTCAATATGAGATCTATAAAGGATATAATAAACTTGTCTTAATAGATATAGGTGAATCGAAGTGCTTAATGTGAGGTAAAGATAGTGTACATACTGAAGGGATTAAAATTACCCCATGAGATTGGCCAAATGAGGGTCTAAAGGATAGATATGTTGCCGATAACATGTAGTATAATGTGTTAGTATGCAACCCCTGTAAGAACGATGTAATGCAAACAAAATGCCCAAATGAGGTTTCGAATTAGGAATGGCATGTGGCCATTTGTGGGGCATTTGACCACACATTGTAAAGGCCTAGTGAAGGCCATGAGTAGGAAATTGCGTATAATACCAGAAGGTATCCCAATTTGTGTCCTGAGTTACAGGATGGCTGTGCGGTTGTGTTGGGATTAATGCAGGTGAAGGTAGGATGTGAATTAAAGAATTGTTGTGGAGAAGTTGTATGAAGCCAATACATGTGTGTGATGAGATGTTAGAGAACCTGATAGAGTTACTAATAATCATCTCGTTTATGAAATGGTGAAACAGAATAGAACTTGTATGTAAACACTTATAAAGCATCATATAATACATACCAACATAACCAAATAAAACAGGGTGTTGACAGACAGTATTAAACAGGAACAGAGGAATAGGCGTGCGCATGGGTTGTGCCGGGTGTGCCTAGGCACAACCTAACCCCGCAGCACGCGCCATGTGCCTCTCTCCGTGGGCAGGGAGGGAGGCAGAAGAGGACCTGGGGAGCTCTTGCCAGCAGCTCCGCCGGGTTCCTCTCGCGCGGTCAGATCTCACGAGAGTGAACTCTAGCCCCACGGGGGGCTAGAGTTCACTCTCCACTGGACCACCAGAGATGGCAGGAGCACGGTCCCCCCTCCCTACATAAGGTAAGAAGGAAGGGGGGATATTAACTAAACAGCCCCCAAAACACCCCCACACATTACACACAAACATACAGCACACACACATACATCACTCTTACACACACAGCACACATACACTAACAGCACCCTCACACTAACAACACTCTTACACACACAGCAACCTCACACATGCACACACACAGCACACACTAACAGCACCCTTACACACAGCACCCTCACACACACAGCACCCTTATACATACACACATTAACAGCACCCTTACACACAGCACCCTCTCACACAGCACCCTTACACAAACACAGCACACACTAACAAACAGGGGCGGACTGAACACTCGGGCATATCGGTCATGGACCGAGTGCCCGAGGCAGTCAGGGGCCCAGCTGCACAGCCATGCTCCAGCTGGAGAGATCAGAGATCTCTCCAACTGGAACGGCAAAAAATTATAAAATAAAACTTTTTAATTGATAGGTTGTGGGGCCCCTGATGGAGCGCGGGGCCCCCACAACCTACCGCTCTGCAAGTCACCTCCCCATGAGACCTGGCAGCTTCACCAGCTCTCTGCCAGGTCTCCGTCTCCCTGTCCCACGCGGTGCTCTGTGTGATGGGAGAGGCGGGGCCAGGAAGTGACCTCACTTCCTGTGTACTCCTCTCACACAGAGCACAGCGAGGGGAAGGAGCTGCAGACTGGGAGAGAGCAGAGGAAGCAGAGAGACAGGTAGGCACCCCTCCCTCTCTTCACTGTCACTAGTCACCCCCCCTTCACTGTCACTAGTCACCCCCCCAATGTCACTAGTCACCCCCCCTTCACTGTCACCTGAGTCACCCCAATGTCACTGGTCACCCCCCCCTCACTGTCTAAGTCACCCCCCCTTCACTGCCACTAGTCACCTGTAACTGTGTGTGGTTCCCTTATTTACCACTATAATGTCTTAAAGCATAGAACTTAGTAGGGCTAACCATACAGATATCTTAGCCATAATTTTATATAGTTAGTAAGAGATCCTCTATTTAAGATATATAAATAATTGAGAATACAATATAAAATAAGGATTGTCTTGGAAGCAATAGTTTTGTCTTTTGGATATTTATTATATAAAATATAAAATCCATTATAGCAGAGTTTATAAGATTAAATTACATGCTTGCAAATATCATTAATAGGTTAACATACCCTTCTGAACATGTCATCATGTCAGCCTCTCTGTCATTTTAAGATGGAGCAGCGTGTGTCTCCAGGTCTCTCCTCTGTGTCTTAACATTTAAAAGTACACCTATTTATACCTTAGGTGTCTCCATTTTAGGTTACCATAGTTCAAATATGAAAAAGTAACACTTCTTTTACTTTATTCAATTTAGGACCTCCCTTAACTTGGCAAACATACAAGGCCATAACTAAAGGGTGCAAATGTCATGGAAATTTTCCTGACTTAGTTCAAGATGGCATCTTAAA
>OW240913.1:56933705-56950046 GCA_933207985.1 Pelobates cultripes | reverse complement strand
CTGCTTGCCTCCTGGACTTTGCTTTTGGTTTACTTCATTTTTGCTATGTATTAATAAAGGTGTTTTGCATCTACGTTCTGTCTTTGTCTGGTTTCTGGTCCCTAATACACAAGTACATACAACAATATACATATAACTATGCACAAATATATGTACTAGATACTACTGTAAAAATGCACAAATATATGTACTAGATACTACTGTATTAGAGGAAGCCGTACCTTCTAACAGCTGATGGAATAGCCTCTCTAGTATGGGTGGAGATGAAAATGTAAAGAAGGCTAGACAGGTCGTGGTGGTAGGGGAGAGTAGATAGGGAAATCTGCTGCTCTGATTTGCCGTCTTCTGGGTGCTCGGGTCTGGCATGTTGCTGACAGAGTGGATGGATTATTGGTAGGGGCTGGGGATGACCTAGCGGTCATGGTTCATGTTGGTACCAATGATAAATTAAGATAGATACAAGTGTGGTGCTTCTGATAGATACAGGTTGTAAATAGGTGTATCCCCAACACCTTAGTAATATGAATAAAAAAAACAAAAACAAAAACAAAAAACAACAACATGCCAAACACAAAGTAGAAGTGCACCCTCCAAAAGTAATACAAGTATATAATAAAATAATTTATATTTATATATGTACACAATGGAGATGGCAAGCGAACATCAGCAGTGCCTAAAAAAAGAACAATATAATACATAGTGTGTACTGTAGGATAAAGGTGAAGGATATATAATAAATGGTTACACTCACAAATTCCAGAGCCGTATCAGGCTCTGTATGCTAAACCCAGGGGTGCCTGTGCAGGCTAGCGGTGAATACCCATGGACCACTGTAGCAGATGTATCATGGAAGTATGGATTGCAGCAGCAGCAGCAAGTAAAAAATACAAGAATTTATTGTGGTGATAAAACACTGAAAGTTAAAATTAAAACAAGGGCAAAAAACCCTTCTGGATATAATAGAAGAAAACAGACGCGTTTCGACAATTCAGTCTTTGTCAATGCATTCTCTGAGATGTTACCTGCGCCACATGCTACAGTGGAAAGGCAGCGGGAGAGGAGAGGTCAATGCATGGCTGAAGTCTTGGTGCAAGAAGAGAGTTTTAAGTTTTTAGAGCACTGGGCCGACTTTGACTTTGCACTTGGGTACAACCTTATAGCAGTGATGGGTTGCACCTAGACGGTAGAGGGTCTGCACTGCTGGGGGATAGGTTGGCTAGCAGGTTGGAAGAGATTTTAAACTAGTCGTTTTACGGGGGGGGGGGGTAATAGCAATCTACAAAATGGAGATCGTAAAGAAAGGAGATAGGCTTTAGTTCAGTACAAAGGAGGTGGAGACAGGGCTCAGAACAGAAAAGGTATGCAATGTTGATAACAATTCACAAAAAGTGCAAGTTACTCGTGATAATATAAAATTATGTCCGCGGCACATTTGAGCACTGGAAGTGATAATTATCGCTTCCAGCTGCTCTAAGGGTATTGCAGCGATGTCTCGATGTCAAGGCATCCTTCAATAACCCCCCTAACTGCCAGGTGGTCGCTCCATGTAACATTCCTCCTCAACTTGCGGTATCTGCGACCAGCAGCCATGCGTCTGTATAAATGACTCTTGCAACATGTTGATGGACGCCGGCCACTGCGGATCCACGCCAAATTATACCCCCATGTCTGCCCACGTTAATGACGATGTTGTTTCCTCATTGCCCTGTCGTGGTTTCCCTAGTGGTTGTCCGAGAGTGTTCCTGAGCATTTATTTCTGGTTTTTGACTTTGGCTTTATTTGACTTCCCTTTATTCTGGTATCCCTGACTTCTGGCTTTCCCTTATCGTTGTGTCCCATTCTGTAGCCCCCCCAACCTCGGCAAGTATCCTGACTATTCTTTGGTACTTTAAGTCCGGCCATTCTAAGGCCCCGTAAGACGTAACTTTTTAGTCCTAAGTGTGATATAAATTCTAAGTGCTGGATTAATCAGTAATCCTGACACTCTTCCAGTGAGCGATCACTTCCGGGTTGCTCCATGTGGTGCCCGGCAGTGAGGCAGAGCATCGGAAGCCATCAGGCAGGCTTCCAATGTGCCTGTGTGCTTGAGGGGTCGAGGCACTCAGTGATGAATAAAATAAAATAAAAAAAATTATTAACCCTCCCCCTTCCCTCCTTCTCTGTCCATTCCCATCCACTTACCCGATCGCCACCGTTCACCTGCCGACAATCGGTCTTCTTCTCCATCTGGGGGAGAACTGTCACACACACATATACATATATATATATATATATATATATATATATATATATATATATATATATATATATTTTTTTTTTTTTCATATTTTGAAATATAGAGATAGAATATATATATGTATCTCTATCTCTAATATATATATATATATATACATATATATATACATACATATATACATATATATACACACATACATATATATATATATATATATATATATATATATATATATATATATATATATATACACACACACATATACATACATACATACACACACATACATACATATACACACACACACACACTATAGGGTGCTGCTGTGGCCAAATAAACAAAATACACAATCCAGCGCACTCGCTTATTCACTAAACAATGACTTCAAACTTTAGAGATTGTTATAGTTTTATTTAATAACACCTCACCTAGGCAAAAAATAATGGGGGTTTAGTTACATTATATAATCATATATTGCATAAGCCTGCCACAATGTCAATGCACCCCATTCTTGGCAGGTCCTAAGCTAGCAGCCTACTGCTTGCTCTTATGAGATTAATCCACTTACTTTGGAAATACTCCCTTACTAGGACTCTCTGCAAGTTAAGGCTAAATAGGGTCCTAGAATGAGGCACTGGTGACAGGGAGGGGTGCAAAACCAAGGAGTTGGCCTGGACTCCCAAATATATAAATGAAACCAAGAAGGCTGCACTCACCTGAACATGCATACAGAGCAAGCATTAGGCGGCTAGGTAACTAACCCTCCTTATTTTTTGCCTAGGTGAGGTGTTTTTAAATAAACGATTACAATCTCTAAGATTTGAAATCATTGTTTAGTGAATAAGCGAGTTTGCTGGTGTGTGTGTGTGTGGAGATATATATATTATGATATATACATATTACGATATATACGTGTCCATATACATAATTACTTTAATAATTTTATAAATATACACAGACTTCAAATATATATTTAAATTCTAAGTGCATATTTATGTAATATTTACATAATTAAGTAATTTTATTGATTGCAATTTAGGGGACCAGCCTGACAACCCAGGTTGAAAGTCCAGATAATTTAATTTGCTAGCACTTTATTTAATCCTGTAACTTTCCAAGACACCCTAAAACCTGTACATGGGAGGGTGTAAAAGATGATATCATCAGTGAGTGACATTTTTTGATATTTTCACACACAAAAAACACTTTAACTGATGATATTGTTGTGATATGTTTTACTGTTTTGATACACTAATATTTGTGCTCAGCAAAGTCTCCTGAGTGTAACAGTACCCCCTATGTACAGGTTTTATAGTGTTTTTGAAAGTTACAGGGTCAGATATAAGGCTTGACTAATAGTTGTCAGGGTCTTACCTGATGTAGAGTCCGGTATGCAGCGATATATGCTCACCCTTGCAAATAAACACAGACCAAGGTGGTCAGGTAAGAATTTACCTGGCCTGTGAGTCTGTGCAGAGATATACTCAAAGTCGAAGTACAGGCAAGGACAAGCAGAAGAGTTTTCATGGAAAGCCAAAGTTCAGAGAAATCAAGAAACAAGCCAAGGTCGAAAGCCAGAACCAATCTTAAGAACACTGGATCAGGATAAGAAAACAGGAACCAAACAGCAGAACCAGAGTCAATAAACTAACACTGCCCTCAGTGAGAGGCAGTGTCTTATACCTGGCTAATAGGTGATAATTTACAGGTGGATCATGATGGACAGCAGCAGTCACAGGTTTTGTCCAGCACCCAGTGCTGGAGACATGGCAATGATAAGCTTAAGGCTAAAGCAAGACTTGAAGTGGCTCAGAGTCATGAACACAGGCTTAGAACTACAAAGTACCTGGGTTCAAATCTCCTTTTGGGCACTTCTGGGGTGAGGGTGAGAACCATGACAGTAGTTCAGCAAGCGAAATTAGGTTTTTGAACTTGTTAAATGACACCTACATGCCACAACTTGTACAAGCACCAACTAAAAATGATTCTTGTCTGGACATGCTTCTAACAAACAACATTCATCTTTTGACCAATATTCAAGTAGGTGAGCACTTGGGAAATAGTGATCACAATATAGTGTCATTTGAAATAAACTAAAAAAAATAAATAACAAAAGCACATAGGGTATACTAAAACATATAATTTTAAAAAGGCCAATTTCTATTAGTTAAGGGCAGCTTTACAATATATTGAAGGGCATAAACTCTTCAGTTAAAATAACACTGAGGGTAAATGGAACATTTTCCAACAAATATTAGAAAGTTAAATTTCTCAGTATGTACCATTGAGTAATAAATATAAAAGAAACAATTTGAAACAAATGTGACTTAGTGGGAAAGTGAATCGAGAAAATAAAAATAAGAAAAGGGCATTCAAAGAGGCATCCTATAAAAGATAATGCATGCAAAAAGGCGATTAGATTAGCTAAACTTCAAAATATAAAAATGATAGCCAAAGTGAGCAAAACCAACCCCAAATAATTTCTAAATTCTAAAAAAAAAAAACTAAAAAATGAAAGTGTAGGTACACTAAAGCTGGGATGGGGGTGTTAGTTAATGAAGACCAGGAAAAGGCAAAAAAAAAATTTTAAAACGCTATTTATCCTCCATATATATTAAGTAAGAATTCATGGCAAAAAAATGTGCAAATGATTTTTGTTAAAAACTTGCAGAAAAATTGTAATTGGGTAACTCAAGACAAGTTATTATAAACAAAGCTAAAGGGCCTGACAGTATTCATCCACAAGTACTTAAGGAACTAAGTGTAGAAATAAGTGAACCTCTGTTTTTAATCTTTCAAAATTATTTTATTTCAGGAAGTGTTCCTGAGGATTTAAGGAAGGCAGATGTGGTTCCAATATTCAAAAAGGGCTCAAAATCCTTGCCTGGATATTATAGACTTGTGAGCTTAACTTCTGTAGCTGGAAAAGTTTTTGAAACTTATTCAGGGATAATATTAAGGGATAATATTAAAGAATTCCTTGAGAAGAACGTGGTTATCAGAATAAACATCAGCATTGTTTTATGAAACACAGGTCCTGTCAAACTAACTTGATTGCATTCCACGAAGAAGTAAGTGGAAGTATACAGTTGCAAGTAAAAGTATGTGAACCCTTTGGAATGATATGGATTTCTGCTCAATAAAAACATGGCAACATTTAATTCGTTGTGTGTTATTAGTTTAAGCAGACTGTGATTGTCTATTGTTGTGACTTGATCAGATCACATTTTATGACCAATTTGTGCAGAAATCCATATCATTCCAAAGGGTTCACATACTTTTTCTTGCAACTGTATGATCATATAGTGCATAAGTCTGCCATAACGTCAATGTACTCCATTCTTGGCAGGTCCTACTCTAGCAGGGTAATGTTAGTAGGACCTGCCAAGAATTCGGTACATTGACGTTGTGGCAGGCTTATGCAATATATTATCATATAATGTAACTAAACCCCCATTATCTTTTGCCTAGGTGAGATAGTTATATAGCTGTAAAGAGACTTGTGTCCTTCCTCACATATGTTTTTGCTGTTGATCCAAAAGAAGGCAAAAAACCTAGTCTAAAGCGCTTCCAATTTTGCAACAAACTAGGAAAAATTATTTCTTGGCCCCAAAATAGCAGTCAGATGTCTCTTTGGATAACGCAACTATTTCCCCTACTAATTAGAAATTATATCCCTGTATGTTATGTTTGTGCAAGTATTTATCCAATTGCAGTTTAAACATCTGTATGGATTCTGATAAAACCAGGCAGAGAATTCAAAATCCTTATTGCTCTTACTGCAAAAAAAACATTTTCTTTGCCTTAGATAAAATCTCCTTTCTTCCAGCCTAATTGTGTCACCTCTTGTCCTATGTAAAGCACTGTTTATGAATATATTTCCAGATAATGGTTTGTACTGGCCCCGAATATATTTGTATAATGTTATCATATCCCATCTGAGGCGCCGTTTTTCCAAACTAAAGAGATTTACATTTTTTTTAACCTTTCTTCGTAACGAAAATGCTCCATTCCTTTTATCAATTTTTTTAGCTCGTCTCTGCACTTCTAGTGCCATGATATCCTTCTTTAGAACAGGTGTACAAAAGTGCACAGCATATTCAAGGTGTGGTGTTACCAGCAATTTATCAAAAGACAAAATTATATTTTCATCCTGAGAATATATGCCCCTATTTATACATGACAAAACTTTACTGGCCTTAGCAACTGCAGATGGACATTGCATATTGCTGCCTAATTTGTTGTCTATAACAATTCCCAAATCCTTCTCATGTGTGGTTATCCATATTGATCATATTGGGCTGCCCACATATGATGGGAATGAAATGAAGGCCCAGTACGGCAGCGTGTTAAGGCATTGGACCTGAAACAAGACCAAGATAGCATTTACTCACAACCTTGCTATATGTGAGCAGTTTCAATACGAGATCTATAAAGGATATAATAAACTTGTCTAAATAGATATAGGTGAATCGAAGTGCTTAATGTGAGGTAAAGATAGTGTACATAGTGAAGGGATTAAAATTACCCCATGAGATTGGCCAAATGAGGGTCTTAAGGATAGATATGTTGCCGATAACATGAAGTATAATGTGTTAGTATGCAACCCCTGTAAGAACGATGTAATGCAAATGAAATGCCCAAATTAGGTTTCGAATTAGGACATGGCATGTGCCATCTGTTGGGCATTTGACCGCACATTGTAAAGGCCTAGTGAAGGCCATGAGTAGGAAATTGCGCATAATACCAGAAGGTATCCCAATTTGTGTCCTGAGTTACAGGATGGCTGTGCGGTTGTGTTGGGATTAATGCAGGTGAAGGTTGGATGTGAATTAAAGAATTGTTGTGGAGAAGTTGTATGAAGCCAAGACATGTTGGTGATGAGATGTTAGAGAACCTGATAGAGTTACTAATAATCATCTAGTTTATGAAATGGTGAAACAGAATAGAACTTGTATGTAAACACTTATAAAGCATCATATAATACATACCAACATAACCAAATAAAACAGGGTGTTGGCAGACAGTATTAAACAGGAACAGAGGCATAGGCGTGCGCACGGGTTGTGCCGGGTGTGCCTAGGCACAACCTAATCTCCGCAGCACGCGCCATGTGCCTCTCTCCGTGGGCCGGTGAGGGAGATCAAAGATCTCCCTCACCAACCCACAGGCAGGGAGGGAGGCAGAAGAGGACCTGGGGAGCTCTTGCCAGCAGCTCCGCCGGGTTCCTCTCTCAGGGTCAGATCTCACGAGAGTGAACTCTAGCCCCGCAGGGGGCTAGAGTTCACTCTCCACTGGACCACCAGGGAAGGCAGGAGCATGGTCCCCCCTCCCTACATAAGGCAAGAAGGAAGGGGGGATATTAACTAAATGGCCCCCACACCCCTACACATTACACAGAAACACACAGTACACACACAGCACACACACACTAACAGCACCCTCACACTAACAACACTCTTACACACACACAGCAACCTCACACATGCACACACAGCACACACTAACAGCACCCTTACACACAGCACCCTCACACACACAGCACCCTTATACATACACACACTAACAGCACCCTTACACACAGCACCCTCGCACACACAGCACCCTTACACACACACAGCACACACTAACAACACCCTTACACACACAGCACCTTCACACACACACTAACAGCACCCTTACTCATACACACACACAGCACACACTAACAGAACCCTTACATATACAGTACCTTCACACACATAGCACCTTCACACACACAGCGCGCCCACACACACAGCGCCTGCACACACACACGGCGTCCGCCACACACACACAGCGTCTTCACACACAGTGCCTGCACACACACAGCGCCTGCACACACACAGCGCCTTCACACACAGCACCTACACACACAGCACCTACACACACACACACAGCACCTATACACAGCACCCTCACACACACAGCAGTGTGTGTGTGTGTGTATGTATGTGTATGTGTATATATATATATAAATATATATATACACGGCGTGTGTGTTTCTGCTTTAGGGTGCACACCCTTATACAATAGGCTGCACACGCCTATGAACAGAGGCCTCTAGAATACCTCTAGAATGCCACAGTGGCTGAACCGGTTAGCAGCCGTGACAGCCGTACATAATCGATAGGAAGAGACAGGAGATATAAGATATACGTTAATGACGCCTGTGATCTACAACCCGGAGATAGCAGGAGGCCTTGCGCCACGGGACATAACAGAACTGGGACATACGACCGGGCTGCATCTGGGGGACTGGTGCACTGCCGCACAACTGAAACTGGCGGACCCCCTGCCCGGGAGCTGCCATCTCTACCCCCCCTCCTTTTTTTTTTTCCCCCCACACCAGGATGGACCACGACACCCCTGACTCGGACCACCTATACCATTATAGGTCGACTAACGACCGGGAGTAGATAGGAGAGATGGGGAACTTACCAATGCCCGGAAATAGGGACATACCCTCGACACTGACTTACATGACTGACACTCCTGAGCAGGAACACGATTATTTAGACTACATAGAGTAAAGAGGGGTGTTAGACCCCAGAGAGACACAGCCTAGAAAAGTAGGTACAAACTAAACCACCGACCGACACATTGATCAGCGAGATTTACGGCACTCAGTGCCTGTTCCAGTTATACAAGTTAAACGTTTTTCTTTTCCCCCACAAAATGGCTAGAGGGCGAACATGTCTAAGTAGGAGGAGTTAGAGAGCCTCGAACCTCCGAGCGCAACAAAGGGGTGCATAAAAGGATACATACCTAGCAGTTAATATAAATGACATAGATATATGAGATCCACCACACTATATAATAGGGCCTCAATCCCCGTACTCAGGGCGCGTTGGCCCTGGTATGAGCTAGGGGGTACCCTTACTGTGCCTTCACCAACTATAAAGCTAAGACCATGTGGAGCTACAACCAAGGGACTCTCGCAGAGGGAGTAAAGCAGCAAGTAGGGGGAAGCGTGTACCTAAGCCATGGGATAAGCTGCACCTTACAAGGTATTCACACAGAATACTTCCCCAAGAGCTGCTATATTGATCCCTAAAGCTAACTCCACCGAGCAACAGTTGCCAAGACACGAAGGTGGGGAAGTTGTCAAAAAATTTCTTACTCTGTTCTTAGACCCGACAAAATGTTTGTAAAACATTTGCAAAAACCTCCTTGCATTAGTAAGCATACATTTAATATTATCATGAATCATTTGAATTTTCATCAATATTACATACCCCCTCTGTTCTGAGGTTTCGCCTGCCCCCCATCTCCACCACCCTTATACTGAGCTAAAGCCCATCTCCTTTCTATTCTATCTTCATTTTCTAGGTTACTTTGACCCTCCCCCATACTACTAGTTTAAAATCTCCTCCAACTTTCTAGCAATCCTATCCCCAAGCACAGCAGACCCTCTTCCATGTAGGTGCAATCCATCACGACTATACAGGTTGTACCCAAGCACAAAATTGTCCCAGTGCTCTAAAAACCCAAAACCCTCTTTCCTGCACTAAGACTTCAGCCACGGATTGACCTCTCTAATCTCCCGCTGCCTTTCTGCTGTAGTGCGCAGCACTGGTAATATTTCTGAAAATATTACCTTGGAGGTCCTTTTCTTTATCTTACTTCCTAGTTCCCTGAACTCATTCTTTATGACCTTTCATTTTCTTCTGACTTTGTCAGATTACCCTATCTACTCTCTTAATAATAGTGTCCCCTACCACCACAACCGGTCTAGCCTTCCTTACCCTCTCAACTCCACCCATACTAGAGGGGCTTTCCCATGTCTGTTAGAAAGAACATCTGCTCCTGAGCTGATGCTCCCAATATCTTCACTCAAACGGGCAAATCTGTTAGGCTGCACAAGATCAGGATTAGCTAAATATTTCCTCTTCCCTCCCCCCCTGCTTACCAACTGTCTCATCTCCTCCCACTCCACTACCTGCACCCACTAAACTCTGCTCAGTGAGCAGCAGACTCCTCTCAAAATTGTCAGTCTACCTCAGTGTTGCAATTTGCCTCTCCAGATCTCCAATCTGAGCTTCCAGAAAAGACACATGTAAAGGTGTCAGCCTGTGGTTGTGGGAGGAGTTGTCTGGCCTATTTAAACCCAGACCTCTTCCCTTTACTTGCACTCGAGTTCCAGCGTTGCCGTAGGTCTTTCACTTCTGGGTTAAGCCAAAGGGAGGTTCTGATCCCCTGCAAGGGCTGTCGGTTCCACAAGGTCTGATCACTAACAGTGAGTTTTTCCAACGGGTGCCTCTCAGCACGCCGTCGGGACCAGTAACCCCGTCTCTTTTCTACTCACCGGGTTTCCCCGGCACCAAGAAATCGAGCCACAGACCCCCTCCCCCCTCACATTCATGTTCTGCCCGTATACACGCTGGGTTCTCCACATGTATATAGTATACACATTTAATCTGGCCACGTGCCGGCTTTCGTTTCGCCAAAAGATTTGTTTAACAAGTTTAGCTACCCCCAAACGTGCTTGCAACACTGCTCTCTTGTGTTTTGCTATGTTCGGCACTTTCAGTTAGGCTTTTCCAAACCAGTCTTGCAATTAGGGCTAAAGGCTTCCGCTGCCATTTCCTCTGGGATTCAGCTTTTCATATATGAATAGAGTTGAGCGAACCCAGACTGTGACGTTCGGGTTCGTACTGAACATTACGTTTTTTGGACCCCGGACCCGGGACCCGAACACGGACATATCACTGTATGTTCGGTTTGGAGTTCGGTGTTCGTCGATTTAATGACACGTTTTGAAAGACTGCAGGGCAGCCAATCAACAAGCGTTTGACTCGTGTGCCCTTAGAAGCCATCACAGCCATGCCTACTAATGACATGGCTGTGATTGGCCAGTGCAGCATGTGACCCAGCCTCTATATAAGCTGGTTACTTAATATTATTAAAGTATGCCCCTACTCGCTATACCACAAGTAGGGGCATGTCTATTAAACAGTGAGCAGCCTGTTTATAAAAAAAAATCAATTTTCACCCATGAAGGGCACCCACTAAACTCTGCTCAGTGAGCAGCAGACTCCTCTCAAAATTGTCAATCTACCTCAGTGTTGCAGTTTGCCTCTCCAGATCTCCAATCTGAGCTTCCAGAAAAGACATATGTAATTATAACCAGGCAGCTTGTCAGATTCTTAACAAGGGTCGCTCACAATCTTTGGTTTTTATGAAACTGGTGAGGAGGCTGACCTGGCTAGCAGCTACTCATCAGTTTTTTATTACTTACATGCAAGTGTACAAAATGAGGCTGCTGATGCTTTACCCTGCTTCAAATTTCAGGAGTTTTTTTGGCATCACGCCACAGCAAACAGACAAGCGACCAGGCTGACTCTTGTCAAAGAACTAATCCTGGATTTAAGATCTCGTAGCGCACAGTAAATGTTTGTCCCAAATGGGCTTGTCAGGAAAACATACGACAGAGTTTTTTAAAGTTATTTTCCAAATTTGTGGCAGACTTTCACATAATAAACTTCCTTTCTAATGAATCATTGGTCGCATGTGCTACCTTTTGCCACATTTCTTTAAAACTACCACACAACACCATCAAGTTATACCTTACAGGTATTCAACACCAAATACTTATCACATTCCATAATAATTCACCTTTCCTGTCATCTTATCCCATAAAGAGCATTCTGAAAGGGATTCAGAAGTTAAACTTCTCTTGTCAATTGAGAGCACTAAATTCCAAGACATTTCAAACCTACTCAAAACTTCACCTTTTGAACATCAAACAAACCTCATTATTAAAGCAGCCTATACTTTGCATTCTACGGTTTCCTATGGCCCAGAGTGTTTACCATCAAAAAATTATCTGACTGCAATTACCTAAAAATACACAACCTTGTCAAAACAAATGATTACTACATCTTGACACTAAGACAATCCAAAACTTGTAAAATGAGTCCCGCAGTAAAGATCCCGTACTATCCAACACATTCACGCTGGTGCCCGGTCAAAGTTGTAGACTCACTCGCTAGTACGCTTATAAGCTCATCATTAGATTCACCTCTACTCTAATTACACGGTAAACCACTAACAACACACAAGTTCGTTCTGTACCTACGTACTCTGCTAGTTAGGTTGGAGCTTAGTCCAACCTCTTGCTCCGGTCATTCATTACGCATAGGAGCAGCTTTATCTGCATCCAGTCATGATGTTCCAACTCACATAATCAAAAAAATATGCTGCTGGAAATCAGCTGCTTATTGCAGGTACATACCACATCCAGAAAAGGAAATTAGAAATGCATTTAATACCATGACTTTGTAAGTATTGTATTTGGTTTAATAAAATATTGCTTATCTTTTTCCCCTCTTTATTACAGGCCTAACCACTCATCGGTTCTGGCACACCACTCCTGACTTTTAGTATAATATAACTCTTAGCATCTAGCATTTATCTAATTCACAATCTAGCATTTATCTAATTCACGATTTTCTATGGTTTCAGACAACAAATGTAAAGGCGTCAGCCTGTAGTTGTGGGAGGAGTTGTCCGAAGTATTTAAACCCAGACCCTTACCTGCACTTGAGTTCCAGCATTGCACTCCCTCCTCACCATTTTGGTAAATATTGAAATATTAGCACTCTAATCAGGTGGGCCCTCTTTACTACAGGCCTAACCACTCGTCGGTTCCTGCACACCACTACCGACTTTTAGTATAATATAACTCTGATCAGAATCTAGCATCTAATTCACAATCGGCTATGGTTTCCGACCACAAATAAATATATATATATATATATATATAACATTTTTATTCTACCTGTTATGTATTAAGTTTACATAATTATGTGATATCATTCATTATATATTGAAGTACCTGCCTGACAACCCAGGGAAATGTCCAGGGAATTGAATTTGCAAGCCCTATATTTGACCCTGTAACTTCCCAAAACCCTATTAAATCTGGGTTTTGCTGAACAGAAATATCAGTGTTTTAACACAGTAAAATGTATGATGATATAATTGGCGAAAGGGCTTTTTTTGTGGGAAAATGCAAAAAACAAATATGAACACAAATATTGGCCATGGTTTGTGACTAACTGGCTACTAAAAAGGACTGGAAATACGACATTTGAATGCCTTCGCTTGTCTACTTTTACAAATGATATGCCATGATGGGGTAATTCTCATTCCTTCCCTTCCATAAGGTCTCAAAGGCAACATGGGCCCAACAAACCAACTTGGCACATTTCTATATGTAAAAACTGAAAAGGGGAAAGCCCTATATTTGACCCTTTAACTTTCCAAAATGTCTTAATACTTTTACATGGTGGCTACTTTTTTAGTCGTGAGACATTGCTGAACACAAATATATGTGTTTTATTGCAGTAAAAGCTAAGAGCTGAATCATGGTAGAGGTATGGTGACAATTTAAATGCTAAAGGTGCAACAACATTTTCTGCTAACAAAACTTTACATTCTGTGCAGGGAGTGCCCTTATTCAGAGCATGTATAGACTCTCTGCTGGAGGTGACAAGTATATGTTCTGCAATAAACCACTCAAATGGACCTCTGTATTTTCTTTTGATTGTCAGTAGAGGATTGAAAACTACCAACAACATAATAGATGTATATAAGAAATAGAGAGCCTTAAAGGTAAGAATAGAAATCATAGAGTGAATGCATTGTTTAATGGAAATAATTACAGTAGATATAGTAATGTGGAGGTAATACATGTTCTGGAGGAATAAGAAGACTTGGCTGAGTTGAGTGGGAGTTGGGAGAGAATGGATTGGAATAGGTAGCAATGGAAATTAGATAAAACAACAGTTAAAATGTCAAACTCCAAGAGTTTAAAGAGTAATAAAGACTGGAAAATATGCTCATGCAATTTTAGTTAAAAGAAAAATGGACGGCTATTCTATAAGCACATTTACTGTTTGTATCTTTCTTCAATAACCCATTGAAATGACAGAATAAAATGTTTGACATGGGCCAACTAGACTTGTACACGACAATGGGGCTGCCAGATCAAAGTTTCCTTGCAGGCTGATCTCATGTAGGTTGTTATTGCAACTGCAAGTAAAGTGTCTGAATTAAAATGTTTAGAGGCATTTTAACATTCTTTTTACATTTTCCTTTAACTTTTCTGCAGTTTGATCATCCAACATGGCAATTGTGATAAAGTATCTAAAAGAATTGATGTTTTTTGTGTTACTCGCCATCTTGGGTTTACTCACTAGATTACACTTCATGCACACAAAATATTCCATTGGATATATGAAAAATACAGAAGATAAAACCTTAAAAATGTTAACTCCTGATGATGTCCTGAGTGAAGGAAATGGTGTCATACTATTTGAGATATCTGAAAGGATGAATCCTCCTCCTTTGGTGCTGTGTTCAATTGAGTCAGCTGCTCGTGTATATCCTGAACGACCAGTGGCTTTTTTCATGAAGGGTCTGCCTGACATTGATTCAACTGATTATCAAACACAAACAAGAAGGAAATTTCCAACTCTCTCACCTTATAAAAATATCTACTTCTTCCCTCTTAGAATGGATGAATTGTATAAAGATACCCCTCTTCTGGACTGGTATAAAAAGGTATGCATAATGCCATTATTTGGAGAAGTTTTATTAATTCCTACATTTTTAGGTTATTTTCAAAGCTATAACTAAACTGTGACTAAAATAGACAAAAAGCAGCCATGTGAAAAAAAACATTGAAAAACAATAAAATATAGCATATTTGTTGTACAATCTTTCCGTGCAAGATCTGGATATTGCAATTAATATAATGTTTTTATCAAATAAGTGTTTATGGTGTGTCTATATTTGCTTAGCAAATGCTTTTATCTTATTACTGTCATATCCTGTTCCTGCTGCGGATTATTTCTGTCGATGGCTTCTCGTATCCAGTACTCTTTTTACAATTCTTGCTTAGTTTTACTGGTTTTCTATTCTATGTCTGTTTTTCTTTATGCTGGGTTTTCTTGGTTCATTCCTTTATTCAGTTCCTGGAATTCCCAGTCTCTTGGATTCCTTTAAATCAGTCATGTCCAATGTCCGGCCCGCGGGCCAATTGCGGTCCGTGATCTGGTTTAATACGGCCCCACAGGTAATCTGTCTGTTGTGGCCCCCAGTGAATCCCCAAGCGCTGCTCAGGACCCATGGGATTTTTGGATCTTTGAACGCTGTGGTCCTGAGCAGCGCTCAAGGATTCACTGGGGACCAAGAGATGGCAAGAACGCAGATGGACGTGCAGTGACCTCAGGTTGAGTTCTCGCGATCTCTTGGACGTCGCGGCATCTCGTGGAAGTCATGGGACTCGCAGGATTTGGTTCCTTCTCCCTGCTGGGATAGAAAAACAGAGAATGGACATAATAAAAAGGTACAGAATAAAGAGGGACAGAAAAAAGGACAGAATAAAAAGGGACAGAATAAAAAGGGACGGAATAAAGAGGGACAGAATAAAGAGAGACAGAATAAAGAGGGACAGTATAAAGAGAGACTGAATAAAAAGAGAAGGGACAAAATAAAGAGAGACATAATAAAGAGGAACATAATAAAGAGAGAAGGGACAGAATAAAGAGGGACATAACGAGAGAAAGGACTGAATAAAGAGAGACAGAATAAAGGACAGAATAAAAAGGGACAGAATAAAGAAGGACAGAAAAAAGGACAGAATAAAAAGGGACGGAATAAAAAGGGACAGAATAAAGAGAGACAGAATAAAGAGGGACAGTATAAAGAGAGACTGAATAAAAAGAGAAGGGACAGAATAAAGAGAGACATAATAAAGAGGAACATAATAAAGAGAGAAGGGACAGAATAAAGAGAGAGAGAATAACGAGAGAAGGGACAGAATAAAGAGGGACATAACGAGAGAAAGGACTGAATAAAGAGAGAAGGGACAGAATAAAGAGAGAGAGAATAAAGAGAGAAGAGAGAGAATAAAGAGAGAAGGGACATAAGAGAGACAGAATAGACTCCAGTTAAGCTACGGCGGTTGCGGAGTCTGCGGTGGTTTTGGTGTCCGGTGCGGTGCTGGTGGTCCTCGGCTTGTGTCTCCAGTACTGTGTACAATACTCCAAGTGAGGTCTCACCAGTGTTCTCTACAA
>OW240913.1:56824630-56933605 GCA_933207985.1 Pelobates cultripes | reverse complement strand
GAGGGCGTACTATTACGCCCTATTTTAGGCAGCTCTAAATGCGGCCGGGCGTAATAGTATGCCCTCCGTTTTTTTTTTTTTACTTACCCGGTGTTTTTGACCAAATGGCTACTAAAAAAGACTGGACATACCTTATTTGCAATACCTTGGGTTGTCTACTATTGCAAATGGTATGCCATTATGGGTGTAAATTTCATTCCTGGGCTACTATAAAGTCCCAAAGGCAATGTAACTAATCTGGCGAATTTCAATTTCAAATGTAACTTGCTATATTTGACCCTGTAACTTCCCAAAACGCCATAAAATCTGTACATAGGGGGTACAATTTTACATGTGGGACTTTGCTGAATACAAATATGTGTATTTTATTGCAGTAAAAGCAAACAGTATTATGACATTGACAGTTAAAATGTCATGTAGAACTAAAACATTTTTTAAAAAATTGTGTTTTCTCCCCTTTTTTCATATAAAATTATGTTTCATAGCTAAATATTTGATATTAAATGAAAGCCCTGTTTCCCCTGAATAAAATGATATATAATAAGGATGGGTGCATTTAATATGAAAGAGGTGTATTACGGTTGGACAGACATGTAGCGCAAATGCCAGGTTTTGTTTACATTTTGTTTTGTTCACAACGTGTACATTTGGCTCAGTCATTAATGGGTTAATCAGCAAGCAGCTGGTACTGGTGATATAAAGCACAGCTTGAGTGGAAGTGTTCACAGGGAAAATGGTGCTGGTGTGTACAGGGCAGGCTGCTGCGATAACCTGTATCCCTTGTGCTCCGGTGTGAGGTTAGTGCTTAGACTCTGGGAAAAATGAAAACACTTGTTTGAAATAGATAGAACATTCTTAATGATGTCATGAGTCCTGTTTGTTTCAGGCTGAAGTAAGCCATATGTTGCCATAATTCTAGGCAAATGTAGGCTATCAGACTACGTTACTACACCAGCAAACTCGTAGGGCCCAATACACAACACTTAAAGGGGTACTACAGTGCCAGGAATACAAAGCTGTATTCACTATCTATGTGTGCAGCCGCTGGCCCCCGGCTCCCTGTTACCGCAGAGGGGGCCCAGGCAGCACACAGCTTCTCCTCCTCTCTTCTTTCTTCTCATAACTCTCGCGAGACCCGGTTACCATGGCAACGCTCCGCGGGTCTCGCGAGAGTTATTAGAAGAGGAGAAGCTGTGTGCTGCCTGGGTAACAGGGAGCGGGGGGGCCCCCACCGGACCACCACAGATGGAATCTCCCCCCTCCCTGGATACAGGTAAGCAGGGAGGGGGGAGAAACATTTAATTAAATTAATTAAAAATTAATGTTAAAATGCCCCTTCCTCCCCCTCCCCCCCCAGATTGCACATTTACACAACACACTGCATACACTAACACAACACACACACTGCATACACTAATACAACACACACACTGCATACACTAACACAACACACACACACTGCATACACTAACACAACACACACACTGCATACACTAACACAACACACACTCTGCATACACTAATACAACACACACACACTGCATACACTAACACAACACACACTCTGCATACACTAATACAACACACACGCTGCATACACTAACCCAACACACACTGCATACACTAACACAACACACACTCTGCATACACTAACACAACACACACACACACTGCATACACTAACACAACACACACACACTGCATACACTAACACAAAACACACACTGCATACACTAACACAACACACTGCATACACTAACACAACACACACACTGCATACACTAACACAACACACACACACTGCATACACTAACACAACACACACTGCATACACTAACACAACACACACAATACATACACTAACACAACACACACACTGCATACACTAACACAACACACATTGCATACACTAACACAACACACACACACACGCTGCATCCACTAACACAACACACACACACTGCATACACTAACACAACACACATTGCATACACTAACACAACACACACACACACGCTGCATCCACTAACACAACACACACATTGCATTCGCTACACATTAACACACTCTGCATTCACTACACTAACACACACTCTGCATCCGCTACACACTAACACACACTCTGCATCCACTATACTGACACACACTCTGCATCCACTATACTGACACACACTCTACATTCGCTACACATTAACACACTCTGCATTCACTACACTAACACACACTCTGCATCCACTACACACTAACACACTCTCTGCATTCACTATACTAACACACACTCTGCATCCGCTACACACTAACCCACTCTCTGCATTCACTACACATTAACACACTCTGCATTCACTACACTAACACACACACTCTGCATCCGCTACATACTAACACACTCTCTGCATTCAATACACTAACACACACTCTGCATCCGCTACACACTAACACACTCTCTGCATTCACTACACATTAACACACTCTCTGCATTCACTACACTAACACACACTCTGTATCCACTACACACTAACACACTCTCTGCATTCACTACACATTAACACACATTCTGCATTCACTACACTAACACACACTCTGCATTTACTACACATTAACACACTCTGCATTCACTGCAAATTTACACACACTCTGCATTCACTGCACTAACACACACACTACATTCATTACACTGACACACTCTGCATTCACTACACACTAACACACACTCTGCATTCACTAAACTATGCATACACTCTGGATTCACTACACTAACATACACTCTGCATTAACTGTACACACAGCATCCACTACACAAACATCCTGTATTCACAGTACACACACTACATCCACCACACATTGAAACACTCTGCATTCACTATACACAGACACTGCGTCTAATACATGCACTACATCCACTACAGACACTGCACCCACTAAACACATTTCATCTAGTACATACAAACACTACATCCACTACACAAACACACACTACATCACTGTACACACAGTATATCCACTACTCAAACACACTCTGCGTTCACTATACACACTGCATCCGCTACACAAACACACACTCTGCATTCACTGTACAAACAGTATCTAATACACACAAACACTACATCCATTACACATATTCTAATTCACTTCCACTATACACACCACATTCAGTCCTGCATCATTGTCAGCGGACCAGGTAGGGCGTGGGCGGGCCCGGGAGTGAGGGGGGGCCCAGACCTTGTGCTTTGTCAGGGGCCCCAAAATTTCTGATGGCGGCCCTGCAATTACAAATAAACTTACAGGAACAATAGGTTGAAGAGGACCCTGCTCAATCAAGCTTACATTCTATAGGAGGTGGGGTGTAAAACACAGTAGGACAGGAATTTGCAATCAAATAAGGTGGGCGCCCTTTAGGAGAGGGCAAGAGACAGGTATGTGAGGTAGGGGTTAGTCTTGGAGGCCATAAGCTTTCCTAAAGAGATGGGTTTTAAGGCACTTCTTAAAAGATGCAAGACTAGGGGAAAGTCTGATGGCGGGAGGCAGGCTATTCCATAGGAAGGGAGCCGCCCACGAGAAGTCCTGCAAGCGCGAGTTGGCCGTACAGGTGCGGGCAGAGCGGAGAGACCGAGAAGGGACATACCTATGGATCTGTGAGGAGATATAAGAGGGGCTAGAGTTGTTCAGTGCTTTATAGGTGTAAGTTAGTGCCTTGAATTGACTCCTATAGCACACAGGAAGCCAATGTAAGGACTGGCAGAGGGGTGAGGTGTGAGAGAACCGACTAGAGAGGAAAATCAGTCTAGCAGCAGCGTTCATTACAGACTGTAGTGGTGCAGTACGGCTTTTGGGAAGACCAAGCAGGAGAGGGTTACAATAATCCATGCGGGAAATTACTAGAGTATGGACAAGCTCCTTGGTAGTATCTGGTGCAAGAAAGGGGCGGATGCGGGCTATGTTTTTAAGATGGAATCTACAGGATTTGGCAACATGCTGGATGTGAGGCTCAAAGGTGAGACCAGAGTCAAGTATGACACCAAGACAGCGCGCTTGCAAGGATGGGCTGATGTTGGTACCACAAACTTGAAGGGAGAGCGAAAGAGGAGGATCAGTATTAGGAGGAGGAAATACAAGGAGCTCACTTTTTGAGAGATTGAGTTTCAGAAAGCAGGAGAACATCCATTCAGAGATGGAAGAAAGGCAAGCAGTGACACGTTGCAGGACAGCAGGGGAGAGGTCTGGGGAGGAGAGATATAGCTGGATTAAACTGATAAGAATAGTACTACTTAACACACCACTCCTATCTGGAGGCACATTAGATTGCACGCGCAGTGCCCCAAATTTGAAGAAGGAGGACCGACCAAGCATCTTTTTCCATCTCCCGGTTCCTAAAATCGATGCCATATATACGTCCCCTGATAAGGGATGTAACAGGGATTAAACTGATAGGAATAGTACTACTTAACACATCTTATAATAACGCAGAAAGAGGCAACGCAGAAAGAGGAGTCTGAAGAAGAGGAGTCAGATGAGGAAGGTGGCTTTGAGGAGGTGGAAGACCAAACACAGCAGGCATCCCAGGGGGCTTGTTGTCACCTTTTGGGGACCCTTGGTGTTGTACGTGGCTGGGTGGAGGAAGAGACCTTCAATGACATCAGTGAGGACAAGGAACGGGACATGGCTAGCTTGGTATCCAACCTTGTGCAAATGGGGAGTTTGCGGTTGTGCAAATGGACTGTTTGTGGTTGTTTGCGGTGCGTTAAACAGGGAGATGGGTCTGTCACTGTGAAGCGGGCTTAACCTTTACACTACCTGATCGATACAACATCATACCTAAAGCACGTTATTCCAAACAATTTAGGACTGTTAGGTGATTTATGCCCTTTATGGATTAAAACCAGACTCTGCATCAACTACCGTATATACTCGAGTATAAGCCGAGTTTTTTGGCACATTTTTTGTGCTGAAAAACCCCAACTCGGCTTATACTCGAGTCACTGTCTGTATTATGGTAACTTACATTGCCATAATACAGACTGGGGGCTGGCAGAGCTGTTACTTACCTCTCCTGCAGCTCCTGTCAGCTCCATGCTCCTCCGCGCCGGTCCGGTCAGCACCTCGGTAAGCTCCCAGTGTAAGTCTCGCGAGAGCCGCGGGGTCATAGTGCGGCTCTTGCGAGACTTACAGTGTGAGCTGAGAGAAGAGCTGCACGGACCGGCGCGGAGGAGGAGAGAGCTGGCAGGAGCTGCAGGAGAGGTAAGTAACAGCTCTGCCAGCCCCCTCTTCCCCCCACTGAACTGCCAATGCCACTGGACCACCAGGGGAGGAGAGCCCCCCTCCCTGCCATGTATCAAGCAGGGAGGGGGGGACAACAAATAAATAAATAATAAAATAATAAAAAAATAATAAAAAAATAATAAAATATTAAAACAAAAAAATTAGTAAAATAATTTTTAAAAAAAATAATAAAAATGCCCACCCCCCACCAAGGCTCTGCAACACACACAAACACACTGCACTCATACACACACACTGCACTCATACACACACTGCACTCATACACACACACTGCACTCATACACACACTCCACTCATACACACACTGCACTCATACACACACACACTGCATTCATATGCATACACACACACTGCACTCAGCACATACACACACTGCACTCATACACACACACTGCACTCACACACACACTGCACTCATACACACACACACTGCATTCATACACACACTGCACTCCACACACACACTGCACTCATACACACACACTGCATTCATACACACACTGCACTCATACACACACACTGCACTCATACACACACTGCACTCATACTCACACACTGCATTCATACACACACACTGCACTCATACACACACACTGCACTCATACACGCACACTGCATTCATACACACACTGCACTCATATAGACACACTGCATTCATACACACACTGCATTCATTATATACAAACACTGTAAATAAATATTCAATTAATATAATTTTTTTAGGATCTAATTTTATTTAGAAATTTACCAGTAGCTGCATTTCCCACCCTAGTCTTATACTCGGGTCAATAAGTTTTCCCAGTTTTTTGGGGTAAAATTAGGGACCTCGGCTTATATTCGGGTCGGCTTATACTCGAGTATATACGGTATGTAATTTTCCATGGGAGTTTTGCCATGGATCCCCCTCCGGCATGCCACAGTCCAGGTGTTAGTCCCCTTGAAACAACTTTTCCATCACTATTGTGGCCAGAAAGAGTCCCTGTGTGTTTTAAAATTCGCCTGCCCATTGAAGTCTATGGCGGTTCGCGAACATTTGCGGAAGTTCGCGTTCGCCGCTCGCGAACCGAAAATTTAGTGTTCGCGACATCACTAGTGGGCAATTGGCGGCCCACTCACCTGTTTCATCCCCAGGGCAAAGCATCCAAACTCCTTCGGTCCTTGGCGTGGGGAGCGGACCTCCAGAGCTCAAACACAATGCCCTAGCGTTAACTGACTGCGCTGGCGGAGGTAGCAAGCGTTGCCACACCGCTGGCAGACACAGCCAGAGGGGAGAAACCAGTACCACTTTAAGGGAGATTTTAAGGTATTTGGGGGGTTGGGGAGAGAATGGAAGAATAAGGGGGAATGAGAAAAAGAAAGATGTTTTACAACCACCAACAGCAAAATAGAAAGAAATAAAATGGTAAAGAGAAGTGAGTGGGCAATTGGCGACCCACTCACCTGTTTCATCCCCAGGGCAAAGCATCCAAACTCCTTCGGTCCTTGGCGTGGGGAGCGGACCTCCAGAGCTCAAACACAATACCCTAGCATTAACTGACTGCGCTGGCGGAGGTAGCAGGCGTTGCCACACCGCTGGCAGACACAGCCAGAGGGGAGAAACCAGTACCACTTTAAGGGAGATTTTAAGGATTTGGGGGGTTGGGGAGAGCATGGAAGAATAGGGAGGAATGCAAAATAAAATAAATATTTTGTCGCCACCAACTTTATATAATTAGAAAGAAAGTTGAGAGTTCTTCTCATCCCAATAGCTCAGAGGGTCGACATTATGGGGCAAAGGAGGTTCAGAGAGGTACGCTCTGACCATTTCTGAGGCAGTACTCTCCTGTCTGCTGCTAGCACTCTCAGTGGGTCCAACTATATCCTCAAGCAACTCTTCCCAAAATGCAGCTGCTCCACTCACTTGTGTGGTGGTGGTAGTGCCACTGCTTCTGCTAGAAGTAGCCGACATCTCAGCCTCCTGCTGAACTACTCCCTCAGACAGCATTCCCCTTTTTTGCTGCCAGTCACACACCCTCTTGATCAGTTTCTTCCTTCAATTTGTTAAGTTATTGGATCTGAGTGCAAGCTTTCCCTTAATCCTTGGATCACACAGGCAAGCTAGCATCAGTTCAGGAGAATTATCCATTCGCTCACGTAGGCGAACTTAAAGCTGATCCTTCAGCCTCCTGACCAGAGTTACTACATCAGGATGTAAAGGATCACCTTGAACAACCTCTTGGCGTTCAAGGAAGACACCCATCTTGCTCCCTAGATGGGTGAAAACAGGGATTACCTGTCCCAGATTGGCAGTGTTCAAGCTTAAATTTTCAGTGGCATCCCTGAATGGTTTCAGGACTGCCACTAGCTGAGCGATCACTGTCCAATCGGCTCTACCTAGTGGAGAACCAATACCGATGTATTGGTCTGATGCCAGACTATGGATTGCCCTCTGCTGCACTAAAATCCTCTCCAGCATCTCCAGAGTAGAGTTCCAACGTGTACTGACATCTTCTCGTAGACAGTGTGTGGGAAGACCTGTCTTCTCTTGTTCCTGCCTCAACAGTTGGCTAGCCTTCACACTGCGGTGGAACTGCCCAGCAATCCTCCTGCACCGTTCAATCACACTGGAAACTCTGTTATTACCTTCTGGGATTGCTGACTTTACTACTAGATGGATAATGTGCGCTGTACAGCGCACACCAACAAGGTTACCATCACGCAAAGCCTTCACCATATTTGTAGCTCCATCAGTAACCACAAACCCCACTTCTACATTGGTGCCTGCCTCCGCTCCAACCCAAAGAGACACCATCCTCCTTACTGCCTGTAGAATGTTATCTGAAGTGTGTTTTTCATCCATCACTTCAGCATGGAGAAGGAAAGAGCGATAGCCCAGCTGATCTACAGATACACTTCCTCCCTTTCTGCTAGACACTGCTGCTAAAGTTGCAGCAGCAGCTTCCTGAGACACACCAGACTCCCACCAGTGTGCTGTAAGGGAAAGAAAGGCATGCTGGCCACTTGGTGCACTCCACAAATCTGTGGTAAAATGCACAGACTGACAGCAGCCTTCGAAAGCTCCCTTTTCACTACTCCAACACAGGACCGGTAAAGTGAAGGGATTATCCTCCTGCTGAAAGTGGAGCGTGAGGGAAGATGGTATTGTGGAGGCTCAGCCTCCATCAACTGTTTGAAAGGCTCCCCTTCTATCATAGAAAAGGAAGCACCCCCAACAGCAATTAACTGGCCAATAAGTCGCGTAATTTTATTGGCCTGCTGTTTAGACATAGCCTTGGACTGGAATCCCCCAAATTGTTCCAGGGTGGACTGGACGCATTGTGATGCTCCAACCAGTCTTGGTTGTTGGCTGGCAGCACCAGTAGCTCTTGGCTCTGCAACACCTCCCCTGTCACTTCTAGCTGCCATGGTACTGGACACTGTAATAGTAGCTATGCTGCCTGTCCTAGTACTTTCTGCCTCCTCCCTCAATAACACAGCCTTGTGATGACTGCAAAGGTGATAGTTCATCCCTGCACTGGTAAGATGACCCAACACTCTCCCCCTGCTAACTTCCTTCCCACAAAGAGCGCCCATCTCCAACACTTTCAAAGTGATCCCAAACTTTGCTGCGGCGCAAAACATTGGCGCTTGCCCTTTGGGATTCTGCTGCTAATGGTGCAGGTTGATGAGCAGCAGGAGGAGTGTGAATACTGGTAGCTGGCACAGTAGCCTCGGCACTGGTACTGTGGCTAGTAGTACCAGTGGTGGTGGTGATTGTTGGCACAGTTACACTGGTGGTGGTAACTGTGCCACTGCGAGGAGGAACAGTGGATCTAGAAATAGTAGTGGTAATAATTGATTGTGGTGGTGGTGGTGGTCTGCTAATGGTTGAAGTAGCACTAGCAGGTGCTACTATTGGAGAAAGTGGAGAAGAAGGGGGAAAATGTGCACTTGTAGCAGGAGAAAAGGTTGGACTGCTCCCTGAAGAATTCTGACTTTCCTCTACTATCAATTTTTGATTTAACTCAAAAAGATTATCATCTGTTAATTCACTTTTCCAGATTAAAATTTATGTAACATTGTAACTCAGACCCTTTTGCTGTGCAAATATCTCCTTTCAATTATGAAAGATACAAACTCATCCATATACATTGATATATTTTAATATCATCGATGAGCATGTGATCTCTAATAGGAGAATATAACCTTTTACCTAAAACTAGTCCTATATGGATATCTAACAATAAGCCATTATAATAAATTAATTGAATTTATACCTTTTACTATATCTTTAATATATTGTTACATTCTTAATGGATTATATCGTTACACTCCCAGTTCTTTATACAACGTTGAATTATAGGTTCTTTCAGTGTATCCAGTCAGCCTGTATCATGCCAGTATACTGCTACATATTTAATAAATATACCGTTACATGTTCTGGCTACTATGTATCAAAAGGTCTGAATTATATTAGCTACATGAAAGTATCCGTTCACTGGCACTTTAGAACGGCTAATTGTTTCTCCGCTTCGCGGACTTAGCCCAACAAGCCACCATCCAGCTGACGTCATCTCTTTCTGACGTATCGTCTGGAGGTGTGTCTTATCCTCCCTTTAAAAGGCGGTTCGGTTACCAGGCAGTTTGCACTCTTGAAAAAGGCACCTGAGAGCGCCGAAACGCGCGTTGAGTCCTGACGCTTTTTTATATCTCTGGGGTAGCTCTCTTTACGATTTATTTGCCATATGTGGCTGGATAGCTAGCAAGTGGGAATTTTCATAGATAGATAGGTAGTCTAGTCTATATTCTACTTTCTATATGGCTCTAGCAGGGACCTTAACTATCAGCTCTAGGAATAATATTATTCCGCTCATCTCCACATCGCTATAGTGTTTAGGGAAGGGTTTTACTTCTCATAATTTCTCCTATCAGGGACTTTAGTTATCAGCTCTAGGAACAATATTATTCCACCCATCTCTTTATCGCTATTGTGTCTAGGGAAGCATGTTACCTCTCATAATTTCTCCTATCAGGGACTTTAGTTATCAGCTCTAGGAACAATATTACTCTGCTCATCTCCATATCCCTACAGTGTTTAGGGAAGCGCTTTACTTCTCATAAATTTTTCCTACAAGTTGAACCAGTACAGATTTTTCACTATATGATGTATTTGGATTCTAATAGGGCTCTACCAAGCGATCTATAGCCTATATTAGACACTAGACTAGAAACTCTATCTATGATTACTTAGCACGAAAGAGGACTAATTACCTTAGGGTCTAACAATATTTTTACTTCATTGATTATTCTATATCTTATTTGGGACTTTGACCCTGGGTTCTTATAAGTAGATAGCCTCTTATAACCTATCATCACTTGTTAACATCTATCCATACACGCTACAATCAGCGCTCAACAGATACTACTTATTTGATATACTATATGAGCTATCCCCTCCCCACCCCCTTCTTTCCTTTTAAATCACCTACACTTTGTTGTTTTATGGTTATTAGTTTTCTTTGCTAAGGAGTCTATTTGACTCAAACAGATATTAATAAAGATCGTTCTTTTATTCCTTCACTACTCATATTTTCTATCACTTATCTTAGATGCTATGAGTTAACAATATTTTTGGGTGGGTATACCTCAGAAGGGCCTTAGAGGATAGGGCTTTATGCCTTCTACCCTCTTGAGCACCCTGAGGCACCTTCTATTTTTCTAAATTATCCAGGTACATGCCCATTTATAATATACAACAAATAGGTGGAGCGGTGAATAACAAATAATATAAATACTTCCCTCTCTTCAATATTACAGCCACAAAACTGAAACAGAAACAGAGGGAGATACAATAGTGTAAAAGTGATAAAACAAAAGTAGTCACTATATCTTTGATTGGCACACTCACAAGGATAGAGCCATAAAGTAACCTTGCTCTAGTCTGGATAGCAGTAGGATCCTTAAGGGAGATCCAAATCCCACTCCAATAGATGAGAAGGATGATGCAGGAACAGTAACTACTTCAAAAGTAATGATTTATTCCAGAAATAAAAGAAAAGCATAAAACAAGGTCCATATAATCACCAAAACGCGTTTCGCCAGATAGGCTTCCTCAGTTGGTGGATATTCAGTGTAAAAAGTCTCTTTCTTCTTTAATATAATTAATTTTGGCGCCATCTTCATCCGTGGAACGCACAGCGTCAACTTCCGGTTTCGTCCGTGGGACGCATAACTTCTGGTTCGGCGTTCATTTCCTGTGTTGTCCGGTCATGTGATCGGACGTGGTGCTTGTGGAACGCACGTGCGTTCCACCTCTCCCCACATCCGCTTCCTACTTCAAAAGACCGGCGGACATGACGGTCGTGGAACACACATGCGTTCCACCCACAGAGACTTAAAGACAAATGTACCTTCAAACAGAAAATACATTTTAAATAGGTGCCAACTTAAACAGAGATATATTTCTAGCTTAAGATGGACAGAAGACATTATATACTTCCATCTTATATAAAGGATATATGTAAAATAATACAAGGAGATCAATAAGATAAAGAATAATAAAATGACATCATAATTTATAAAAAATAAAAAATAAAGAGCAAAAGAAAATTTATAAAATTTAATTGCACAAAACATTAAATTCCTTGGATTACTATTATGACATTTTTTTAAATGTTGTGAGACACTATGCGTCTCTAAGCCTTTTTTTATATTGTGTATATGTTCAGCAATTCTAATATGTAGGCACCTAATCGTTCGGCCAACATAAATTAAATTACAAGGACATTTTAAAATGTAAATCACATATTTTGAGAAACAGGTTAACTGATCTTTGATGATAAATTCTTTTTTATCTTTATATGTAAATGAAGTAATATGTCTTTTGGTACTATTGGTTTCCCTACAGGCAAGACAAGATCCACACCCATAAAACCCTTTATCTTTATTTAAAAAATGCGTTGAAGGTTGTGTTCTAAAACTACTTTTCACTAAGATCTGTTTCAAGTTTCTACATCCACGATAAACCATTTTTGGTCGATTAGGTAAAATTTGACTTAATACAGGATCTTCTTTTAAAATTGGCCAATATTTAGTAACGATTTTATTAATTTTATGGTTATTACCACTATGGTTGCATATAAAAGGCATATTAAGTGTATGTTTATCGGTAGTTCTATTATATGGCTTTTTATAACGTATAAGGTCTTTTCTATCAATCTTTTTAACTTCTTCAATGCAGTTCTGTAGTATTCCAGTCTCATACCCCTTATCTAAAAACTGCTCTTTAATTTTTTCTACTTGGGAAATGTAGTCAGTCTCTTGTGTACAATTCCTCCGTACTCGTAGAAACTGACTCTTTGGTACATTCTTTAACCATGGTGGATAATGGCAACTGCTCATTTCAATATAACTATTGGCATCGACATCTTTAAAATGGTTCCTAGTGTTAATGGTAGAATTAGAAATAAAAACCTCTAAATCTAAAAAATTTATATGATTAGTTCTAGTGTTAATGGTAGAATTAGAAATAAAAATGCCCATTTATACCCATTTTTGTCCTATTCTGAACTGTGGGATTTTGTAATTCCACCCGTTCATTCATTTTTTTCCTCTACTATCTCCTCCTCACTCTCAGGCTCATAGTCAAGCTCTTCATCAGCCAGACTAAATGCAATCCCTGCAAGGCTGGGGGTAAGACTGATATCACCTCCTGGAATAATAGGACTAGGAGCACTGGATAGCATTGGCAATGGCAACAACTCCTGTGCTGATGTGCCGCTGTCAGTGGTAGAAGCAGGCGCAGCACTGGTGGTGGTGGAAGTGGTGGTCTTGGGAGGGGAATTAGGAAACAGCCTCCGTGTACAAGAAGGAAGCTTCTTAGCAGCACGACTCACAGGCCTGCTTGTGGTAGAGGAAGATGCTGGGGGCAAAACACGCTTCCTCTTACTTATTGGGCTACTCCTACTACTAGTTGTGTTTTTAGTAATAGTACTAGCCATAGTGCTCACCCTTAAAAGCCCTGCTGGTTTCCCTTTGCCATAGAAAAGACTTGCAATTCTGGGCCTTGCTGCACTACTGCCTGCTATTGGTGCCTTTCCTTGACCAGGATCTTGCACCAACAGGCCTGAAATGCGAGACAAAGACTTTGGCCTCCTAGGCGGTGAGTCTGACATAGCAGCACTCCTTAACCGCTTAGACTGACGCATAGGCTGCGTACTCAAACTACCACTACTTGTGGTGGTGGTGGTATTGGTGGTGGTGATGGTTGCTGACTGACCCTCCCTCACTTTACTAGTGGATGAAGGTTTAGGAGGATCCATTTAGAATTTTAAAATAGTAAGAAAAGAAAAGAAGTTGAAGAAAAGAAAAGAAAGAGATAATATAATGTATGTAGTGTTTTCAAACTTACATTTATATTTTTATTAAAAAGGATTATTTGAAGTTTGGAGCTATGCTAATATTTAGATCATCACAGTTAAAAAAAAAATAGAGACTAGTACTGAGGCAGATTTCTTCACTCTAGTGCTTTTTGAGGAACTATGGAAAACTGCACTGTCTGGCGTGAGCAATCTGCCAACAAGTGCTCCCTGCTCGACTACTGCAGTGCAAGCAGAGTATGAAAAAATTTACTAATATTAGAAAAATAAAATAATAAAAGATTTACTACAGCTACCTTGAAGCTTAGGTTAGGACAGTCTCACAGTCAATCTATCAGGAAGGAACTAAAATAAACCAAATAAAAACAGCAACCAGTTAGCTTCACTGATTGCTGTTAAACAAACACACTAACTGAACTAATAAAAATCAGTTAATGAAAAAATAAATTTCTTCACAACAGCAGTCAGAACAGTTAACTTCACTGCTGATGCTGATGTGAGCACAAAGAAATGACACTAAAAGTGTGAAAAATGTAAAACAAAAAATAGACTGACTGACTAATGTGCTCTGTTCTAACAAAGCACACAGAGACTGTACTACAACAAATATATTTTAAACTGAAGATAATTTTATCAACTTAAAAAAATATTTTAATTAAAACTGAACATAATTCTATTAACTAAATAAAAAAATATTTCTTCACTTTTACACTGACTGCCTGCAAAGACTGGTGTATAGATTCACTTAAAAAAAGAATTTAAAACCCAGTCAAACACACTTAGCTGAGACTGACAGAAGATTAACTTTCTCTATCAGCACTCAGAAAATGAAGCAGCACTGCAGAAACAGCAGCACCTCTGTAAAATTAATTTAACAAAAATCAACTAATCAACTTTGATGCTAAAAGACTCAACAGCTAAACTAGATTAAGATTTATTTTCTTCTAGGCTAGCAAGCTAACAAGCTTGTCTACCCCTAGGGCAGAAGCCCTCAGGCCCACTTAGCTAAAGACTGATTCTACCTTTACTCTAAGTCTAAATAAATAAAAAAAAAGTAATACCTGGTTGCTGTAGTCAGTAAGCAAGCAGGGAAGGCAGGCACTGGCAGTGTGGCACACTGACTCAGTCAGCACACAGCAGTGCACAGCTTTCAAAAAGCACTAAAATTAAAAAAATAATTCTCAGGAGTAGTCTCTCAAATTCAACAAGTGAGAACTGGCAGGCACACCAAAACTCACAGAAAATCTCTAAGACAAGTAATGAGGCTAACACAGCACAGAAGCACAGTGTGTCACCAACAAAACTCAGTCAAAGAAGGGGGGAGAAAGTTCCACTGCCTGCTTTTATACTGCTGTTTAGTTATTTTTTAAATCCACGATAAAGCACTTACCATTGGATAAGCCCCTACAGCATAATGTCAAAGGAGTGAGCTGATTAGATAAATGAAAATCAGCTCACTCCCATACCCCTCCTCTTTGATTCATACAAGGCATCCGAATGAACTAAAACACGAATTGAGGCAAATCAGTTCATTTTAGTTCATTAGTTCATTCGGTTTTCTACCATCTCCATGTAAAGCAATGCAATGCTTTGAAAAAGCACAAATGAACTAATACACGAATTGAGGCAAATCAGTTCATTTTAGTTCATTAGTTCATTCGGTTTTTCTACCATCCCCATCTGTAAAGCAATGCAATGCTTTAAAAAGCGCGAATTGTGTGTGCGTTCTGTTCGCGAACGCTTCTCGTTCGGTAGTTTGCTTTATGAACATTACACTACTGACTGCCTGTATTTCAAAAAGCCGAACTAGTTATACAAATGAATGAAATAATGATATAGTCATTGCTATTCATTCGGTTATTAGTTTGGCTTTTTGAATTACTACTACTATATTCATTGCCATTCATTCGGTTAGTAGTTCGGCTTTTTGAATTACACAGAGTGCTGTGTCAATTCGCACAGAGTGTAATTCAAAATGCCGAATGAACGAACAAACGAAAGATTTTCGGTAAACGGCCATTCGTTTGTTCGTTCTTTAGTTTGGATACCTATTCTTTATTCGGTATTCGTAATAATGGAAGAAAATGCATATTTTCGTACGAAAATCAATTCGGACGAATACGAATGCCCAAGTCTAGTGCTTGCTCGATTATCTACCAAGTAAAGGGGAATGCTTATTGTATTGTATGTGGGAGTGTCCTACATTGTAAACGTGTTATCATTGGTGTATAAATTTATGTCCCTGTCCCCAACAAGGTCCATGTGGGCGTACACCTTGCTTAGGGACTTTCATAAAAGGCCAATGTGGCTACCATTAAACCATTTCTGCTTAACCCTCAACACATAGCCTGGCCTTGTGATTGTAGGAAACTGCTATACCACTAGCTCTTCTAAGAGCTAAACCGCTATACTCTCTTGGAGGAGAGGCCTTCACACTGAGTCCCTGGATCCAGGTGCTTGGTCCAGGAAGGGATTGCAAGACCCCACTGTTCATGGGGTCTATGGTGCTTATGGTCCTCAGCGTCAACTAGGAAGCATCGATTGGCTGAGGTACCCAGTCAGGGTGTCAGGTAGTCCGTCACATTGGTGGCAGCAGTGGGATGGCTTCCTAGTGCGAGAAGCAGCATCCTGGAGTTTTGGATTATAAATGGAGGAATAGAGCTAGCTACCATGCAGCGTCCCTGTCTACAGTGATATGGAACCTGCTAGTTCTCGGATGGCGTTCCTATATGAGGAGGAGAATGACCCACATTGGAAGGATGCAGCCCGGAAAGAGGTCTGGTATGAGGCCCTGAAGGGTGTACAGCGTCGGTGAGGTGAGTCTCTTCAGTAAAGAGCTGCGGCGACAGAAGCAAGTGTCCCTGCGAATGCCTTTCCTGAGAGAGCTGCCCCTGGATGAGTGGGTGATGGAGCTTAAGAACCTGGTAGGGAAGGAGATTTGGCTAGAGGACGTCTACCAGGCCCTATGTTGGTATACGGTGCGGCATACCCCCGGGTTGCTGAGCACGACAGGCCCAAGGGTGATGATTACGATGGCCCTGGTCCACTATGGGATGCCCTAGAGGAGGATATTGTTTTTGAGAACATGGAGTCTAGATTTTGGGACCTCTATGATTAGAGGGAGGGCATGAGGTGAGACAAGACCTGACCTTCCTGGTAACAATAGAGTGGGAGCTGAAGCAAGACTACCAATGCCTGCTCAGCTCAATTTGGCCCCAATCTACCACCCTACAGCTGGATAGACATCGTAGACTGATCCTTGGAAGACCCCCAGATGGCAGGTGGAGATGGGATCGTGTTCTTTCCATCGGCCCTACAGGGATGCTGTGCAGCTGGCCCAGATCCCCAGCTACAGCCAGAGTTACCGGAAGTGGGGACAGTCGGTCCTACTCCCCAGCAGCAGCTTACCTTGCAGGGAGAGGAGGCAACCGATCTCTTTCCCCAGCAGCAGTGTATTTCACTGGGGGTGGACACAGTCAGTCTTACTCCCCAGCAACAGGGTGCCGTACAGGGAGCAGAGGTGTCATCCTCCCTCCCCAGCAGCAGAGAGATACCAGGAGTGGAGGCAGTCGGTGCTACTTCCCAGAGGCAGCTTACCTTACAGGGAGAAGAGACAACTGGTCTCACTCCCCAGCAGCAGGATGCATTACAGGGAGAGGAGCATATCACCCTCCCTCCCCAGCAGAAGTGTACTTTTGCAGCAAGAGGAGAAAACCGGTCTCTCTCTCCAACAGCAGCCGGAGATAACGGGATCTCCAACCAATCCCACAGGAATACCAGGAGGAGGTAAGCGATCTCTCCCCTCCACAGCCAATTCCCAACAGTGTCCTGCGGTTAGTGGATGGGACTACAATACCCACTGACCCCCTTCCAGCAGAAGCGCTGGCCACAGGGCAGAGCGCCGCTGGCCTCTGCCCCCCAAATCCCCCCCCACTCTATGCCTGGGAACACAAGGGAGATCAGCCTGGGACTTACAGGACAAAGTTGGGCAACAGAAATGTACAGGTCAAGTGCTTGGTTGTGGGTGGGCTGCCAGACTAACTCAGGTACCGACCGGCAGCAAGTCAGGTACCTGGTTAGTCTTCCCTTGGGGGGGAAAGATATGTGACGAACTGGACCTCGTCATGGGTTCTTGGAGGGGCATACTTATGTCCCCTAGTGTCTGTGTCCCCATGTCTCCCAATGTTCCTATGTTACTGCAGGACACAGACACCAGGGACACTGACTGGGAGACATTGGGACATTGAGACACTTGGGGACATTGTGTTGAGCACCAGGGTTTGTGCGGCCACATACCAGCTTCTACGGATCCCAGGTGATAGATGATAATATGCAGACCTCCCAAGATCTGGATAGGGAGGCTCTGCAGCAGATATGTATGCAGTACATTCCAATAGATGATAATGGCAAAGGAATGGGTGTGGCAACAAAAAACAAACATTTAAAGGAATCCAAGAGACTGGGAATTCCAGGAACGGAATAAAGAAATTAACCCCCCAAAAAAGCATTAAAAAAAAAAACAGACATAGAATAGAAAACCAGAAAAACCACAAAAAACTAAACAAGAATTGTAAAAATAGTACTGGATATCAGAAGCCAAGACAGAAAAGATGTGACATAACTCCACTCCTAAGGAGCGACCTCTGGGCGCGACTAGCAGCTCTAATACAGAGTCCAGGAAAGGAGGAGGATCTTGCAACTAAGTTTTCTTGACTTTACTATAGGCAAGGATACCCCAACTAAGCCTTAGATAAATAGCAGAAGAGCTCACGGCTAGCAATGCCTTCTATAACATCTCAAAATACTTTAAAGAGGTCTCCTGCAAAGGAACCACCAGCCAGGAATGAAGATCCACTCAGGAACACTGCCACAAAACAGGAACAAGGAACCAAAACCAGCAGGAGCAAAGCATCACAAGGGAATGCCTTTATAGACCACTGAACCGCTTAGCAGATCGACCTCCACCAAGACATGAACCAGACAGACTGAACAGGAATGAGGAAGTCATCTCCAGCAGACTGGTCCAGACCCCTGTATGCCTGATGATGAAGACAGGAGTCAAAGTGTGGAAATGGACCATCAGGGCCTGGTGCAGGGTAACCACACGCTCTCTGGTGTTGAGCACCAGTGTTTGTGCGCCACATACCAGAGACCTGATGCAGCTTCTGCAGATACCAGGTGCTAGATGATATTCTGCAGAGCCTCCCTATCCAGATCCTGGGAGGTCTGCATATTATCATCTAACACCTGGGATCTACAGAAGCTGCATCAGGGCTCTGGTATGTGGCCGCACAAACGCTGGTGCTCAACACCAGGGGGCATGTGGTTACTCTGCACCAGGCCCTGATAGTCCATTTCCATGCTTTGACTTCTTTCTTTATCATCAGACACACAGGGGTCCCGGTCTCCGGACCGCCAAAAACTCGGAGTCTGATATCAATAAGGATTACAAATTATATCAGTTCCTTGAGATCTTTAGGTAATTATCCTACTGCAATCTCCTCCTTAATAGCATCAGAGAGCCCATGTGAAAAGACAGCCACCAGAGTTTCATTGTTCCAGCCACCCTCTGCTGCTAGGGTACGGAATTCACTGGCATACTTTACAATCATCCTTGTGCCCTGTGCATTAGACATTAGTTGTTTGGCAGCAGAGGAGGAGCAAGCTAAAATATCAAATACCCTTTAATTAAAAATAATGGGTCTCTCTGACTCCCAGAGAGGATTTAACAAAGCTAGGGCTTTATCAGACCGCAAAGAAATTATGAACCTGACTTTGCTTCTGTCTGTAGAAAATGCCTGGGGAACCATTTCAAGGTTTAAAAATTCTCTGCACGGAGCCCGATTGCCCCCAAAATACTGAGGGAGTGGGACATAGCCAGTCATCCCTTTGGCCGCAACAGGTTTGGATGTTACAACCAATGCTAGAACAGGAAGTGAGGCAGAGGCGAATCAGGAGGGTCTGCAGTGCATGCACACATTGGTCTAAACGGTGGTCCTGCTAGTCCCATCGAGTAAATAGGTGAGGTATAGGTGGATTGCTTGTACCATTTGCATTCATGGCCCTTGCATAATGTTAGGGACCAGGAATCAGAGAGAGTCAGAATGTAGATGTAAAATACCTTTATTAATAAATAGCAAAAATGAAATAAACCAAAAGCAAAGTCCAGGAGGCAAGCAGGGGTCAGGCACTAAAGTGGGTAGTCCAATGAGCCAGAAGAGGAGAGCAGGGGAGTCAGGAACAAAGTCAGGAACCAGGAATTCAAATGAAACAGTAAGTCTTCTGGGAAACAGGAAACCATGCAAGGGCAAGGAGGTACTGGGCCTTGCTGTTTAAATATGTTGCACTGATTAGTAGCAGGGCTGGGTACTAACAATCAGATGAGTAACCATGGCAACATTAATGAAGGAGCTGATCGTTACAATCCGCTGAATAGCTCAGACACAGGGAAAGGAAGGGTTGCTGTTTAAAACCGCAACGAAACCCTGACTGTGAGTGTGAGTGTGTCTATATATGCTGTATCTAGGCCTTCATGCATATCCTGTAACTCTTGGATGGTAATTCATGCATTCATAATATAAGTAATTATTTTGTTTTTACTCTCCCTTTCTAGCACAATCTTCTGCACTGTTTGCTTGTGTTTTTTTTTCTCTCTCCCATCACTCTGTGATCTCCACACAAGATATTGATGACCTTTTGCGAGAATGGTGTGTATTTTCTATCAAACCTGAGTCTTATCTGCACTTATGTCACTTTAACCTCTGTATCACGACTCCACTTTGAATTCTATATATTGCCTTTGCTCAGAAATGCTTTAGACTTGAGAAAGGGAGGTTCTCCTAAAAGCTTGTCATTAAAAAAATTCTGTTAGTCCAATAAAAAAGGTATTACACGATACAAATGGTATCTATATTTTACAGATAGACAACAACTTAAATAAGTACAAAAATACCCAAGGGGAAGACTCCTTAACCGATATGTACAGAGTAGCCACAGGCTACCAAACAAGAGAGGGTACATTTAAGCCCAGCAAGATCAATGGTACCTGGGGAATAGCATGATAACGCTCTTAATTATTTTGTTTACTTCAGGAACACTTATAAACAATCACATGTTATAACTATGAACAATATGCAAAAATGGAAAGGGTGCCCCACTGAAGCATGTTAAAAGTTAAGTCCATGAGAAATTACAATAATGCAACCTGCCAATACAGAGGAAGAGCCATTTGGTAACTACTTAAGCACCCCACAAGATGAAAAAAAATATTTAGTAAAATAATAATTTGACTCTACAGGATCATTATTTGGCTTTAGTCCAAACCAAATAATGCAACCTTAATGAAGGAGAGATACTTAACGCATTGATGAACTATTTTTCTTTTAAAATTAAGAAGCAAAAAAACGGTGTCATTTTTACCCCAAGGTAAATCAGACAGAAAAATTTGACAATGCAAAGTATATATTTGGTGGTGCAAACAGAAGACTGAATGGGCAAAGTTTTTTTTAATGTTACAATCTCAAAGTGAATTTTCTGCAAATGGTATCACTGAGGTTTAGAAATGTCCACCAACGATACCAATTGATCAACGCCTTAATGGGTATGCAATGTGTTTTATAAAATATTCCATGTACTGATGCTCAGTGTTCCCTCAAATAGGTGAAGCCCAAATCTAATGAATTTCTTGGACCCTACCCAGACAACACTATCCTTTAGATTGTAATGTTCTCAGGGATGAATATGTAAATGTGATACTGTCACTTTAAGCAAGTATACTGTATTTAAATAAAGTAATTTAACTTTGGCATTCTTCTGCAGCAATAACTTTTTGAAATAATGCATAAATGAAGATAGTCTTGTTTCAGTTTGCTTCACAAGATTGTAGCATGAAATATAAATAAATGAGGAAGAGATTAATTAGCAATATAGTCCACAAGACTTCAAATAAAGCAATGACAGAGGTGATTCCTGTTATATAAAATAAACAGTCCTTTAAGCGTGAATATTGGAATTATGTTGATCCTGGTATGAGAAGTGATTATAGTCCTTAGATCCAATAATAAATGGATAACATCAATGAACTATTAGCAAATGAGAGTTCTATAGCAGACAAATGGAATCCCTGAGAGCAGACTTAGTATCCCTCTTTCCAAAATAACTGTACGTAAAACCAATTATTAACCATTAATCGGAGAACATATTTTGCTTATTTGATGATGAGCATTAGAGTCCTTTCCAGGATAGTGTGGATTATGGTTCATTGTAGTATGAGGAGAAGGCAGGTAACTGAGGTGAAGTCTGTTCCTATTCAGGGAGAGAAGAGTAAGCATAGTCCAGATCAAAGCCAGAGGGTTCGGTACACAGGAATTCACTTTGAGCAAATTGGATACGGTCATGGCTTCCTTTATGAAGTGAAGCACGTGACGTCAGACACATGGGCAGAAACGGATCGGCGAAACCCAGAAGTCATACGGGTAATGCTGATCGGGATGAAAACATGTGGTCAAAAACAACATGGAGGAATTCCAAGAGAATATGGAGGAATCCTGACATCACCCACCTTTTAAGGAGCATGCTCTGAGTGCTATTAATGAGGCTTTTGAGGATATTTATTATGGAATTATGCATATAGACAAGAGGCATGAACTTTTTCCTTGGTGTTCCCATGAGTCATCTTCAGGCCCTTTCCAACAGATTAAGTATTGAAGTTTTCCATGCTGAAGACGCGAATCCAAAATTCTATGAACTTCTTTTTCAATTTCTCTATTAACTAGGACTGGGTCAGGAGGCTGTTGTTTATCTCTTGGAAAATAATCCAGCACGAAGGGTTTTAGAAGAGACACATGGAAAACAGTATGAAGTTTTATCATGGAGGTTAAAGTTAATTTGACAACAACATCAATAATTATTTCCTAAATAGGAAAAGGCCCAATGAATAACTAAGTTTTTTTTTGTTTTTGTTTTTTTAAAGGCCTGTTTGTTTCAATATCTTTTGTAGAGAGCCATACTTTATCTCCAACCTTATATTCATGAGGAGGTCTTTGCTTTTTGTCAGCAAATTTCTTTTGACTTGAGGAGGAAGATTCAAGATTGCTATTTAGAGTTTTAAATATGTTTGACATTTGCTCTATTTGAAAATTTACAGAAGTATTGGAACTACAAATGAGATCAGAAGGAAGAACAGTTGGATGAAACCCATAATTGGAGTTAAAGGGTGTCATCTTTGTGCTTGAATGTAGTTATCATAAGCAAACACAGCCAAAGATGGGTACAGAAAGATCTGAGATACTATTCCAGACATTGATTCACTCTCTGTTTGTTTGCCCATTTGTCTGAGGGTGATATGAAGAGGAGAATTTATTTACAAATCCAAGACTCTTACACAATTCTTTCCAGAACTTAGATGTGAACTTTGATCCTTGATCTGAGATAATTTCATCAGGTAACCCATGAAGACTTACAATGTTTGAGATAAATGATTTTGACAATTCGAGTGAAGAAGGAATTTTATAATTTGGAATAAAATTAGACATTTTAGTGTAACAATCCACAACCACAAAAATAGTGGTTTGTTTTTGAGACATGGGTAGATGAACAATTAAATCCATAGAGATGGATGATCAGGAACAGGCAGACTCATTAATAGTCCATAAGGATGTTGAAGGACAGGTTTATATCTTTGAGAGGTATGGCATGAGTACACACAGGACGAAACTGTATTGACTAAATCAGGCCACCAAAAATGCCTGGTAGTTAGATTGATGGCTTTCTTTATTCCCAAGTGTCCAGCAAGCGGAAGGTCATGGACCATTTCTAATACTTAAGTTCTCAAAGAAGGAGGAATATACAACTTATCACCTTTGAAGTAAACACCTTCTTGTTCAGTTAAACTGGAGTTGATAGGAATTTGAAGTTCTTCCTTATCAATTTGTTTTATCTTGCTTATAAATTGAGATGTTATTCCAATGTATTTAGAAGGTGATATGATCAAAGTACTATCATCTTGAGGATGTATATGTGATAGAGAATCATCCTTTTTATTCTTTGAACCAGGTCTTTATACTATGTGAAAATTGAACTTTTGAAAAAGCAGATTTCATCTGAGTTCACGTGCTGACAATGTTTTAGTTGTCTGCAAAAATTCAAGGTTTTTATGATCAGTGTAGACAAGTAAAGGATTTTTAGTTCACTCAAGTAAATGATGCCACTTCTCGAAAGAAGCTTTTATTCCTAATAATTCTTTTTCACCAATTGCATAATTTATTTTATTTTTAGCGGGAGATAATGTGCGCGAAAAAAGCAATAGGATGTAAAGGATGTTGAGGACTTATTTGTTAAGAAAGCACAGCACCTATTGCGTTATCTGAAGCGTCCACTTCCAGGATGAAAGGAAAAGAGTTAGGCATCATGAGTATAGGTGCAGATGTAAAACGTTGCTTGAGGAAATCAAATGTCTTTTAAGTGTCAGCAGTCCAATTAAAAGGAATGTTCTTATGCGTACGTTGCGTAAGGGGTTGAATAATTAAAAAAAAAAAATTTAAGATAGAAATTAGAAAATCCCAAGATACTTTGGACTTCTTTTACAGTAGTAGGGATAGGCCAATCTGGGATACACTGAATTTTGGAATAAATTTTAGGACAAATTATTTCACCTCAAAGATGGATGATCTTTATGCCTTGAGGTGAAATAATTTATCCTAAAAATTAGACTTTGGAAACTTCAAAAAAAAAAAATTCTGGTTTAGCATGTAAACTGTTTGTACGTAATCTTGAAAGAACCTATTTTACATGTTTTCTATGATCTTGAAGGTTATTTGAATAAATGAATATCATCAAGATGGATTATGACACATGTATCCAAGAGGTCACAAAATATATAATTTATAAAATGCTGAAAAGTGGCAGGAGCGTTACAAAGTCCAAATGGCAGTACTACATATTCATAGAATCCATACCTAGTACGAAAAGCAGTTTTCCATTCATGCTCATCTTTTATTCTGATTAAGTTGCATGCTCCACGAAGGTCAATTTTTGTACAGATGGTTGCGGTTTTCAAGCGTTCAATCAGTTCAGGAATTAAAGGAAAAGGATATCTATTTTTTATAGTTATTTTGTTTCTGTAATCAATGATGGGACAAATAGTGTCATCCTTGTTTTTAACAAAGAATATAGCAGATGCAGCAGGGGAAGTAGATGGTCTGATGAATCCTTTGCGTAGATTTTTTCAAGGTATTCTTTAAAAGTCTTTAACTCAGGGTCAGAAAGTAGATATATAGGTCCAAAGGGTATGACAGCTACAGGAAGATCAATAGGACCATCATATACCCTGTGGGGAGGTAAAGCTTCTGTTTTATTGAAGACATCCCTGAATTCATTATAATGTACAGGTATCTTAGTTTCTTCAGTAATTGTAAAAAGAGGTAGGTGTGGATTACAATTTTCTTTACAGAATTTAGAATTGAGCTGGACCAAGATGCGTAGCCAATTCATTCCAAGTATGACGGGAAATAAAGGTAATTTTGCAATATCAAATTTCAAGTATTTCTTTGTTATTCATTGCGGTAGTCAACTTTAGTGGAATGGTTTCATTTTTAATAGGCCAACAAGTATAGTAGATCCATCTACCACTCTGAGGGAGACGAAAATAGTCTTGTGAGTAAAATGAATCTTGTTTTTTGAAACAAGAGTTAAATCAATAAATGTTCCAGCAGCACATGAATCAATCATAGCTTCTGTTTGAATCAATTCTTGATTCCACTGTATGATGATTGGGCAAATACAATGAGGAGTTGGTTTAGAAGATGTATTCAAGATATTGTATTCAAGTTTCTTTTTTTTTTCTTTTAGGATCCTTTAGTAGAGGACACGTGTCCAATAGATGTTCTTTTGAAGCACAATACCTGCAGAGGTTAAGATTCCTTCTTCTGAGTAACTTCCATTGGTTCACTCTTTTGAAGACGAGTAGGGAAGGTTGTAATACGAAGGGTGGTTGGAGGCAGGAGGCTTGCTGGTATTTGAGGAAGAGTTTCTCTCTTTGCATCTTTCTCGCAATCAGCAGTCCAACCTAATGGTTACATTAACCCCTTAGTGACCAGACCATTTTTTAAATTTTCTTATTGTTAAGGACCAGGGCTGTTTTTAAATTTCTGCAGTGTTTGTGTTTAGCTGTAATTGTCCTCTTACTCATTTACTGTACCCACACATATTATATACGGTTATACTCTGTGATGAAAATATTTAAAAAAAACACACACCTTTTGTAAAGGATCCTTCTATTCGTGCAGCGATGATCCTTGCAGCTTCTCCAGAAATCCAGCTGAAACGAAGTGATTATAACTCCCAATCCCCCAAACATGAGTCGAGACTTCATGAAGGGGTAAAACGATCTGATTTGCTGTGGGCTACCTGCCCGGTATTTATGCAGGTCTCCCACCTGGTGGACACTCCCCTAGGGGACCAGATGGAAGACTGGGACAAAAGAATTACAGTAGCCAATCGCAGTGGCTATAACATAAGCACTCCCTTTTTACATAGATCACTCCCTCCTTGCCATCCTGGAAATAATTAACTTAAGGTAGTAAAGAGAGCCTTAATTATCTCCAGGTAGAAAGAAACATGGCTTTTCTTATATTCACCAAACAGCATAAAAATCTATAACTTACATTTTACAGAACATAAACTTTAAGTCCCACATACCCCCAGATAGCTTGGATCTGAGTGCATATTCTAGGCGAATAGCGCTCAGATCCCACGAACACAGTTCTCAAAAACGTTGACTGAAGTTTGACTTTCACTGGCCGTTCGTGTGTTTGTATCCGACAAAGAGTTCCATACTGTAGCTATCTGTGGTCGGTCACTTTCGCATACATTCAAGACCCGAATGGTGCAGGGTCTCTGACATTCGTGTGTTTTCCACCGTATGAATGAGGACCTTGATAGGTAGCAGCGGTGTTCGGCAGAATAAGTGTCCAAAAAGAGTTCCAGGGCATCGCCGCCATTTACCGCTGAGCGTTCGACAATCTAAAATGGCGACTGCCACGTGTTCGGTATACGAACGCGGACCACCAAGCTATTCCCCAATTAGTCTGTGGTTAACCGCATTGTCTGGGTGGTTAATGGGCGCCACACGACCTCAGTAGGAGGTCAGGTGATTCGGCAGTTTATTCGTTTTCTCGCTATTTGCACGAAATCACTCTATACACATCTAAATAACCGAAGAGGCTGGTTCGTCTAGTCTGTTCAATAGGGGATTTCATTACATCTTTTTCTAACTTTGACACCCAAAATCTCCAACCACCAAAAAACACCCATGCTTTTTCGGTCCCCCCAGAGAGAGTTACCTTCCAAGTTTCACGTCGTAAGAAATCCGACTCCTCGTCGGTCTTCTTCCCCTTTTTCCCTACAGAACCGCTGCTTTGCGTGGTGTCTACTCTGCGTCGGTACGTGGAGGTCACATCCCTACTGCGGGTCTCATCTTCTGGCCAACTCTTGGTGTCCTACATTAGACCCCATGTACCCGTCTCTACTACCACCCTCGCCAGATGGGTAAGATGGATCCTGTCTGTGGCGAGTGTGGAGGAAACCTTCGGATCCCACGCCATCCGCGAAACGGCGGCTTCATCGGCTTTCGCCGTGGGCGCGTCGCTGGCAGACATCCTGCAGGCCGCAGATTGGTCACGAGAATCGACCTTTCGGACCTTCTACTTCCGCCCGAACTCGGGGGCAGCCACGTCTCTCCTTCATCAGCGTTAAAAAATGCAAAATATGAAGCCTCCTGTCATGTGGTAAAATTGAAAATTATGCTAGCGTTAGTGTACTTATAATCTTAATTTTAATAATGACAGGAGGCGAGTATTTTCCCACCCTCCACACCCTCGAGGGATAAGGATTCACGTAAGTATACCTATACTCTGGGTATTCCTTCCTTCCACTATTTTCCTACTCACCCTGTATGAGATCATGTTTGTACCTTGTTTATTTATGACATTGTTATCGTTTATTGTCAATACTGATATTAGTTTTACGACATTTTGGTGGAAATTGTGTTGGGTCTATTACATTACTGCAAACAGTTGCCAGATCAGTGCCTAATCTTTTCCACGTTCTTTTTCAGCGTAACTTCGAGACATTACAGCTCACGCTCAGGATGGACACGTTTGGACTGTACTTCAGCCACTAGAACTTCGTGTTTTGGAAAGTCACCCGTTGGTGCATGTTACAAGACTTTGGACCTTTTGGAAATTTGTATTTGATGGCACTTTCAAAAGAGGGGGAGGAGCCTCATCACTGTGAATACAATACCTCCTACTGCATTTTTGATTGGTTAATGTTTTCACTTTTCTTTACTGTTATGTGGAGTTAGTAAAGAGAGTTTAATGCAAACTATGAAGCCTCCTGTCATGTGGTAAAATTATAGGACTATTAGTATATGTAAGACATATTTGCATGATCAAAATATATATTTTTTTAAATTTATCAATAGTGACATTGTAACACTGTTATCTGTCATAAATCTCGGATTTACACCTCACATGTACATATTTTTTTAAAGTAGACAACCCAGAGTATTCAATATGGGGTATGTCCAGTCTTTTTTCATAGCCACTTAGTCACAAATACTGACCAAAGTAAGCACTTATATTTGCTTGTGTATTAAAAATGAAAAAAAAAAAAAAATTATGAACGCTAACTTTGGTCAGTGTTTGTGACTAAGTGGCTACTAAAAAGACTGAACATACCCCATTTGCAATACATTGGGTTGTCTTCTTTTGTAAATGGTATGCCATCATGGGGTAATTCTCATTCCTGGGTTACCATACCCTCTCAAAGGCAACATAACCAATCTGGAAAATTTCAATGTGAGAAAACTGAAAATCAAGCCTTATATATGATGTTCTAACTTTGAAAAACACTATACAACCTGTACATGGGGGTACTGTTATACTCAGGAGACTTCGCTGAACACAAATATTAGTGTTTTAAAACAGTAAATCATTTCACAATAATTATATCATCAGTGAAAGTGCAGTTTGTGTGTGAAAATGCAAAAAAAGTCACTTTCACTTACAATATCATCGCTGTGATATGTTTTACTGTTTGGAAACCCTAATATTTGTATTCAGCGAAGTCTCCTGAGTAAAACAGTACCCCTCATGTACAGGTTTTAGGGTGTCATGGAAAGTTACAGGGTCAAACATAAGATTTGCCAATTTCTGTTTTTGTAAATTGCAATTTGTCAGATAAGCTATGTTGCCTTTGAGGCGGTATGGCAGCCCAGAAATGAAAATGAACCTCGCCATGACATACTATTTGAAAAAGGAGAAAACCCAGGGTAATACCTGTACATCTTTTGTAGTAGCCACAAACCCTTGCCAAATGTAGCGTTCATATTTGATTTTTGCACACAAAAAATGCACTATTGCTGGGGATTTCATTGTTGTGATAAGTTTTACTTTTTACAACACTCATAATTGTGTTTAGCGAAGTCCCCCAAGTATAACAATAGCCCCCATGTACAGGTTTTATGGTGTTTTGGAAAGTTACAGGGTCAATATAGGGCTTGCCCAATTCAGTTTGCCAGATTGGTTTGCTGGGTCTATGTTGCCTTTTGAGACCATATGGTAGTCCAGGAATGTTAAAGTCATCATGGCATACCATTTTCAAATGTAGACATCCCAGGGTATTCAAAATTGGGTATTTCCAGTCTTTTGTAGTAGCCACTTAGTCACAAATGCTGGCCAAAGTTAGCGTTTTTATTTATTTTTTGCATTTTTTTAACCCCTTAAGGACCAAACTTCTGGATTAAAAGGGAATCATGACATGTCACACATGTCATGTGTCCTTAAGGGGTTAAACAAAAACTGCACATTTACTGGTCATATCATCGCCATAAGTTTTACTTTTTTTTAAAAACACATATTTGTGTTCAGCAAAGTCTCACAAGTATAACAATACCCCCCATGTAAAGGTTTTATGGTTTTTGGAAAGTTACAGGGTTAAATATAGGGCTTGACAATTAAATTATCTGGACTGTCTACCTGGGTTGTCAGACAGGTCCCTCAAATTATAATTAATAAAATCTAATAATTATGTAGTTAATATATACGTAGAGTGTGTATGTGTATATATTTATAATAAATCATTTTTTTTATTTATATTATCATATATATGCATTATATATTATACAATGCTTTAATTTATAATATATTATACATATATCACATTTATATTATTATTTTTTTTATTTATTTTTTTTACACATTTTAGCTGCCTGACAGCTTAGAAAGTCCCCCTGCTGGCAGCTCCATAGACCCCCATTTGCGGCCATGTGATCCTGGAGAGGTCTGATAACTTTCACATTATTAGCATTAGCAATAAAGTTTTGAAATAATAATGCATAACATAATGCATAAGTACTTGGCCAGTAGATATGAAAACTAGTCAATAGAGTATTGAATAGCTGTTTGAACACTTGCCATCCTTGAATTTTCTTTCCAATATTTGAAATGTATAAAAAAACTTTTTGAAGAAACCCCGAGCCAATTTGATTTAACCAGCCTCTGGGTGAAATTCAATTTCACTCCCAGTTTGTCATTTTCCTCCACTGAGTCTATTCTGTACACCCAAGTAATGGAAATCCAATACACCTGCAAATCCTCCAAAAGTTATCACCTTCCCAAAACAAATTAAACAAATAGAACATAAGTCCACCTCAACAGTGCATTTACTCAAGGCCTGCAAAAACATGTGAAAAAAACATTTGTCAAAATACCTCTGCTCTTGGAAAAGCATCCTAGGTTGGGTAAGGCATCAGGAGAAGCAGGGTATTAATGAGACCATGGGGTGTCCGTGGCTACACAATGGTAACTTCCTCATTGGAGTTCAGTATCTATATAGTGCATATGTTGTATAACATTGAGTGAGAATTGAAGATTATGCTAGCTTTAGTGTACTAATAATCTTAATTTTAATAAGGACAGGAGGCGAGTATTTTGCATTAACTCTCTTTACTAAACTCCACAGCAGTAAAGAAAAACGTAAAGAGTAACAAATAAATCACTGAGCAGCATAGTATATATAAGGGTCATGCTGCCTGTACACTTCCTCTTTCTTAAAGCGACATCCAAGTCCAGATAGAGCTCAAACATCCAGAAACTCAACGAAACAGGAACTGCGGTCTCTGGCGAGCGGAACTTGAGGAGACTCCTGGTAACGAGATAGGAGGAAAGACCAAACGAAGCCGTCATCCCATCTTACGGAGTTGTGAGGTTAACGAACCATCGACCAGTGGAGGTCCTGAAGAGGGTTACACTGAAAGGAGAGTATAAAATCGGTTAGGTACTGAACCGTAACTGTTCACGCCTGTGGGCTTTAACAGAATGGTGTAAAAAACAGACAGACAGATTGTAAGCTGGCCATAGGCTAAATATGTGTTAGGTGTAAGCATGTTGTACAACTAAACTGTCCGTCTAGGTGGAAACACTGGGGATAGAGATGGAAGGGATACCGAATATGTCCAGAAGATAGTGGAACTACTAGTATGAATCCCAAAGTCCATCACCTTAAGATCCACTCCCCCGAGGAGTCAGGGTAGGGAACAAAAGGGAGGGAAAATACTCGCCTCCTGTCCTTATTAAAATTAAGATTATTAGTACACTAAAGCTAGTATAATCTTCAATTTTATAACATGACAGGAGGCTTCCTATTTTGCAATTTTAACGCTGAAGAAGTGACATCCCAGCAGAAGGGGGAGTGCGAAAATAAAACGTACGGAAAGTGGATTCCCTAGACCAGTCCGCCGTTCGGAGAATATCCGAGAGGGACGCCCCTGCCAGGAAGGCTGATGAAGCCGTCGCACCGCGAACGGAGTGGGCGCCGAACGCGGGATCTATACCTGCGAGGGAAAGGATCCAGCGGATTCATCGGGCCAGTGTGGTGACCGAGACTGGGGCGTGAGGGCGCACGTAGGAGACTAGGAGTTGGCCCGACGTAGAGGATCGGAGTGAGGAGGTAACGGAAACATACCTGCGAAGGGTGGACATGACACAGAGTTGCGGGTCGTCGGGGGAAAAAGGGGTAGAAGACCGAAGTCGAACCCGACCTAGTGCGGCGGGAAATGTGGAACGTGACCCCTTCCGGGGCCACCTCGAAAGCGTCCACGTCGAAGGCCCTAACATCCGAAACCCGTCGGAAAGATACTAGACAAAGGAGAAAAGCGCACTTAGCGGATAGTTGGCGTAGGGAGAGGCGGTCATTCGGAAGCCAATCCCTGAAAAAACGGAGAACCAGTCCCACATCCCATAGGTGAGGGTATCTGGGGGCCGGGGGGCGGCGGAGCCGCATACCACGGAGTAGACGGCAGACCAGAGGGTCTTTGCCGACCGGGAGATCCCCGACGGGGGTGTGAGCCGCTGAAATCGCGGAGCAAACGACGTTGACCGAACGGTAAGAGCGGCCAGATGAAAACAAGGAGGAAAGAAAATTAAGAATCATGGGAATAGATGCAGTAAAGGGATCGGAGTCCCGTTCCATGCACCAAGTAGACCCAAGCTGAAAGGTAACAGCGTCTAGTTCCCGGGGCCCATGAGTCCCATAAGAGGTCCCTAGCAGTCTGCGATAGTCCGCTGACTCGCCAGGAACCCCGGAAAGAGACCAAGCCACCAGGGGTAGCCGGTCTTCCAGGAGTAGTGGGTGGAGATACCCTTTGGGATCCGTGAGCAGGTCCGGGAAGGATGGAAGGAGGAGAGGGTCCCTGTAGGAGGAGGCCAGGAGGTCCGGGAACCATGGTTGGCTCTGCCACAAGGGCGTTATGACAACCAGTTTGATCTGTTGCGTCCGCATCTGGTGTAGTGTTCTCGCAATCATGGAGAATGGGGGAAAGGCGTAGGCTCCTGTCGTCGGCCATTGTTGGAGAAATGCGTCTGTCGCCTTGCTCTCCGGGTCCGGGAGCCAGCTGAAGAACTCCGGGGTCTGGTGATTGTTACGAGGGGCAATAGTCGAAGATGTCCCTTGTGATATCCGACAGTAGGCGTGAGCGAGCGCCTCCCAGATGGTTGATGTACTGGACTGCGGAGACATTGTCCATGCGCAGGAGGATGCAGCAGTTGGATCTTTCCCGGGCCAGGCTGCGGGTCGCAAAGGATCCCGCCAGGAGTTCGAGACAATTGATGTGCATGGAGAGCTCCTGTGCCGTCCATGTCCCTCCCGTGGAGATGGTTCCGTTGGTGGCACCCCATCCCCACAGGCTGGCGTCTGATTCCAATACGAAGTCTGGAGTGTCTCCGAATATGGCCTTGCCGTTCCAGCCACCATGATAGTTCTTCGCGAACCTCCGTCGTCACCGGGACGGGTTGGTCGTAAGTAGGTCTGTGGCGTAGGTATTTCGCCTTGAGACGTTGCATGGCCCTGTAGTGGAGGGGACCTGGAAATATGGCTTGAATGGGAGCAGAGAGGAGACCTACAATCCTGTCCAGGTTGCGTAGTGGAATGGAGTCGAGACGGAGAACCCTGCGAATCTCCTTGCGAATGGCTGTGATCTTTGAGGCTGGTAGTCTCAGAGTGCATGTCGTCGAGTCGATCTCGAAGCCGAGGAATTGTATCGTCTGAGTAGGGGTCAATTCCGATTTGGGTTGGTTTACCACGAAACCCAGAGATTCCAGTAGGGACACTGCCAAGTGAGTGTGTTGGCGTAGTCTGTGTTCGTCGGAGCAGAAAAGGAGAAGGTCGTCTAAGTAGATGATGTATAGACTGCCCCTGGATCTCAGGTGGGCCGCCCCTGGTTTTAGAAGCTTGGTGAAGCACCATGGGGCTGAGCTGAGCCCTAAAGGGAGGCAAGTGAATTGCCCAGGGCGTCCGTGCCAGAGGAAACGTAGGAGTGCTCGACAGTCCGGGTGCACCGGGACTGACAGATATGCATCTTTCAAATCGAGCCTGGTGAACCAGTCGTTGCTTCGAAGAAGGTCTCGCAGGAGGTGGATGCCCTCCATCTTGAAGTGGCGATAGACCACATGTGCGTTGAGGGCGCGTAGATTGATGACCGGTCGGTATTCTCCTGACTTTTTCCGAACCAGGAAGATGTTGCTGAAGTAACCACCCTCGTCATGGGCCGGCTGGATGGCCCCTTTGTCTCGGGGCTCGCGTAGCTCCGCGTTGACGAGGTTGTGGTCGGAGGACGACATGTGGATGGGGCGAGGGGCTGAACCTGAAAGGGGGTCCCCACTAGGTCTATGATATATCCCTGTACTGTTTGTAGGATCCATGTGTCTGAGCATAGGGCGGCCCAATTCTGGAAAGAAAGGGAAATACGGCCCGCAGTGCGGGTGCATGGTAACAGTGGAGGAATATGGGTCCTTACCTGCAGCAAAGCGGGAACGCCCGCGTCCGCGGGGTCCACGACCTCTATCCGAGCCTCTGGAAAAGGGTTGCTGCCGATAGTCCCTTGTCGGGTAGGACGGTGTTGGTTGGGTGCTGGGGCCTGAAGGCCAAAAGCGGCTGGCGGCACGGCCCCGCTGCCGGCCAGCCCTTCCAAAAACCCCTCTGGTAGGGTTGCTCCTGAAAACTCTGCGCATAGAGGATTGCGCCTTATTAAGGGAGGTGAACACGTTTACGTGTTTATTGAGTTCCTTGAGGAACGGTTTGCCAAATAGTTTTCCTTGTGCCTGGGGCCCAATCTCCTTTGTGCCAAGGTCTGCCAATTTACCGTTAATACGGTATAACGCTGCTTTTCGTCTCTCCGAAGAGAGCGTAACATTAGTGTTTCCAATGAAACAAAACACCGTTGTGCCCATTCACGAACGTCATGTGCCCATTCCCTGATGTCCTCGGCAGAGAAGGAGTCGGCTTTGGCGTAGGCATCATCTGCCAGATACATAATGCGAGCCAGGGGGCCTACGGAATCCAGCAGGTTATCCTGGGCGCCCCATAGGCCTTTCTCTACCCCTCGGCGAGGGTCTCTACCACTGCGCATCATGAAGGTCGACATGACCTTGTCAAATTCAGGGGTCTGAGCGACCTTATCCGGCAGGGAAGGGCGTGGGCATTCAGACCTGAGTCGGCTGCGGACCTCCTTCTCCAGAGGTTTGCGGAGCCACAGGTGCATAAACCTGGAAAGGTGTTCTGGAGGTGACCAGTCACCCGATCTGGGGTGCCATATGTTGCGGGGGTCGAACATCGCCTGACCTGAGGGGTCCAAAATGGTGTCTGATTCTAGAGGAGGTTCTGCGTCCGCAGTGTCCTCAACACCTCCAGTCTGGGCAGCACCCAGGAGGGTCTCCCGCATGAAAGCGGAGACAGATTTCTCGTCCGAGCCCCATGCGTCGTAGTCCGACTCACAAGCGTCAGCTTGCCATTCATCCAGCACTGACATGGACTGGGCAGGGCCCTGCTCTTCATCTGAAGAGTACTCCTGACGCGGGGCCGGGGTGTGTAGTTTGGCAGATTTGCGCTTGGCAGGTGCCTTACCCTTAGGCGGTTTGGGTGCATAATCCTCGCCTTTGTCATGGCGCTTTTTAGGGCGGGAGTCATCCCTTGTCTGATAGTCGGACAAGTCGGAATCCGATTCGTGGCGTGTACGTCTGCGGGTTTTTGGTACGTCAGGAGCCGGAGCTCGGGCCTTGGAGAGTGCCTTCTCCACAGAGGCAGCGACAGCTGCGTTAATCATAGCCTGGAAGTCCACAGGGACGTTCTGGGAAACTTCCATGTTAGGGTAGGCTGATACGTCACTGAAAGGCACAGCAATAAACGGGCACCCAGGTCTTGATAATAGGCGTAGGGTCAGATTTGATAGTATGGTGGGACCAAGCCCAGAATAGCCCCAGCAGGGTATAGTAGTGACCTTATAAACTGGGGCTCACCCAGTTAGAGAGAACTGCAACAGCTAGTCTCCCAGTAAGCAGCGTATTTATAGTGGGGGCTCACCCCGGTTGCACAGGGTTGGGACCCTTAAGTGCAGGTCACAGTAATAAACAGGCAGCAGCACTGACCTGACTGACCCAGCCACAGGATATAGCTTGATAGAAGCAGATGAGGCACAGAGGCTGAGTAGCAGAGTGATAGCAGCTAGATGGAGTGCTGAGCAGGTAATCCTTCAGTCACAGTGTGAGACACAAAAGGTGTGAAAAACAGCAATGCAGAGGTAACAGCAAGTTAGCACAGCCACACTGAGTCCCCAATGAGATGCACGAGGCAAAACTAAGGTGGCCGCGGGAATCTTGCGATGTCCGCGATCCAAAATGGCGGCCGCGAGTGTAGGCCGCAAGCCAGGGACTAAATTTTGAGGCCGGCCGCGGGCGGAAGCAGGCCGGCGCGAAAACGGCCGCGAACGATTCCGGCCGCAAGGAGGGAGCCCAGGAGGGCACTCCAGGTTAGGGGGGCAGTGGGGGGACCTGGGGAGACTGAGGGGAGGCCCAGGGAAGGTCCCAAAATAAACAGAGGGGCAGATAAGAGTATAGAAACCCACAGAGAGCCCCTAATCCCACAGCCCAGTACAGAACAGAAATAAAAGGGAATAAATTAAAGTAATGATAGTGATAATAACAATAGAATGGAACAAATAGATAATGACAATAAATGTATAAATGTATAAAGCTCCAGAGGAGCAGATATTCTGACCTGTCTGCGATGGAGCAGTAAAGAAAGAGGAAGTGTACAGGCAGCATGACCCTTATATACTATGCTGCTCAGTGATTTATTTGTTACTCTTTACGTTTTTCTTTACTGCTGTGGAGTTTAGTAAAGAGAGTTAATGCAAAATAGGAAGCCTCCTGTCATGTTATAAAATTAATGCTCTAGCTTGTATTTTGTTCTATTCATTTTTATTTTTATTTTTCTCTTGTTTTAGTATAATTTCTTTGTATAGCACACGGAACTCAATTGTTAATATGCCAACTTGAAATGTATATTGGACATAACCTGTTAAAATACTAACTGAGAACAACCAATAAATGGATTGTTTAAAAAAGGTGCAAAGTGGGCAGGTACCATTAAAGGGACTTTCCAGTGCCAGGAAAACATCTCGGCACTGCAGGACCCTGCAGTGCCCCTCTCCCTCCCACCCCCATCTCATGTTACTTATCTGAACCAGTGCCGATGTCCCTCACGATGTCTGACCATGCTCCTGACGTCAGCTGGGGAGACCTAATGTGCATGAGTGGCAATGGCTGCGCACGCGCATTAGACCTCGTCATAGGAAAGCATTATTCAATGCTTTCCTATGCGGATTCTGGCGATGCTGGAGGTCCTCATGCATAGCGGGAGGACGTCCAGCATCATTTAAAACACTTTTTGTGTTCTAAGAACACAGAAGTCCCTCTAATGGCTGTCTGATAGACAACCACTAGAGGAGGACTTAACCTTGCAAATTTAAGTATTGCACGTTTTTAAAAATTTCAATAATTGCACTTGCAGGGTTAAGGGTGGTCGGAATTGGCACCCAGACTACTCCAATAGGCAGAAGTGGTCTGGGTGCCTGAAGTGTCCCTTTAAACAATAATGTTAAAGGACCACTATAGGCACCCAGACCACTTCAGCTCAATTAAGTGGTCTGGGTGCCAGGTCCCTCTAGTTTTAACCTTGCAGCTGAAAACATAGCAGTTTCAGAGAAACTGCTATGTTTCACTGAGGGTTAATCCAGGCTCTAGTGGCTGTCTCACTGATATCCGCTTGAGGAGTTTCCATGATTCTCACTGTAAAAATCGCAGTGAGAAGACACTGGACGTCCATAGGAAAGCATTGAGTAATGCTTTCCTATGGGCGGTTTGAATGCACGTGGCTCTTACCGCGCCTGCGCATTCAGATCTGACGTCGGCAGGGGGAGGAGAGGTCACCAGCGCCGAGGAAGCCCAGCACTGGAGAAATGTAAGTGGCTGAAGGGGTTTTAACCCCTTCAGCTCAGCGGGAAGGGGGCCCTGAGGGTGGGGGGGACCTAATGACCCTATAGTGCCAGGAAAACAAGTTTGTTTTCCTTGCACTATAGTGGTCCTTTAAGTATATCTCCAAGACATTTATTTTTCCGGCACAAATCAGCACCCATGAATGGTACATTTATATTTAAGATTTAATAATATGGAATGCAACAATAATGAGCAATAGCTCCAAAACCAACTTTAATTTTTGCAGTGCAAATCAGCAAAAACACAGCATTAACAAATAGTATGTTTGTTTTTAAATTTAGTTACATAGGGTGTAAAGTGGGCATGTCTTGAGGTCACATAATCTAAAATATAATGTGCAATTTTAAGAGAACCAAACTGGCACAAACGAACATTGTTGTGGCACAAATCAGCAAAAACGTAGCACAAATAAATGGTATATTTTTATTCATGTTTTAAAAACATGGGGTGCAAACTTCACCTAGCCATAATAAAAAAACAACATCAAATAATAAAACATTTAAAAAAAAAACACAAATGCACATTTAATTTTATTACTGCACAATTTAGGAAGAACAGTTTTATATTTATACTGACTTTATTACTTTTCTAATTTCATTTTACTTGCCATTATTTCCCAAGCTGCTTGCTCACTGTGATATTTCCATTTTGTATGGTTATACTTTTTTTTTTCATTTATTTCAAGAAAAATTGCAATACTTTGGTATACTTAAGCGAAATATACTTTACATCCAAGAATTTAAAAAAATATATATATATTTTTCTGGATCCTTGATAGTATAGAATATGTTGCAATAATATTTTAAAAAATCTAAACTATTTTATTTATTTGGAGCCCACCACCTATGATTAAATCATTGCAGAATTCTAGAAAAAAAAACAAAAAAAAAACATGTTACTTAAATTATGTTTAATAATTATCTTATTGCAATGTACTAGATCAAACACCTAGAGACATTATTTTCAAATTAGAAGCAGATATAAACCAAACTAACTGCATACATTATCCACTATAGCTAAAAGATCATTGCTTGTTTATTTTATTTTCACTTTAACCAACCACAATATTTAATAAACAGATCTCTACATATGAGTAGTAGGCAAGAAAGGGATGGTCCAGGTACTCAAAGTTAGGTAAGAAGCAGATTTATTGGAGAACTGCAGATGCTGTGTTTTTATAATAAATCTGCTTGTTACCTAATCTTGAGTGCCTGGACTATCACTTTCTTTTGCCTGTTGCTTGACTGAGGATTTGCCAACATCAAGACCGTTAAGCACGTGAGATTAAAGGAGAGTGTGGTTTTCTATGAAAAGTGACATTTAATAGGGATGCATAGGTTGTTGGGCAGTAGCGCTGAAAAAGATGTTCCACAAGTGTGTTGCTTCCAACAACCACCATTTTTTCATTTTTTCTATTCATATAATTCCAGAGATGCAAAGAATAGGAGTAATTAAAAGATGGTAACTCTTCCCAAACCTCATAGTATCTTTCCCAATCTCCCCATGGAATAGGATAGAAACGTTGAGGGTTTAAGTAGGGGATATTATCACAAGTGACATCTTCTGTATTTTTAAATGGAGGCAGTACACACCACTGTTTCATAATACGTGTAAAGAGGGATGGTCCCTGATATCCCCATTCATCTCCATTGTAGTTTTTTACAAAGTCTTCCATACATTTCCAGGTGAAGTTATGATGGCGATTAAGTCCAAAAACACTACTGCTGCAAACACTTAAAGTTTCTGCTGCAAGAAAATTCTCATGTGGAATGGGTCGCATTGAGATTACATCAGCATCGAGATATAAGCCGCCATATTTCTATATAGATGCAAATCTTAAACCATCGGAGCTTACATGAATCCAATATCTTTCCATTTTGGGATTAACCTAGAAGGGAAATTAAACAGGATATTAAATATTTTATGTTGATTTATAAATTAGAAACTAGAATTTATTTAAACACTAAACAGTAAATTAATAGCAGATTAATGTCACAAGTATGTTAGAATTCAGCCATTCTAATCAAATTAAACCCATTCAATCATTAATAAGAAAAAAAAAATGGGCATCTAATCATCTGCCTTTCTGCGGTACCTATAACACAAAACCTAGCAAAGTCTAAAGCTACTTATAACTTCACTTAACCATAGAACAATATTCCAACAAAAAGAAAATATTTGCTTGTTATTTATTAATTAATTCTTTGGATAGATATTGTGTTATAAATTATTATACATTAAATACATGTAAAATAGCATTAATAACAGAAAATAACAAAGACAGGTAGATGTTTGAAGATAACAAAACTTCCATTTAACCCCTTCCCGACCGCAGATGAAAATTTCCGTCATTTACTAAAGTTAACCCCAGATCGTCATGATCGCGGGGTTAACACTGCTCCGGCAGACCGGGAGCACCCGATTGGGCTGCCCCAGCACCGGTGCTCACTCTGACAGGCTGTCAGAGCGAGCACATGTGCTGTATATACTCACCTTCCGCCTCCCTGCACTTCCGGGTTCTGTGTGAAGTGCAGGGAGACGGATCAGTGCTGCTGGTCTTCTCCCTGTGTAAAAAAAATAAAAAAAAATAAAGTTAAATCCCACCCTCCCTTTCCCCTGCTTCAATAAAATTAACCCCTTCCCTGCCAATTGATCACTGACTACAGTTTAATGTCATCTGATTTTTTCTTTTAACCCCTGAGGGTTAAGTATTTTTTTAACCCTCAGGGGTTAAATTTATTTGATTAATTAATTTAAATATTTAAAAATTATATATTTAGCTAGCTGGGATGGGTAGAAGTTAGTGGGGAATTTGGTGTTAGGCTAACTAGGGGTTAACGTTAAAAAAAGCTTTAAAATAAGCTTTAAAAAGGTAAAAAAAAGTTTAAAAAAAATGTTTTAGTAACGTTTAAGTAAAAAAAATAAAAATACCACCCACCTTTACCCAATCTAAATAAAAATTAACCTCTTCCCTGCCCGTTGATCACTGCCTACAGTGATCAAAATACAGATCACAGTATTATACTGTAATCTAATTTCTTTTATCCCTTCAGGATTAACTTTTATTTATCTTTTAACCCTCAGAGGTTAAATTTATTTAATTAATTTAAATATTTTATAATTATATATATTTTGCTAGCTGGAGTGGGTGGGAGTTATGGGAAAGGGGGGGATTTACTGTTAGTGCTGCTTACTGCTAGTTAGGGGTTAACGGTAAAAGAAAAGTTTAGAAAAAAAAAGTTAAGTGTAAAAAAGTTAAGAAAGTGTAAAACATTTAATAAGTAAAAAAAAAAAAAAAAGTTTAAAAACAAAGTAAAAAAAAGTTTTACAAAGTAGAAAAATACATTAAAAAATGCTTATTACCACTACACTTGGTACAAGCTAGCGGAAAAATGATCCAACGCTAAGGTTCAAAATATGCATTTTGAATTACCCTGGGAAGTCTTCTTTAAGAAATGGTATGCCTTTAAGGGGTAATTGGATTATGTAGCCTGCTCAAGTGCTCCAAAGTGGGACACAGACGCATCAAAACCCTCCATGAAAATTCACACTTAAAAACGTTAACTTGTCACGTCTCTTTTACAGCAGTATAACTTCACAAAATAGTGTATAGGTCATACATTGGGCATATTGTTTTACTAGGAAGACTTAGCTGTGCATAATTTGGGGGGTTTGAACTTAGTGGCACATATGAAATGTACAAAATGCCTAGCAAGAATGTAATCCGTATATAAAAAATGCAAAAAAATTATTTTTTACCACATACTTTGGCATATATTGGTGAAAAAATGGGGGCATGTTAAGGCACAATATGCACCAAATGAGATAACCTGGAGTATCTACTTTTACAAATGGTAGGCCTTTGTGGGGTTTTTATGAACAGTCAAACTGCTATAATACCCCAAATTGAAGCATAGGCCCATTAAATCCACCTCTCAAAATTCTACTGTGAATACTGAAAAGGACAGGTATCCTATATGGCACTGTAACTTCACGAAATAGTGCCAAATACATACAATGTGGTGTCATTTTACTCAGCAGATGTAAGTTCTTTGTTATAAGTTTGTGTGCCAACCCCCCCCCCACCCAAAAAAAATTTACTCCAATACTTAGCAGAGATTGGCGGTGAAATGGCTACGTAGAAAGTGTCAAAACAACCTTAGGACAATAGCCTGTGATGTGTACTTTATATAAATATATACTTTTGTGTGGCAATTTTGTTTTCTTTTATGGCTATTAAGCTTACAAGACAAACATACCAAATTCTAAAATCGCTCCACATTAAAAGTTTTTTTTTTTTACTCCTTGTGCTTTGTGACCTGTAAATACCAAAAAAACTTAAAATCCCAGACACATTATATATTCTGTAAATCAGAACAACTAAATGAATTTATTTTTAATTACTTTCTTTAACCTGCACTAATTAGGCACACATTATTATTATTGCAAAAACTGTACAAAAAACACAAAATGTTTCTTTTGTTTTGCATTTTTCTTTTTTTTTAATAATAAATAAGCATTTATATATATATTTATGTTACATCAAATTAAAGCCCTTTCTGTCCTTTAAAAAACAGTATATAATATGTGTCGGTGCAATAAACGAGAGAGATGCAAATTGCAGTTGAACACATACAGCAAGAAAATGCAAAAATTGCTTGTGTCATTAAGCGTAAGACAAGCTTCTGAAGCTGTGTCCTTAAGGGGTTAACAGCTAACTGCCATAGTACTGCCTGCCGCAATGTCAATGTACCCCATTCTTGGCAGGTCCTACTCTAGTTGCCTAATACCTGCTCTCATGAGATTAATTCGCTGATGTTATGGCAAGCTTGTGCAATGTATGATCATTTACTGTAACTAAACCCCCATTATTTTTTGCCTAGGTGAGGTGTTTTTAAATAACATTTATAATCTGTGAGACTTGAAATCTCTGTTTAGTGAATGAACAAGTGCACTGGATTATGTATTTTGTATGGTGTGTGTGTGTGTATATATATATATATATATATATATATATATATATATATATGATTTGATCTTGATGAAAGTCCTGGATATGGGACTGAAACGTTGATCGTGATTTTAAAACTTTAAAATTAAGATTGGACTTTTTAAGACTGTGAGTGCTGCTCCCTTTTTGGAGATATATATATATATATATATGTACACATACTGTAAAAGTGAGATTTCTGTGGTAAAAGCAAGAATATAGCTTGCCTGGTGTGAGTATTTGTGTTTAATATTGCATTAAGTATCCACTTATTTCAGGTGGAAGGGGTTTTCATCCACACTTTTTTCCCTACCACAACTTATTTGATATGTACTTAACAAGTAACGCCAAGCCTGCATAGCAAGCCAGTAACCTATCTCATGCTGATGACTTGAAATAACAATGAAACAGATGTCCATGAGTGGTTCACGGGCATTGAACCTCTTTTTTAGTTGTGTTTCAAAGCTGTTGTATGCAGCAGACACATACTCCAAGGTATCCATGTATAATGTGGAATTATGAGGCAAACATGTGGTTCTTTGTTGAGCTAATTTGCATACACCTACCCAGAATTCCTTGCAGTAGTGAGAGCACTGTTAAAGTGAAAATGAAGAAAAAAAAGTGACCTGCACTCTCTCCTTAATCCCTATGTATATTTCAACAAATGGAGGTCATTTAGTTACTCCACTGCCCATTGGAGGGAATGCCCGCCTGCCAATGTCAAAGCAGACTACCCTAAGCGGGTCCTACACTGACCCTTCACCTTGCTTCCTTGAGCTTCTGGCAAAGATATCTCTAATGAGAAAGAGAGGGGTATTTTTTATATACACCCCTATATATTTATTAATCCTTAAATGGGATGGGTGGCGGCATCGTAACAAAGCTGTGTGATACAAAAAGTGAATACAAATACAAAAAGAAAAGTGCTGCACTCACTCCCATCACTCCTGGGCGGCAGCAACGACCACAGTACACATCAGCCCAAATACATATAGTAAAAACCACAAAAAAAAGTTACCTGCACTCTCTCCTTAATCCCTATGTATATTTAAACAAGCTGTAAGTAGGCTGTAATGTAGGTTTTGTAACTGTATCTATAACATGTGAAAAATCTTTATATGCAATTAGGATTTGGAACATCCATTTAGTTACTCCAATGGCCATTGGAGGGAATGCCCGCCTGCCAACGTCAAGGCAGACCCCCCTAAGCGTGTCCTAAACTGACCTCCATTTGTTTAAATATACATAAGGATTAAGGAGAGAGCGCAGGTAACTTTTTTCCTTTGGTGTTTACTATATATATATATATATTGGGGCGGATGTGTACTGTGGTCGTTGCCCAGGAGTGATGGGAGTGAGCGCAGGACTTATCTTTTTGTACAATATAAAATTAACCCACTTGCAATGCGTGATATACAGATAGCATGGGCGTCCGCAGGAATTTTTCCAGGGGGGGGCATAATTGTAATGACATCCATGCTTGGTACCTTTTTGACAGTGTCATGAAAGGGAAGGGGCATAGCCATTATCACATAAAGCCAGGGTGAATAGCGTTTTCACAACTATGGTGTCAGGAATATATGTTTGTATTCCTGACACTATAGTGTTCCTTTAAGCAAATTAAAGGACCATTCTGGTCACCATAACAACTTCACCTAAATGAAAATGCTATGATGCCAGGAAGCCCCTGGGTGCTCGCTTTCCTTTAAGGGGTTAAATCGCTCTCAAATGGTTTAACCCCAAAGGCTTCCTCCAGCTCCAGGTCACTCAGTGGTATCTGGCTTCTGAAACAGAGTGTCAGGAAGTGCAGATTGACATCAGGCATGGGTGCCGCTGATTGGCTAGAGTGGACAGTTGACGCTCTAAGCCAATCGCTACTTCCCGGTTCATAAAATATTTTTACTTTTATGAATGGGGAGCTACTGATTGGCTTAGAGTGCCAGCTGACCGCTCTAGCCAATCAGCAACACCCCTACCCAACGGCACTCTGTGCTTCCTGACACTCAGTAAATAAAAGTGAACACATTAATACTGATATTTTTTTACCTTTGGAGATGAGAAGGTCCAGCATTTCCCTGCCTGGCCCAGGTACCAAAGCCTTATGATGTGGTGTCCAGAATAAAGTGGAGGGTTCACTTAATTTGTCCTTCCTGCTCTAATCTCCTTTTCCTCTCATTCATTTGACAGTCTTTTTTTTCTTCTGACACATCCTTGGCCCCTTCTGCTCTTTTACCTTTCTGCTACTTTCTGCTTATTTTGCGCCCTTCTGCTCCTTTCTCATTCTGATCCCTTTCTGCTCCTTGCAGACCCTTTCTACTCCCTTTTCTACTTTACCTTTGTGCTCCTTGCTGTCCCTTTCTGCTCTTTCTCCTACTTTACCTTTGTGCTCCTTCTGATTCTTTCTGCTCCTTTACCTTTGTGCTCCTTGCTGTCCCTTTGTGCTCCTTGCTGTCCCTTTGTGCTCCTTGCTGCCCCTTTGTGCTCCTTCTGCCCCTTCCAGCTCATTTCTGACCCTTTCTGCTCCTTCTACTTTACCTTTGTGCTGCTTTACCTTCCAGCTCCTTGCTGACCCGTCCTGTTCATTTCTGTTCCTTTGTGCTCCTTCTCCTACTTTACCTTTTGTGCTCCTTGCTGTCCCTTCCAGCTCCTTGCTGCCCCTTTCTGCTCCTTGATGTCCCTTCCTGCTCATTTCTGTTCCTTCTCCTTTTCTTACCTTACCTTCCTGCTCCTTGCTGACTCCTCATGTAGGCTGTCTCCCCCATTCCTCACTTCTATAGGCGTGCGCACAGGGTGTGTCGGGTGTGCCGCGGCACGCCAATGGATTGAGACCGACAGGGGAGATCTCTGGATCTCCCCGGTCGGCTCATGCAGAGCCGACGCTATCCGAGCCGCGACTCTGGTCTAAGCCTCCATGGGCCGGTGGGGAGATCAAGGTTCTACCTCACCGGTCCACAGCAGCATGGAGGGAGGCAGCAGAGAACCCGGGCTAGAGTTCACTCTCCACTAAACCACCAGGGAAGGCAGCAGGACTGGGATATTAACTAGTCTGCCCCCACCTCCACCCAAACATACAGCACACACACATACAGCACACACAGCCCACAAACAGCACCCACACACACACACACAGCACCTACACACAGCACCCACACACCCAGCACACTAACAGCATCCTCACAAACACACAAAACCCACACACAACACCCGCACAGCACCCTCACACACACACACACAGTGTGTGTGTATACATATAACAGATATATATATACACACACACACACACACACACACGGCGTGTGCTTTAGGGTGCACACCCTAATGCAGTAGGCTGCGCACGCCTATGCTCACTTCCCTTATCTATAGGCTGCCCCCCCATGCCTCACTCCCCTAATCTATAGGCTGCTGCCCCTCCCCCCAAAATCTATAGGCTGCTGCCCCTCCAAAAAAATCTATAGGCTATCTCAAACCCTCCCCCCACTTACCTGATCTGTAGGGTGTCTCTGGCTGCATGTGTTGTTCCCCTGTGGTTTCAATCAGCAGAGAGAAGCAGGGATAAGATGCAGCTTCCTATCCCTGTCTCTCCATCCGGCGCCGGTATTGCAGTTCATTCTAAATCTCACACGAAAAAAGCAGAACAAGCTGAAAAATCCAGTGCCCCCCCTTGCCTCCCCCTGCGGACGCCCATGACAGATAGTAATAAATAAGCTGCTGAAACAAGGTGTTATTAAGGAACAATATAGTTCCATGAATACCACAGTCTATCCTGTACCAAAGACATACTATAAATGGAGAATGGTATTAGACTATAGAGAGGTGAACAGAATTACACCACCTGTAGCAGCTCTGAATACGCATTCCCCATCCATTTTACACCATATGTTTAGAGGAAAATATAAAACTACATTGGATTTATCCAATGGTTTCTGGAGCCATACCATCAGTCCAGAAAGTTATATTATAACTAGTTTTACCTGGGCAGTTAAACAGTATGTTTGGACAAGATAACTGCAAGGTTTTATTAACTGTCCAGTATTATTTACAGCAGATCTAGTGTCACTGTTAACAGAAATTCCAAATGTGGAAGTATATGTAGACAATATATATACTTTTCGCATGACATTAAAAGTGAACACCTGAATGTGTTGAAAAAAGTTCTGCAAAGAGTAAAATCAGCTGGCTACATAATTTAATTTAAAAAAACAAATCACAGATAGCAAGAAATACAGTAAACTATCTAGGGTTTGAAATTTCGAATCAAGGTTGTGGTTTAACTACATGCTACAAATATAAGATATCTAATATTTCTACTACGAAAAGCTTAAAACAGCTGAGGAGTATAGTTGGCCTTCTAAATTATGCAATGTTTTTTTATTCCAAACGTTAAAGAACTGATAGTCTCATTTAGCTCACCCATCTCAATTGAAATTAAGAATAAACGCAATACAATTGCTTTTCAATGGACAACAGAAAATGATACAGCATTAAAAGCTCTTATTAATGCTGTGAATAACACATCATATCTTGCCCAACGAAACTGTGATTCAAAGCTCATTGCTATAATCACATGTTCTCCACATGTACCATATTCACTTTTATATAATTAAAATGACGTGATTCCTTTATGTTTACCATCTTATGTTTTTACCAAAACTGAATTAAAATATACCCTTCTGGAGAAGGTTTTAACAGCTATTTAAATTACCATATTGAAATCAAGAGACATAGCTCAAGGACAACAGATTGTGTTATGTACACCTATTGCTTCACTAAACGCTCTGCAAAATCAAACAATTACAGAAAGGAAGGCATTAAAAAGCCGTTGGCTCAAATGGTATGCGCGGAGTTTCCACAATTAACTTTTATTCATGATAAAACAATACCAACATTAGATGATGTGCCAACCTCATCAGATTTTGAAAGTAAATGGGAAAAGCAGACACACCCTAATGGTTTCTATAAAGCCATATTTTGTACAGATGGGTCGGCTGTTAACTTATCTGAAAACAAAAATAAATCTGCAGGTTGTGGTATAGTAAAATGTGTGCCAGGACAGGCAGATCAGACTTTGTTAATAACTATTCAGCACAGTATGCAGAAATATGTGCATACACACATGCCTTAAAGGAAAGTTTGTCAATAAAAGGATCAGTTTTGATAGTGACAGACTCCGCATATATCACAAGATCCACTGTACAAGATCTCTCAGTCTGGCGCTCAAATGGTTTTCTTACGGTACAATGTAAACCACTGAAGTATATCTCTTTGTGGAAACAGAATAATGAATATTTGCAATAGAAACATGGCATTGAAATTGTGTATGAACCTGCACATAGGAAGTTAGATTCTTCACCTCATACAGTTGGTAATCAGCTAGCAGACACTTTGGCGTAAAGTGTCAGTAACATCTATTCTGTTAACGTGGTTACTAGATCACAGAAACATACCCTTTCTCTCAAATTTGATGAAGAGTTAAATGCTTGCCTGAATAAGACCAGACCTAATCCACCTGGCTATCCTAACAAATAGTTCTATCAATTAGAAAGGGTTAATTGTATAGTAACCATTGATGGTAATGACTTGATTGTTCCTCCTGTAAAGGAAAGGGAGAGACTTGCCCTAGAAGCTCATTCAGGGTTGGGGCAAGCTCATTTGGGTAGAGATAATGTACTTACTACTCTGAAAAAGAAATACAGGTGGCCCAATATGAGAGAGACTGTTGTTCATGTTATTGGTAATTGTAAACAGTGCTTATTGGTGAATGGATCCATTCAATCAGATCATTTATTGAAAAATCCATACCCAATGTACCTTTTGAATTACTATACATTGATCGTATTGGACCATTGCCACCATCTAAAGGTTATAAATATGTTTTAGTATGTGTTGATGCATGTACCAGGTTTACTTGGTTATACCCTGTGCAAAGTGCAACCTCAAATACCACGATTGCTAGTCTCATCTCCTTAGTATGCATTGGTAAACCTAGGACTATCCACTCGGATAGTGGTCCTGCATTTACTGCAAAGGAAACCCAAAACGGGACAACCACATTTGGATTACTTTGGGAAATCAGTGCACCTAACCACCCCCAAAGTAGAGTGGTTGTGGAACGGAAAAATGCAGAGGTAGATAGATTATTAACCAAGTTGCTCGCCCCACACAGTGGTATCCACTTATTCCTATAGAACAATTGTGTGTTAACAACATAAAGAATAATACTAATGGTAAAACCCCATATGAAATGTTGTATGGTGTCCCTTGTAACACAACTTTCACTAAACACATTTCTGAACCAGGGAGATTAGAACAGCTGGTTCTGTTGGAGGAAATTAGAGAATTGTTTTACCGACCCACCACCTGCTGCTTGGGTTCCTACTGTTGGCCAGCTTGTCCTGGAGAAGGTGCATACAGTATGCCCTCTGCGACATCGCTGGAAAAATCCTGTGAAAATTGTGACGATTTTAAATCCAAGAACTTTCATTACAGAGAACCAACAGGGCCAACAGAGAACAGTAAGCATTGATAATTTAAAACTAGCAAAATATTTCCAAGAGCCATTAACCCTGACAAAATGGATGCTGTTGAATGAAACAATGAAAACCCAGAAGAGGCCAGAAAAGCCACCCATCTCACAGCTGCATAATCAGACAGACATTTGCAATTGACATGGAAGAAATGGAAAATGAATCATCATTATCAGAAAAACAGACTGTACATAAATTATGTAATACAGTAAGAAAGAAATGCAAAGATGCGAGCAAATGGATACTGTAAGGGATTGCCTGGCACCCCAACTGGGTACCTCAGTTTGACGGATGCTCCTAGTGCTTCCCGAGGGCTCCAAGCACTCCACTAGACACCATAACCACAGCAGACCCCACGAACTGCCACAGCTTGGTTGGGGTCTCGCTGTCTTCCACCCACTCTGGACCCAAAACCAGGTTCCAGATTCCAGTAGGTAGACCTCTCTTATAATCCAGAGAGCAGAAACAGTATGGTTATACTCTGGGGAGTATAGTGATTATAACAATCCCCAGAGTGTAGGTAGTTCCCCAATCCCCCAAACATGAGCCAAGACTTCATGAAGGGTGAAACAATTCTGAGGCTTTATTGGTACAGGTTTGCTTATATACAATTCCTCAGGTCAGAAGCACACCCCCTGGACCTGATGGAACACAGGGACACAAACTGTTATGGGCAAATGCAAATATTACAAGTTTTAGAATGAAATGTTGTATTTCTTAAACTGTCTTTAAGAGATATTGCAAACTGACAAGGTGTTAGAAATGGAACATATTGTTTTTCATAACTGTTTCTTTAAGCATTAACCTCTTACCTACCTACAGTGCATAATATGTTTGCGCCATTTTGTCCCAGACGAATTACAATAACAATAATGCATAAACAAGCTTCAAAGCTGTGCTACAACTCTTTCAGTACACAATATACTGTAGTAACCTTAGTAGATAAGGATGTTCAGACTTTAAGATGCCATTTTGACCTAAGTCAGGAAAATTTCCATGACGTATACACCCTTTAGTTATGGACTTGTATTTTTGCCAAATTAAGGGAGTTCCTAAAATGAATAAAGTAAAAGAAGTGTTCATTTTAGGGTCACTGTAGTTCATATATGAAAAAGTAAGACACTCAAGGTATAAATAGGTGTACTTTTAAAATGTTAAGAAACAGAGGAAAGACTTGGAGACAGACGTTGCTCCATCTTAAAATAACAGAGAGGCTGACATGATGACATGTTCAGAAGGGTATGTTAACCTATTAATGATATTTGCAAGCATTCAATTTAATCTTATAAACTCTGCTATAATGGATTTTATATGTCTATATTTATATTTTTATATAATAAATATCTAAAAGACAAAACTATTGCTTCCAAGACAATCCTTATTTTATATTGTATTCTCAATTATTTATATATTTTGAATAGAGGATCTCTTACACTAACAATATAAAATTATGGCTAAGATATCTGTATGGTTAGCCCTACTAAGTTCTATGCTTTAAGACATTATAGTGGTAAAAAAAGAACCAGCCGCGGTTACAAAACCAAACAGAAAAATATAACAATGTCCAACACTCCCACTTACAGCACACAATCCCTCCCCTCTGCCTGTGATATAATAAGAAGACAATGTACTAACTCAATTAACTCCCAAAAAGTACCCCAAAATGCAACATACCCCTGTTGCAGTGTAAGCATGCAGAAGCCAAACACAGCAATATTGGACACAAGTCTTCAGGAAGTAAGAGGCATTTATTCACATTACCGATCGGGTCTCAGATGAACTCCTGTTCCAACATTCTGAGAGAGCAACACATAGTGTACATTCCTTATATAGCACTATAACTCCTCCCATTAATAGCTACACTCACATATACCTTTAACCAATCAATGAGCAGAATATAGACTTGTACATCTAGTCAAACCACATGGCTCATCCAAGACAAAGGAAATAAGTGCAATTTCAGTTCCTGCATTCCTGCACATGCTCAGTACACTGATGACAGTATCCTAGCTACGTGTAGCTAACTAACTGACACAACATACACATATGCCACATGGAGATTTTGGCCTACTAAATTTTGACCATGCTGGAATCCCATCACACCCCCACAGTCACATCCCCTGATAGCCCCGATCTAGGTGAACAACATATCCAAAAATCACCCAGATCAGTTCAGGAATTTCCTGGAAGTCTTATTTTTGCCCCAATGTGCACATGGTCCCATGCCCAAAACAGTTCCATACACTCGACGACAAAACACCACTGGACAATTTAAGATGGCCGCCACCACACGTTTGAATCTGTTCCAGTTTAAAGTCCAAGGGGCAGAACTTAGGTGCAAGCGTACCTGTTGCTTTATGATGACAAATGTCTTTCATGTATCCTATGTATCCTACCTGATTTTCCCATTGTTGAAAAACATCCTTATTCTGCACTAGAATTTCTTTTAAAGGACCACTATAGTGCCAGGAAAACATACTCGTTTTCCTGGCACTATAGTGCCCTGAGGGTGCCCCCACCCTCAGGGACCCCTTCCCGCCCGGCTCTGGAAAGGGGAAAAGGGGTAAAACTTACTTTTTTCCAGCGCTGGGCGGGGAGCTCTCCTCCTCCGATCCTCCTCCTCTCCTCCCCGTCGGCTGAATGTGCATGTGCGGCAAGAGCTATGGACGCTGGTGTGCTCTCACTGTGATTTGCACAGTGAGAAGCACGCAAGCGCCTCTAGCGGCTGTCAATGAGACAGCCACTAGAGGCTTTGGGGGAAGGCTTAACCCATTCATAAACATAGCAGTTTCTCTGAAACTGCTATGTTTATAAAAAAAAGGGGTTAACCCTAGCTGGACCTGGCACCCAGACCACTTCATTAAGCTGAAGTGGTCTGGGTGCCTAGAGTGGTCCTTTAATTCTTGTTTATTTGATAATGAGGTGTAATTTAGTTGATGTTCTATTTGTGAATCAACATTAATTGTTACAGTAAGCTGTAATGTAGGTTTTGAAACTGTATCTATAACATGTGAAAAATCTTTATATGCAATTGGATGTTCAGCTAGTTGATGGAATGATTTCTGCTTGTGACTAAGTTCAAATTCACTTCTGCTAGTGTATCTAACAGTGTATAAATTGTCACTTTGCCATAAGTCTTTTCATATATACTGGCTATTACAATATCTCAGTTTTCAGTTTCTGCTTGTGTAATTGACAGTCCAGAGGGCAGCAATGCATTTACTAATCCCTGTCTCTGTACTGCAGTTGGAATCTGGTAAACCCCATCTAAAGCATGTGTTTTTTCATTAAGCCAGAATGCTATTTCCTTAACAGATGTTGGTACTGTGCCAATAGTAGCTTTAATATTAGTCATAGGCCCGTATTCCTGTCCCCACTGTGTGAACTATAGTACTTCTAACAATTGGTCCTATTAACGCTTGTAATAAGTCTCTTATGAAAACAATTTCTAGCACTAACCTCGCTCTTTCTGCTCGTGCAGACGGCACAGCTGCTGGTAGTTCATGGCTATGTACAGGAACATATAGCAATCCCTTATTAACACCCCACTGTCCTGGGACTAATGGACCATGCCTTGCTGGAGTATTAGGTATATTATGGTGTTTACCGAATAGTTGTATGTATGCCTCTCTTGTCATATTAATTAAGGTCTGTGTACTTAAATCTGGTAAAGTATTACTTAGTTCCTTAAATGTTGGCTGATCTATTTCCAAACTTTGAAAGTAATATAGTCTGAGCTCCATCAGCTGATCGTCTGTAAAGGTAGCCTTGTGGAAGACCACACTAAGACTCTATTCTGCACATCATCATTTAGATTTAATTTAACCACCCTGTACATTTATTTTATATATCCTGTGTGCATTGTATATTTTCTTGCCTTTTTATCTTGTCTGTAATGCTAAAGTGTAGTTTTGCTAGTCCTGTATGTAATTTATTTATTCACCTATATGCATTCCACCTATTTCCCCTCTGATTTGTGACTGACCTCTGACCCTTCCCTTCTTTTATTGATATGTTTGTTTTTATTTGAATAGCCATCCCTTCATCTCTGTGCCTAGATACATATCACCCTCCTTCAGCTTTATTGCAAGCATATCTGACCCTCACATATCTTTATTCAACAGCCTGATTTCCAAACTTTGAAAGCCCAATACTGCTGTAAGATAGTCTGCTACCCGCCCTCCCCTCACCCCATGATCATTATTATATTTATAGATTGTCTGTCACACCCACATTTTAGATAAGTAAAAACAGGTGTACACACCGCCTCTTATTAGTACACTGCTTCACTTTCTTAACCCATAAAACGTAATATTTATCCTATCTTCACCTGCTCTTGATATTCCAATTATTTCCAGTTAACTTTTTCACAGTTTAGCAATGATCTGTCTTCTCATCCTCTTTATTTCCTTCTTCTCCCTCAATATAAAAATCTCTCCTTACACCCGCTTCACTCATCCCCCCAACCACTTTCACATATGCCCCTCTCTGCTACACTCCCCCCTTCTCTCATCTCTCATGCCTTACACTAATTTTTCTACTCTCTCACTCCAACCCACAATCAATCAATCTCGACCGCGGTATGTACGCCAGTGCATGCAGATGCACACACACTTAAAGGACCACTCTAGGCACCCAGACCACTTCAGCTTAATGAAGTGGTCTGGGTGCCAGGTCCAGCTAGGGTTAACCCATTTTTTCATAAACATAGCAGTTTCAGAGAAACTGCTATGTTTATGAATGGGTTAAGCCTTCCCCTATTTCCTCTAGCTGGCTGTCTCATTGACAGCCGCTAGAGGTTCTTGCGTGCTTCTCACTGCATTTTCAGTGAGAGCACGCGCACCCATTTTCCCGCGACCGGGCTGAATGCGCTACGTAGCTCTTGCCGCGCAAGCATTTGCGACGGGAGGAGAAGAGGAGTGATCGGAGGAGAGAGCTCTCCGCCCAGCTGGAAAAGGTAAGTTTTTACCCCTCTTTCCCCTTTCCAGAGCTGGAGGGGGTCCCTGAGGGTGGGGGCACTCATAGGCACTATAGTGCCAGGAAAACGAGTATGTTTTCCTGGCACTATAGTGGTCCTTTAAGGAACCACTACAGACACCCAGATCACATCAGCTCAATGAAGTTGTCTGGGTGTCAGGTCCCTCTAGTTTTACCCCTGCAGCTGAAAACATAGCAGTTTCAGAGAAACTGCTATGTTTCACTGAGGGTTAATCCATCCTCTAGTGGCTGTCTCACTGACAGCCGCTAGAGGAGCACACTGAACATCCATAGGAAAGCATTGAGTAATGCTTTCCTATGGGCGGTTTGAATGCGTGCGCGGTCGCATTCGGAGCCGAGGGATCCCCAGCGCCAAGGGAGTCCGGCGCTGGAGAAAGGTAAGTGCTGAAGACACACACACACTTACAGACGCATACACACTAGCTAACAGACACACACATTTACTGACAGACACAGTCAGCGACAGACATACATACACACTCACAAAACATACACTCATTGACAAACACACACTCACTAACAGACATCAAACAGACTCACTAACACACACACAGTAAGACACACACAGTGACACACTGACACTCACTAGCAGACACACAAACTAACACTCACTCTAACACTCACACACACTAACACTCACACTAACTAGCAGACACACACTAACACTCACTCTAACACACACACACACACTCAAACACTAACACTAGTTTGTTTGTTTTTTTAAATGTAATCCCCCCAGCCTCCTTACCTTTTGGAGTGCTGGGGGGATTCCCTGGGGTCCAGTGGTGCTACTGGGCTCCTGGGCGGGTGGCCGGTCGGGAAGGCAAGCGGGCGCGCGAGGTAACACTCAGTGCTTCCTCTTCAGCTCCCTCACGCGCCGCGTAGGGATGCCGGCGCCGGAAGATGACGTCATCGTCCGGCTTCGGCATCAGTGCGGTGCGCGAGGGAGCTGAAGCGTAAGTACTGAGTGCTCCCTCACGCGCCCGCTTGCCTTCCCGACCGGCCACCCGCCTTCCGGATGACAGCAGGGCCAGCCTCGGGGGGCCCTGGGGTGGTCGGCTCCTGGGCCCCCCAGGGGAAGAGGTCCCTGCGACCCTGGTATGTACGCCACTGGTTACCATTCTCTTACACTCCCAGACTCAACTATAAAAGGAGGTGGCGTAGGCATCCTTTCCCCTCAATGCACCTTTCAACCAATCATAACTCCCCCTGCCCTATCCTTTTCTTCTTTTGAAGTTCATGTTGTCCGCCTATTTAAACCCACTCCTTTTAAAAATTGTTATGATTTACCGCCCCCCCCGGTGATCCTAGTCTATTCATTGAGCACTTTTCTTCCTGGCTTCCCCACTTCCTCTCATCTAGCACTCCTTCCCTTATACTTGGGGATTTCAATATCCCAATCAACAACCCCAATTGCACTGATGCCTCTCGTCTGCTCTCTGTAACCTCCTCCTTTGGCCTTATGCAATGGTCCAATTTAGCAACCCATACAGCGGAAAACACTATTGATCTCATCTTCACCAATCTCTGTACCGCCTCTAATCTTTCCAATATTCCTTTTGCTCTATCTGACCACCATCTGCTTACTTTTGACATTGGCATACCCAAGATCCAATTGACACCACTGTCTGAACATAAATCTCACCGAAACCTCCAATGTCTTGACCTAGAGCATTTCTCCACTAATCTCCAAACTCTGCTTTTACTTATCTCAAACCTCACCTATCCTAGCTCTGCAACCTGCTTTTACAATTCCACCCTCTCCTCTCAACTAGACATCGTGGCACCTCCTACATTTAAACGCCGCAGGCGCCAGCAACAACAACCTTGGATCACTAAGCTGATTCGAGTCCTCCAAAAATGCTCCAGAACTGCTGAACGCTGTTGGAGAAAGTCTCACTGTGCGTCTGACTTTCTCCACTATAAATTTATGCTGAGCTCATACAGCTTGGTTCTTTCCTCTTCCTTTGGGGCACGTGGGGAGTCTAGTGAACCTACATTTGTTTGAGCCAGGCCTGTCCGAGGGAGCCTCCAACTATAGGTCCATCAAGCACTCGCTGCTAGCTATCCAAGGACCCACCCCATATTTTTTCAAACGTTTTTGTCGTTCCTCTAACTCCGGCTGTTAGATCATCCATCAGGTAAATATCTTTAATTGTTTGTATCACCACAGAGAGGTCGGGGGCCTCCCTCTGCATCCATACCTGCGCCAAAGCTCTCCTAGTGGCCAGAGTCACCCTATGTAATAGGGTTTGTTCTGTTTTTGTCCAATTTTCTATAGATCTAGCAAGTAGGAATACCCATGGGTCTAGCTTAGCCTCTTTCTCAAACACTTCTCGCAGCAGCTGTGCAATTTGTTGCCAATAATCTTATGCTATTGGGCATTCCCACCACATGTTCCCTTTAGGCCGCAACCCCGCCAGCATAGGTCTGTTGAAATGTTGTTCATTCTGCATCATTTTACCGGTGTAGCATACCATCAAAATAGCGTCTTATATGATTGTTTCTGCAGCGAGACACACATAGAGGACTGTGTGGCCGCCTCCCACATTTCCTGCCACTCCATACCCTCCAATGTCTCTCCCAAGTCTGCCTCCCATTGTTCTATGTATGTAATTCCTCCCCATTCTAGTGTGTTGTTGCACAGTTGTGTGTGTATAGATATGAAATCAAACCGCTCTGAAAATTTTCCTTTGCACACATCCTTTCGAAGAATGTCACCTGTGTCCCTGCGGCTTTCTTAAACTGATGGTCTTGGGCATAGTCTCTAACCTGGACATATCTAAAAAGGTCAAATGGTCTCAGACAGGTTCTAGTTTGTTGTTCCTCAAACGTTATAAATGACCCCCTCTCGAACAAGTGGTATAATCTATGCAACCCTGCACGTTCAATGCCTCTGAAATCCCAGGCTATCATTCCTGGTATGAATGCCTTGTTCCTCAACAAAGGGGTCATTGGAGAAGGGGAGGATGCCAGGCTATATTTTGTTGCGGCTGCGTCCCATATCTTCAGTGAATTTAAGATTGCTGGACAGGTCACTCTAATGTTTGGCCTGTGTTCCTTAGGAGTCCACATAAAAAACTGAGGCCTATCCATCCCCATAAGGGAGGATTCCAGGTCCACCCATCTTCGTCCCTCCAGGGGAGAGTGCCACAGAACCACCTGGGCCAGTTGAGCCGCTTCATAATAAAAATATAATTGCGGAAGGCCCAAGCCCCCTCTGTCCTTAGCTCGATAGAGTTCTGTTTCTTGTAGTTTGTTGGAGTGGTCTCAGACCAGATCTAGTCAGTCTAATCTAGAGTACCTGAAACAAGAACAGTATTCGAGGTAGCACATTCATTTTCACTGTATGGATCCGCCCTATCCAGGAGATCGATTTTTCTGCCCAGCCCTTCATGTCTGTCATCAATGTCCTAATCAATGGGGTGTAATTCTGTTGGTATAATTTAGATGGGTCTGCAGTCAGTCGTATGCCTAAATATTTAGCGTGGTCTCTTGTTATTCGCAATTGATGCTTCTTCCCTATATAAGTTATGTCTGTCTCTGACATGCATATGGGAAGTATACTGGACTTGTTCATATTTACCCTATATCCAGCCAGTTCTCCAAACCTCATCAAAACATCTGTTAGTGCTGCCATGGATTCCCTTGGGTCCGTCAAAGTCAATAAGACATCGTCTGCGAATCCCGACACTATGTATCATCGCCCTCCTACTTCTACCCCTTTAATGTCTGGGGCTTTGCGTATCGCCTGTAGGAGTGGCTCTAAAGAAAGAGCATCCTTATCTAGTGCCGTTGCTAAGGCTGAATGGAGTTATTCTTGCTCCTGAGATGCGAATCTGCGCCCTAATGTTAGTATACATGGCGCGAATCGCCGTTGTAAACCGGGACGGGATACCGCAGTGTTCCAGTACTGTGAATAGGTAAGGCCATTTAACCCTGTCGAACGCCTTCTCGGCGTCCAACGATAGTATCATCGTCGGTATTTTCCTGGTGGCTTGTTTCCATATGAGATCTACATTATGTCTGGTAATTTCGAATAGTTGCCTACCTGGTATGAATCCCACCTGGTCTGGGTGGACCAGCCGAGTCAGCACCGGGTTTATCCTGGCCGCCAGGATTTTCGCTAGTATTTTTGAATCATGGTTGATCAGGGATATCGGGACTGAGATCTCATTCCGGTTTTGGCAATAGGACGATGTCAGCTAGCAACATGTCTCTATCAGGAGGGCCCCTGTCCATAAGTTCGTTGAGCCAAGATTCCATATGTGGAATAAGTTCTTCCAGGAAGGTTTTATAATAGTTACCATCAAAGCCATCCGGGCCCAGTGCCTTGTTGCTCTTCAATGCGGATATCGCTATGTCTATTTCTTCCGCCGAGATCTGCGTCCGCCCCACTTAGTTTAGGCAGTTCCAGCCCGGCAAGGAAAGCTCGTATCTTGTCTCTTTCACTTTGGGAATCAGTAGGTTCTCCTGTAGAATGATTATATAGTTTAGCAAAGTATTCCGTGAATACTATTGCTATGTCTATCGGGTACGTTCGATATTGAACAGAAGCATCTTTAATTTTAGTAATGGGGGTTCCGCGCTGCCTCGGTCAAAGTGATATCGTCAGTAGGGTGTCCATCTTGTTGGCTTTTTCAAAACAAGTCAGTTTAGAACCTACAATAGCGCGTGCCGTATCGTCTAGTAGAGGGCCTCAATTCGAGAAACGCAAGTTCTGGATCGCCAGTAGGTTAGTGGGTGAAGAGTTAGTCTTATGTCTTTGTTCAGCCTTCCTTAAGGATTCCAGGAGGGATGATAGCAAGAGAGAATTTTTCTTTAGTGATGCTTCTCGAATTAATATGCCAGTGATCACTTCTTTATGAGCCGTCCATACCATCGCCGTCGACAGGTCAGATTCGGCTTCTCTGGTAAAATAGTCAATCAGTTCCTTCCGTACCGTGTCGACAATCGCTGGATCACGAAGTAGACACGTATTCAATTTCCATGACCAGGGGGATGCCACGCATAGTTTATCCAGGGTCAGGGAGATGTCCGCGTGATCCAACCATAGTCGATTCCGATACTTAAGGTAACGATGAGCGGTTTACCAAGAAAAAAGTCTATCCTTGAATAGGTATCGTGGGGGGCCGAATAGAATGTAAAATCGCTATCATCCAGGTGATGTACTCTCCAGATATCTATGAGGCCTGTGTTTTGCATGAAGGAATGTTATAGTTTGTCCTGTCTGCCCCTTCTATGCGATCTGGGGAGATCTGTGCTGCAACCCCTATCTCTCACTGGGCAGTGAGCGGCGTTAAAATCGCCCCCCAATATTACCATGTGGTAACGCATTAACTTCCTGAGTTAATTCTTTCCAGAAATCCTTAGATGGGTCATTTGGGCCATAAAAATTAAGGATGTGTATACTATGGGAGTACAGCGTCCCTGACAGGAGTGCGAAGCGGCCTCCCGAGTCTGTGTGAAGCCTAGTAACATTGAGTGGGCACCTGTGGTGAATCAAAATAGCCACCCCATTCCTCTTATTGAGGGCTCTAGATTCATACGTGGTGTGGTACGTATGGTCCTTAAGCGCAAATTTCGCCGATGCCGGTATGTGAGTCTCCTGCATGAAGGCTATATCGGGGTTTAATCTCTTGGGTTCCCTAAACATAAGGTGTCGCTTTTTATAGGCATTAAGGCCTTTAACGTTTAATGACAATATTTTCACAGGCATGAACCTGCCATATGGTGGCTATTTCACACATTTAACTCTCTTCTTCGCCCTATTGTTCCTCCTCCACCTACTAACTTGACCGCTTCAGACTTTGCAACTCACTTCACTTCGCCTTACAATACTTCCCCTAACTTCACTCCCTCTGCTGTTCTATGTTCATTCGCACCTGCTACATTGGAAGAGGTTTCTGCTCTGCTTAAGTCCTCCCACCCCACCACCTGCTCCCTAGATCCAATTCCCTTGCATCTCATCCGTACTCTGTCTTCTCTTTCTCCACCTCTCACTAAAATTCTCAATCTCTCATCTGGCATATTTCCATCGCCCTTCAAACATGCAACTGTAACCCCAATTCTAAAGAAGCCCAACCTTGACTCATATCCCTATCCAACTACCGTCCTATCTCGCTACTGCCTTTTGCATCCAAGATCATTGAGAGTTGTGTATGCGACATTGACAGACTTCCTTGAATCTAACTCTGTTAGACCCGCTTCAGTCTGGTTTTCGTGCTAAGCACTCTGTAGAAACGGCACTGACCAAAGTATCCAATGATCTACTTACTGCAAAATCTCGAGGTCACTGCTCTATCCTAATTCTCCTTGACCTGTCTGAAGCTTTTGACACTGATCATCAACAGCTTCTTCTCATCCTCTGCAATATCGGTCTACAGGATATTTCTCTCTCCTGGTGCTCCTCCTACCTCTACCTTCCTCACCTTCACACCTTCACTACTGTAATCCACTTCTCAGTGGTCTTACATGCTCCCAACTTGCACCATTACAGTCCATAATGAATGTGGTGGCGATGCTCATCTTCCTGTCCGCCCACACCTCACCCTTCTGTCAGTCCCTACATTGGCTTACATTGTATTGTAAAGCGCTGCGGAATTTGAACTCTATAAATATCATAATAATAATAATACTTATAATATACTGTATTTTCTAACGTATAAGATGACTTTTTAACCCTGGATAATCTTCTCCAAAGTCGGGGGTCATCTTATACGCCGGGTATAGGGTCTATATGGCTGCCGGTGGTGCTCACTTCCTTTCAGTCCAGCCGGGAACAGGTAACTGAATCTCCTGTACCGCGCGGTACCCGGCCGGACTGACAGGACGAAAAGGAGCTCGGCCACCCAATCTGCACAGGGAAGGGGAGGTGAGAAGAATGTAGGGAGAATTGAGGGGGGGGGAGTAAAAAGAATATATCGTAATTAGTCTCCTGTGTGCTAGACCAGCAGGTATTGATTATATGCCCAAACAGCCTGGCACATACCTGGCCTTTAAATGCTATTTCAGATTATCATTATTTAATGTCTTGCTGTGTAGCTCTGTCTGCTCACTGTACATCATGGCTAATTTTTATTTGGTGTGCATTGGAAGAGGGGTAGTCTTATACGGCGAGTATATCCCAAACTCTATATTTTAACTGGAAAAGTTGGGGGTCGTCTTATACGCCGGAAAATACGGTACATACACACACACGTATAAAGCAAAATATATATACAGTTTGATATCTTGGTATTTCCTTTATCCATTCCAACCAAATAGTAACAGAGATATTTAATATATCTAAACAGAGCTTCAGCAAACAAAGCTCAACTATATTAATTTGACTTGATAACAGACTTACATTTTTAATAGTCACCTATATTCCCTCACAGACCAATGTATCTTTCACAATATACATTACTATCCCAGAGAGAAATAAGAGCAAGCATAAAAAATAAACTCTTACCTCTGTCTAGGACCGTCCAGTATCTCAGAGTTTGAGCCCATATGTTTCTGAAATAGTAAGGCGCCTTGGGAAATGAGTTTTAAAAAAATCACAGTACGCATGTATCGCTACACTTCAACATCCTCTCCATGTATCGTGTTACACATACATTATACAGGGAGTGCAGAATTATTAGGCAAGTTGTATTTTTGAGGATTAATTTTATTATTGAACAACAACCATGTTCTCAATGAACCCAAAAAACTCATTAATATCAAAGCTGAATATTTTTGGAAGTAGTTTTTAGTTTGTTTTTAGTTTTAGCTATGTTAGGGGGATATCTGTGTGTGCAGGTGACTATTACTGTGCATAATTATTAGGCAACTTAACAAAAAACAAATATATACCCATTTCAATTATTTATTATTACCAGTGAAACCAATATAACATCTCAACATTCACAAATATACATTTCTGACATTCAAAAACAAAACAAAAACAAATCAGTGACCAATATAGCCACCTTTCTTTGCAAGGACACTCAAAAGCCTGCCATCCATGGATTCTGTCAGTGTTTTGATCTGTTCACCATCAACATTGCGTGCAGCAGCAACCACAGCCTCCCAGACACTGTTCAGAGAGGTGTACTGTTTTCCCTCCTTGTAAATCTCACATTTGATGATGGACCACAGGTTCTCAATGGGGTTCAGATCAGGTGAACAAGGAGGCCATGTCATTAGATTTTCTTCTTTTATACCCTTTCTTGCCAGCCACGCTGTGGAGTACTTGGACGCGTGTGATGGAGCATTGTCCTGCATGAAAATCATGTTTTTCTTGAAGGATGCAGACTTCTTCCTGTACCACTGCTTGAAGAAGGTGTCTTCCAGGAACTGGCAGTAGGACTGGGAGTTGAGCTTGACTCCATCCTCAACCCGAAAAGGCCCCACAAGCTCATCTTTGATGATACCAGCCCAAACCAGTACTCCACCTCCACCTTGCTGGCGTCTGAGTCGGACTGGAGCTCTCTGCCCTTTACCAATCCAGCCACGGGCCATCCATCTGGCCCATCAAGACTCACTCTCATTTCATCAGTCCATAAAACCTTAGAAAAATCAGTCTTGAGATATTTCTTGGCCCAGTCTTGGCGTTTCAGCTTGTGTGTCTTGTTCAGTGGTGGTCGTCTTTCAGCCTTTCTTACCTTGGCCATGTCTCTGAGTATTGCACACCTTGTGCTTTTGGGCACTCCAGTGATGTTGCAGCTCTGAAATATGGCCAAACTGGTGGCAAGTGGCATCGTGGCAGCTGCACGCTTGACTTTTCTCAGTTCATGGGCAGTTATTTTGCGCCTTGGTTTTTCCACACGCTTCTTGCGACCCTGTTGACTATTTTGAATGAAACGCTTGATTGTTCGATGATCACGCTTCAGAAGCTTTGCAATTTTAAGAGTGCTGCATCCCTCTGCAAGATCTCACTATTTTTGACTTTTCTGAGCCTGTCAAGTCCTTCTTTTGACCCATTTTGCCAAAGGAAAGGAAGTTGCCTAATAATTATGCACACCTGATATAGGGTGTTGATGTCATTAGACCACACCCCTTCTCATTACAGAGATGCACATCACCTAATATGCTTAATTGGTAGTAGGCTTTCGAGCCTATACAGCTTGGAGTAAGACAACATGCATAAAGAGGATGATGTGGTCAAAATACTCATTTGCCTAATAATTCTGCACTCCCTGTATAGTCAGTATTTGGGGTGTCATACAAAATTAACGGATCACTATAGTGTCAGGAAAACAAACTCGTTTTCCTGACACTATAGCATCCTTGGGATCCCCCCGCCACTTCCGTGGCGCTAAAGGGGTTAAAACCCCTTCAGTTACTTACATTAATCCAGCGCCGGGCTCCCTCGGTGCTGGTGACCTCTCCTCCCCCAACGACGTCAGCTCCAGAGTGGAGCGGAATGCGCATGCACGGCAAGAGCAGCGCCCAAATTCAAACAGTCCATAGGAAATCATTTCTCAATGCTTTCTTATGGACGTTCTGCACACTGGATGCGAATTTCACATCCAGCATCGCAGAAGCGCCTCTAGCCACTAGACAGCCACTAGAGGTTGTATTAACCCTGCAATGTAAACATAGCAGTTTCTCTGAAACTATGTTTACATCTGAAGGGTTAAAACCTAGGGGACCTGGCACCCAGACCACTTCATTGAGCTGAAGTGACCATATGGTCCCTTTAAGTAAAGGTTCAATAATTGTTCACAGTTAATCAAATATTATCTTAACCAATACTTTTATGGCATACTTGTTATAGTGAAATATAGTAAGTAGATGACTATAAATTATTGTGATTTTTTTTTGGCACATAGTTATTACAGGTCAAGCTGACCTAAACTCAAAATGAAAAATAGCATAGAGGAGTGCTATTGGCACAGTAAGTACATGTATTGCAAAAACATGGTCATTAAAACTTATAAAAGCTAACTTCAGTTTTTTGGGTTTTTTAAACTAAGATTCAAAAACACAAGTATATTAAGGTGAATTAAATAGATGAGAGTGATCATAGAAATAAAACACAATAATGAATAACCTATATGGAATATGATTTTTTTTGAGAATATGACTTTATATTAAAATATGATATACTTATCTAAGTAATATCTTCTTAATCCTGTATCTTACCTACTAAATGTTGTTTTACATATGCTTAATCTATGATTAATGATTTGATACCATAAATTAAGAAGTGATTTAAAAAACAAACAAACATATGTTTAAATATAGGAACAATCGGTAAGAAATGGGATTTGATGTGTACCAGAGTGGGTAATTTAACCCATTCAATTCTAATTATCAATGTGGAGTATGATTGGAATTATGGACTGAGATCTATCCCAAACTATTACCAATTTCAGCATGTGAAATTCATAGTTAGATGTTTGTGGTTGACAAAAGAATTAACGCCTTATACAGTTAAATCATGAATGCGCTGCACTGCATCTTCATCAGGGTCCTATTATGAAGTGTGACATTTGTTGGTTGGATAAAGATTAAATAGTACCGTAGTAAGATAAAAATATTTGCTAAGGAAAGCATAGACAAACCATAAACAATATTTCTAAAAAAAACAACAATATATTAACTGTAATATGCAGATCTTGTGGGAAAAGAATGTACAACAAATATGCAATTTACACTTTTAATTTTTTTGGTTGCTTTTTGGCTTTGCTAATGCTTTACAAGTTATTGCTTAGAAAATAAACCTAAAAAATGTAGGGATGAATAAAGCTTCTATAAATTATATCATGCATACCTTTTTATACCAGTCCAGAAGAGGAGTACCTGCATACAATTCATCCATTCTAAGAGGGAAGAAGTAGATATTTTCATAAGGCGAGAGAGATGGAAATTTTCTGCGTGCTTGTGTTTGATAATCTGTTGAATTAATGTCAGGCAGACCCTTCATGAAAAAAGCTACTGGTCGTTCAGGATATACACGAGCAGCTGACTCAAGCGAACACAGCACCAAAGGAGGAAGAGTCATCCTTTCAGTTATCTCCAATAATATTACACCATTTCCTTCACTCAGGACATCCGCAGGAATTAAAACATTTAAGGTTTTATCTTCTGTAAATATGAAATGTCCAATGGAATCTTTTGTGTGCATGAAGTAAAATCCAGAGAATAAACCCAAGACTGTGAGTAACACAAGGAAAGCCAAAATATTTACGTTATTGATGATATTTGCCATGTTCGATTATCAAATTTCAGAAAAGTGAAAGGACAATTGGAAAACAAAATGTTAAAATGTCCATAAACATTTTAATCTAGACCTCTTTGCTCACAGGTGCAATAACAACCTGCATGAGATCAGGATGCAAGGAAACTGTGCTGATCTGGCAGCTGCATTGTGGCATACAGGTGTAGTTGGCTCATGTCATACCTTTTGTTGTCTCATTTTACTGGGATAGTAAAAGACATTTTAAATGGTAAATGTGCGTATAGAATATCTGTCCATTTTTTTCTTTCACTAAAAATTGCATGAACATATTTTTCAGTCTTTATTACTTTTAAACGTTATTTTACTTTTATGGTTTGTCACTTTCATTGTTGTTGCATTTAATTTCAAGGCTACCTATTTCAATTTATTCTCACCTCCAGCCACTGTCTTCTTATCCCTCCAGAACATTTTATCCCTGTACATCACTATATCTACTTTTATTCTTTCCCCTTACACAATGCATTCATTTGAGAATCACCATTCTTACCTTTAAGGCTCTCTAGGTCTTGAGCAAATCTGATATATTATTGGTAATTTTATCTCCTCTACTGGTAATCAAGAGAAAACATAGAGGGACATTTGAGTTGTTTATTGCAGATCATATACTTGTGGCCTCCAGTAGAGTTAATACAGGCTCCGAATAAGGGAATTTCTTACTTAGACTTTAAAAATGTAATAGGCAGAACATATTTTTGCACATAATCACTTTTGCATTTAACCCGTTAGCTCTGTTAGGATGTGCAATCCCATCCTGCAAAAAGGTGGCTTTAGATCCATTAGAGTGGCATAGCATGCTCTAATGATTGTGCCCTACCGGTAGCCTAGATACTTAACCACTGCGATGATCATGATGGGGCGGACTGCATGATAACGGAGGCAGAAAATCATGCCCATCTGCATCATGTAATTGCAATGGCACCCCATCACAATGCAATAGGGGGTTACCCTAATTTACAGGATATGTGAAACCCCCAAAAATAAAGGTCAATAATAAAAATATTATTAAGTAATTGCTACCAATACATGATGATCCTATTACCCACTGCATTTACCAGCAGGAAGTCAGTGAGGGGTTAAAGCACAAAAAATGTTGAACGCCAAGAGCCCTTATCAAGCACTATAATAATTTAATGCAGTATCAGGAAACTGGTTTATTTGAATTTTAGGTTGGACCTGGTGCTATTACTATTGCATAATGCTTTCAGCTTTCTTAACCAAGCTTGCAAAACTCACTGCTAACTATTCCTGCTAAAATTACCTATTTACCAAATGCCTTATGGGCTACTGACAGGGTGTCGGTGTGGAGTTAAGCTTACAATTATTGCTATCAATGTCTGCCAATTACCCGCTGCACTTACCAGCAGGAAGTCAGTGAGGGGTTAAAGCACAAACAATCTTGAGCCCTTATCAAGCAATACAATACATTTAAGCAGTAACAGGAAATTATTTGGTTTATTTGAATCTTATGCTGAACCTGGCACTTTTTTATAGTGATGAGTAAAAAAAACTGTTGCGTATAGGTTCTATACGTGATTGAATCCCTGAAAATTTATGAGTGCCTTTGGACTTCTATATTAATACTGACTGGGAAATTAATTAAAGGCTCAGCATAACCAATACATCCTGTTTAACCCTACCAGTTCTGTGTTATATTAATTGTCTTTGTTAACATTTAGTCTGTTATTGGTTGAGAAGGAGTTAAACTGTTTTTGTCTCCTAACTACCCGACTGGTCCTCAATTACTAGAGCTTAAACTAGATGTGCCTGTAGACCTTTGACCTTTTAAGGTTATAGACACCAAAACAACTTTATCTGAATGAAGCTGTTTTTGTGTATAGATCATGCCCCTGCAGTCTAATTGCTAAATTATCTGCAATTTAGGATTTAAATCCCTTTGTTTATGCAGCTCTAGTCACACCTTCCTGCATGTGACTTGCACATCCTTCCTAAACACATCCTGTAAAGAGTAATCTAATGTTTACACTTCCTTTATTGCAGATTATAGTCACCAGAACAACTACAGCTTAATGTAGTTGTTCTGGTTTGTATATTATATCCCTGTAGGCATTTTAATTCAGGGGGGAAAAAAGGCAGTGTTTACATTACAGTGTTTACATCATTCAGACGGCCACTAGAGGTTCTTCTTGGGTCAATGATGCACAATGTGCAGTTCTGATGTACAACATCTCCACGCTCTACATAGAGACACTGAACGTTCCTCATAGTGAGGCATTGACTCAATGCATATCTATGAGGAGATGCTGATTGGTACAGCATGGTGTGTGCATTAGCCTTCCAATGCTTTCCTGTGCAAAAACATTGGATTGGCTGAGATTATCAAAATTGATCTCAGCCCTTAAAGTTAGGCATGTGTGGGGCCAGCCACATCATGTGAGTAAAATACTTATTTGATAGGGGTGGGCTGGGGCAAGGGGCGCAGGCCACTAGAATGGTGTTTTCACACCTGTAGTGTTAAAGACACGTTTGTATTCCTGACAATTATAGTGTTACTTTTAATATATATTTTTGAAAGAACAGAAGTTCCCATAGGAGAAAAAGTGATTTTTTTTTCAAGGTTTTATTCAGTGACACATATGCCCTGGTTTTTATGATCTTTTGCAACGTTAGAAACAACTATCCTCTTATTTATTTCTAGAGAAAAGTCTCCTGTTGAGATTAAAATGTTGATATGCTGTGATGGCCCCCTTCCCCACGCTGTCCCAAAGCAGTTTTCGAACCAGTTGACACTTACCTTGGTGACTCTGGTAAAGCACCTTACTTAGATATCACTAAAAAGGAGTTAAATTTCACCTGTCATTGATTGAACTTTATCTAATGTAGACGTGAATCTTCTGTTTAGGTATATTTGAAAAGGGGACTGGACTGGAGGCACCTGAAAGACCCAGGAAAGAGTCAAACCAAAGTCCATTTGAATACAGTGAGGCATGATGCTTTGACTACAGCTGTCCCTTAGACAGCCACTAGAGGGACTTCTGTGTTCTTTAAACACGAAAAGTATTTTAAACTATGCTGGACGTCCTCATGCTATGCATGAGAAACTTCTGTGTCGCCGGAATCCTCATAGGAAAGCATTGAATAATACTTTCCTATCGGGAGGTCTAATGCACGCGGCCATTTTAACGAATGCGCATTAGGTGTCTCCTACCGGCGGGGAAGGAGCGTGGGTGGAGCCTGACACAGCACGTAAGTCACTGAAGAGGTTTTAACATGGGATGGGGGGTGGGAGGGAGAGGGGCACTGCAGTGCCAGGAAAACAGTTATGTTTTCCTGGCACTGGAGAGACCCTTTAATTTCAGGTTAAGGAACTTACTTATATCGCTCCTTTTTTAAACCTTTGTTATGGTATCTATCCAATACAGAAAATATACACTGGTTATGTAGCCTGTTTGTCTGTACCAGTGAATTAATGTTTTGCCTATTCAATAGCGAAAACAAAGCTTTTGAAATTATCAAGCTACTTAGATGCCATTGTTTAGTTCAGAAGCCCAGTCAGCAAAACTGTTGTTCCAATGGGCGAGCACTCTCTCAACATGTCTGCTTCATGTTGTAATTGAACTATTTGTGTTTATCCTTATACATTTTTGTAATGCAACTGTTCATTTGGGAGTTCATCATAAGTACTGGTTATAACAGAATATCTTATGTGTTAATTCTTTTTACTTTAACTGGGCCCTTTTACAATTTCCACAGTGGTTCATTTGATCTGTACAGCACTCTTCTTGTATGCAGTTGAAAGGACAGGAGTGGCCAAGTACTCAGTTTCCTGGTCTCTGAAGTCATCATCCTCAGAGCTTTATGGGACATTCCTCCAAATTGGACAGTTAGAGCTTATAATAGTGCGAATAATATGCCAGGGCTGCGCTTATTTTAGAAATGTGTTTAGCTACTACTGATGCAGCAGGAAAGGTTTGGCAACTTGGCAACTTGGATATCTATATGATGAACGAATGCAGACGTGCTTGTGTTTGTCAAATTAGATTAGCTTTGTCACCTGCCCTGTAGGTGAGGTATACTTAAAGGAACACTAGAGGGTCAGGAACACAAACCTGTATTACTGACCCTATAGTGTTAAAATCACCATCTACCCCCCCTGGCTCTCTCATGCCTCCATAAATATAGCAAAATCTTACTTGTATTCATGCCTGTAGCTGTATCTCTGCATGCTGTTTTCCTCAGAAAAACAAGCTATCTACTGACATCAGAAGTGGTGGCCTGATCCAATCACAATGCTTCTCCATAGGATTGGCTGAGACTGACAAGGAGGCAGATCGGGGCAAAGCCAGCACAATTCAAACACAGCCCTGGCCAATCAGCATCTCCTCATAAAGATGAATTGAATCAATTTATCTCGATGAGGAAAGTTCGGTGTCTGCATGCAGAGGGAGGAGACACTGAATGTTTGGATGCATTTTAGGCAGCCATGACCCAGGAAGGATCTCTAACCGCCATCTGAGGAGTGGCCAGTGAAGTTATCACTAGGCTGTAATGTAAACACTGCATTTTCTCTGAAAAGACAGTGTTTATAGCAAAAGGCCTGAAGGTAATGATTCTACTCACCAGAACAAATTCAATAAGCTGTAATTGTTCTGGTGACTATAGTGTCCCTTTACCTATAGGAACATCCAAAAGGAAAATTACTTAATAAAATTGAACAGTGCCTCTGATTAATTTATATTTGACTTTCCTTTGTAATAATAAAGCAAAGAGGGAAGTATGGGGAAACACGCTAGAGGTGTTCATAAAGAACAACCCTAAAAAATGAAAGCTACGCAGACAACTTGTAGGGATTTCTTTGGGACACAGAGTAATCCTCAAGATAATGACACAGATGTGCTAACTCAGAATACTGCTGAGATGGACGATCAGGGAATCTTAATGGAACAGCAATCTACACCAGTTTTGCATCCTAAATCTCCTATTAGTACACACAGTGTTGCATCAGAAGAAACCGCTTACATAGATATATGGCGAGCCCAACATGGAAAGGATAAGAATTACACTTTTTATTCCAATTTACATAAAAAATATGCCCGCATTGATATGCTCTTTATCAATCACCATTATTTTGATTATGTTAAAAATTCTAAGATTGGTGTGTCCACATGGAGTTATCATGCTCCGATCATAATCACGTTGGAACTTCCTGAGTATAGTAAACGTAAAATGTGAAAGTTAAAGGATAATCTGTTATCTGATCCCACTGATATAGAGAATATCAGGTCTAGTATTAACTACAGTTGAGCAGACACCTGGATGTTCGGGTTCGCCGGGTTCGGCTGAACTTCGGCAAAAAGTTTGAGTTTGGGACCCGAACTTGACCCCGAACACGAACCCCATTAAAGTCAATGAGGACCCGAACTTTTGGGCACTAAAATGGTTCTAAAAAAGTCCTGGAAAGGGCTAGATGGCTGCAAAAGGAAGTAAAATGGGGGTAAGCGTAAGACAAGTGCCCTGCAAACAAATGTGGATAGGGAAATAACTTAAAATAACATATAAAATACATAAAAAATAAAAATAATAATCTTGAACTAGGGGGAGGAGGTGGATGTGGAGTAGGAGGTTGAGGAGGCGGTGACCGTGGCGGTGTAGGCAGATGCGGCGGTGGAGGAGGAGGAGGTAGCCAACACTGTTTTTTATTTTTATTTTTTTAATTGGGGTAGCCCCCAAAATATTGGGACATGTAAAAAAAGAAAACAAAGAATAAGTGCACTTGAGTATAACAATGGCTAGGCAGTGGCGGATCCAGAGCCTGATCTCGGGGGCACTTGTAGATTATTTAAAGAAATAATCCAGACACAATAACCACTACACTGAGCTGTAGTGGTTATGGTGTCAATAGTGCCGGGACCCCTTCCCAGAGTAAGTAGTCAAACCGTTTAAGAACAGTTTGACAACTTACCTGAGTTCTGCTGTAGGGCATAGGAGCAGTGGTGTGTGTGAGTGGTGCAGTATGTGTGTGTGTGTGTGTTTGTGTGTGAGGGGGACAGTGTGTGAGCAGTGTGTGTGTGTGTGAAGGTTGTAGTATGTGAGTGAGGGCGGCAGTGTATGTCAGGGATGCAGTGTATGTGTGGGACAGTATGTGTGTGTAACAGTTGCAGTGTGTGTGTGTGAGTATTGCAGTGTATGTGTGAGTGTGGGCAGTGTGTGTGTATGGGGGCAGTGTGTGTGTGTGTAGAGTGTGTGTGTGTGTATGGGGGCAGTATGTGTGTATGGGGCAGTATGTGTGTATGGGGGCAGTGTGTGTGTATGGGGCAGAGTGTGTATGGAGGTGTGCAGTGTGTATGGGGGGCAGTGTGTGTGTATGGGGGGCAGTGTGTGTATGGGGCCAGTGTGTGTGTATGGGGGGCAGTATGTGTGTGTATGGGGGGGCAGTATGTGTATGGGGGGGCAGTATGTGTGTGTGTGTATGGGGGGGCAGTGTGTGTGTGTATGGGGGTGTATGTGTATAGAGTGTGTGATAAGGGTAGGGGGGGCTTTTTTTTATAATAAATGTAATTATTTTTTATTTAATTAAAATAAATATTCTATGTCCCCCCTCCCTTCTTACCTTTATTGAGGAGGAGGGGAGACATATTTCGATCCCTGGTGGTCCCAGTGGGAATCCCTGGTGGTCCAGTGTGGAGAGTGAAGTCTAGCCCGCGCTCCCTGGCAAGAGTTCACTCTCGCGAGATTTGGAGCGTTGCCGTGGTAACCGTGGCAACGCTGTAAATCTCGCTAGAGGAAGACCCGGAGGAGCTGCAGGCAGAGCTCCCGGGTCCTCTCTCACTCCCTCCCCCCTGCTGGCTGCCAGCACAGTGCCTGCGGACCAGGGAGGGGGATTTCTGATCTCACCTCCGGTCCGCAGGCACATTGCAGGGCTTGCACCTTCATGTGCTGGCAGGGGAGAGGGAGACCGTCGGATTTCTCCGCTTCTATGTATCCTTGAAAAAATTATTTGGGCGATGATGGAAGAGGATGTGGCGGAGGAAGAGGGGTCATTTCCACTGCTATCAGACCAGTCTTTCACAAGTGGCTCGGAGGTTGGGTTCCTGCACCAGCGTAGGCCAGGTACACAATCGTCCACTGTGGCCGGTCCGTGCAGCTCTTCTCTCAGCTCACATTGTAAGTCTCGCGAGAGCCGCACTATGACCCCGCGGCTCTCGCGAGACTTACACTGGGAGCTGACCGAGGTGCTGCACGGACCGGCGCGGAGGAGGAGAGAGCTGACAGGAGCTGCAGGAGAGGTAAGTAACAGCTCTGCCAGCCCCCAGTCTGTATTATGGCAATGTAAATTGCCATAATACAGACTGACTCGAGTATAAGCCGAGTTGGGGTTTTTCAGCACAAAAAAAGTGTCTTGAAAAACTCGGCTTATACTCGAGTATATACGGTAATTTATTTCAATTGCAAATTACATGTGCAAAAAAATCTTCCAGTGATCGACGTTTCGACCCCTATAGAGCCTTATTTATAACGCTGAGGTTTGCACCCAGGCAATAGTTCAATATACCTGCATCAAAGGGTGAGTGCCAAGTTTATCTCTCTTTTATATATATATATATATATATATATATATATATATATATATACACACATACATACATACATACATAAGTATATATTTTTAATTTTAATCACTGCAGCTGTAAGCCCCATGTCACCATACATCCCTGCAAGAAGGCCTTTTAACTTTGATCACTGCAGCTGTAAGCCCCAAGTCAGCATACATCCCTGCAAGAAGGCCTTTAACTTTGATCACTGCAGCTGTAAGCCCCAAGTCACCATACATGACAGGTGTATAGTCGCCATTTTGGGCAGTCGGAATCCAGGACAACCACCCCATAACCCAACCCAATAACGCACATACTAGAGGATATGGGGAAATATGTCCACAGCTTTATTTAGCAAACAATAATAATAACAATAATAATAATAATAACTTAACAAGTAAACATGGGTCATTGCCCCCCATACTCCGCCCTCGCATCCTATTCCTTCCATTAACATATAAAGGGCAATGACCCCCATATAAATAAACATATATATATAACATACATCAACATTATTCCAATCGATGTAAAGTGCCAACCATCCATTAACCACGGCAGGGGTATACCCGGATACCCCTACCCCACCAGGTTCTGAGCCACCGACAGGACTCGAAACCTATCAACCACCAATGACCACCACTTGTTTGTCTTCCATTACGTTCATCCTGGGGAGCCTATTTCCTCTCCTTCAGCTCCCCGTCCCGCCATAAGCTCAGACCTTGACCCCTTAAGCCGTCTGAGCTCCGCCACCCCGAAGAAACAGCGCCCGCTGCATACCAACCTGCCAACCCAAGTTGAGCAGATCCCAACCCACCTCCGAAAGGTGAACCCCGTCCGAGCGGTAGTACCCCGGCAACCCCTCCTCCAACTCGCTGTGCCGTACCACCACACCTCCCATCTTCCTAACGAAGCTCGCCATTAAGCTGTTCACCTTTTTCCTGCAGTGATCAATCGCCACCGGATCCCGCGCGTGCCGCCATCGACGCCTTGGGACAATCTCCGACCACACTAACATAACCCCCGGAAGCAGGTCCCTCAATTTGTTGATGTCCTGCTTCATCCACTTTACCAACCGACGTTGTGGCGTGAGGCCCAAGTCGTTACCCCCAGCATGAAGGACCACCATGTCCGGTGTCCTCCCGCCCACCACCATCCTAAACATTGCCCCACAAACCTCCCCCCAGCAAAATCCCCTGTACCCAAACCATCGGACTGTCAACTGGTCCTTCGGAAAGCCCAGCTGCTGGCCCTGCATTCGAGCTGCGGCCCTCCTCTCCGCCCAGAAGACAAAAGAATGTCCCACAATCCAAGCAACCCGTCCTGGGGAGAAGAAGAAAACAAGCATGAGGGAAAGGCAAAAGAGGACTCCTCCGTCCATGTCCACCCCCGCACCATATCTATACATACACATATATAAACATATACCTACCCAGACATGTACCTTTTTTTTTATTTTTTTTTTATTTTTTTATTATTCCAATAAGCCCAACCGCACATATGAGCGGAACCGCACCGACTCCCATCTCCCTATGCGCTTCACGACCTCATCTCCTAATCCCAACCGTGCAGCCTCCGTGGCCGCCCCAATGCGAAAGGAGTGAGTACCAAAACGTCCGGCCGGAAGTCCCAACTTACCTAGCCCGGCCCGAAAAACCTTTGTAAACTGAAACCGGGACAGGGAAGAACCATCCGCATGTACCAAGAAGGAACCCCCCACCGCCGGCCTCCGAGCCATGTACTCCGCCACTGCAGCCACCGGGCACAATGCTGCGCCCGGCAGAGCCCATAGCGTAACGTCCCTACCCACGCCACGGACGTCCGTCTTAGAACTACCCAGATGCACAACCACCTTACCCTCCAAAACACGAACCCCTGAGGCCTGCAGACCCCCGGGCACCACCCTACTGGCACTCACCAGCTCCCCCACGCGGAACGCCCCGAAAAATGCCAAGAGAAAAGCCGCTCTGAACAGAGAGACCTCAAACCCGTTGAAACAAATTTCCGGCAACCGACCCACCAGATCCCCCAATACCCGTACCGACACCGGGCGCCTAGAGTCACAGGTCCTGCGGCCCTTTCGATAACCCTTCAGCGCCTGCCGTACTAGGAAGGTCTTAGTCAGATCCTCCGCCCCGCGCCATCGGAACCAGAACGCCATTGCCGCCATGGACCTGTCGACCACTGCCGGGGACGCCCCCTTTGCCAGCAATTGGCAGGTGTACCATAGAAAAGCGTCCCGCAGCGCATCCCCACGTAAGCCATGCTCCAACCCGTCTAATGATCGTTCCCAAGAGTCCCAGACCTTACTGTAGGAGGCCCATGTGGCCGGTGCCAGTGAAGCCTTCACAAGTCCCCCAAGCAGGACGCTCCCAGCTGCCATATCTCGTCCGGGCAAGCCTCCCCTTCCTTCAATGCTCCTGGCGCCATCGACCAAAATCGGGACCACTGAAAACGAGACAGAGCGTCAGCCACCTCATTCAGGTACCCAGGGACATGACGCGCGCGAAACACAACATTCCGTGACATACACATCAACACAAAGCGCCGCAGCAACCTAACCACCGGCTTAGAGGCAGCCGATTGATTATTCACCGCATGCACCACCGCCATGTTGTCCGAGAAAAAGACCACTTTCTGGTCCCGGAGCCCCTCGCCCCATAGTGCCATTGCAACGACCAACGGGAATAATTCCAGAAAAGCCAGGTTGCTCATGACTGGGCTAGACCCCCATGCCTCCGGCCACCGCTCCGCGCACCATCTCCCGCCAAAGTAGGCCCCGAAGCCCACACTACCCGAAGCATCCGTGAAGAGCTCCAACTCCGCCGCCGACTTACCCGCCCGCCTGAAAACACCGTCCCGTTGAACTCCTGCAGGAAGGCATCCCACACGCCCAAATCAGCCCTCATGGTTGCTGACACCCGTATGAAATGATGCGGGGATCGAACTCCTGCCGTAGCAGCCGCCAGGCTGCGGCTGAAAACCCTCCCCATAGGAATTACACGGCATGCAAAGTTCAGCATCCCTATTAGCGACTGCAGTTGCCGCAGCGTAACTTTGCGCGCAACGGTCACCGCAGCTACCGCCCCCTTGAGCCCCTCCAACTTGTCCCGAGGCAGTCGGCATTCACCCAAGATAGAATCTATTTCTAACCCCAAGAAACTAAGGCACGTCGTCGGGCCCTCCGTCTTATCCGCTGCCAGCGGCACCCCAAAGTGGCCCGCCACCCATTCCACGGTCCTAAGCAGTTGCTGGCATGCCGAGGAGGCAGCCGGCCCCACGCAAAAGAAATCGTCCAGGTAGTGCACCACCGAACGGTTCCCCGCCTCGACCCGCACCACCCATTCGAGAAAAGTACTAAATTTCTCGAAATAGGAGCATGAAATAGAACAGCCCATAGGGAGGCACAAGTCCACGAAATATTTTCCCTCGAAAAAACATCCCAGCAGGTGGTGGCAGTCCGGGTGGACTGGCAGCAGCCGAAACGCCGCCTCAATATCCACTTTTGCCATAAGTGCCCCATGCCCGGCCCGTTTAACCAGCTCGACCGCCCGGTCGAATGATGCATACGAGACCGAGCATAGGTCCTTATCAATACCATCATTCACCGACTCCCCTTTTGGGTAGGAGAGGTGGTGAATGAGCCGGAATTTCCCCGGCTCCTTCTTTGGCACCACCCCAAGAGGGGAAACCCGTAGGTCCTCCAATGGGGGCACCGCAAACGGGCCCGCCATCCGCCCCAGCGCAACCTCCTTGTCTAGTTTCTCCCATACCACCTCCGGGAAATCAGCCACCGACTTCAGGTTGCGCAACCCCCCCGAACCCCCCCGCTCCCGGAAGGGAATAAAGAAACCCCGCCCGAAGCCTTCCCTAAGTACCGAGGCATCAGACCTGTTACCGTAGCGGCTTAGCCACGGCTCCATCGCGTCTAGCCTCACCGGCGTGAAGCCCCGGGGCAGGGGAAGCATTCCCTCCGGCCCCGGCAGCCGCTCCGGCTGTTCCCGCCTTCCCTTTTTTGAAACAGCAATTGAGCCCATGAGCACCCCCGCAACCGGAGCACTCATGCTTAAATCGACACGCGTTTCCCCATTTGCACTGGCCCTCATTGTAGAGCCAGCAGAAGCCCTTTTGCAAAGCGTCCGACGAGGCGGACTGCCCCTTCGCGCCGGCCGAGTTTGGAAAGGGCTGCGCCTTCTGGGCCATCATTAGCTTCATCCAGAGGGGCAGATCCATCTGATCCCACCTCATCCCCGGGTTAGCCGCCAGTCGCTGCCTAAACTGTTCATCGTATCGCCACCATGCCAGCCCCCCATAGGTGCAATATGCTTCCCAAATGCCGTCCAGGTAGCAGAACAGGGACGAGCATAATCCTGGCGATTTTTCCCCGAGCACGCTGGCTAGCACGCAAAACGCCCGTAACCAGTTGCCAAAGGATTTCGGAATCTTGCGATACCGCTTCCTCTTCTCCTCCTCCTCCTTCTTTTCATCCTTTTTATCCTCCTCCTGGAGGTCAATAAAGTCCTCCAAGGGGAGCAGGGAGAAGATCTCGCAGAACTCACCTTTCCAGAGCTTCTCTTTCACGTCCTGTTTCAGATGAACCCCCAGGGGGCCCGCAAACGAGACGTATGCGTGCTGCCTCGCTGCATCCGGAATACCCCCGGCCAGTTCCGCCTTGTCACCCCCGGCCGCCATCGCCTCGGGCGCCACCCCCACGTCCCCGCCCGAACTAAGCCCCACGGAAACCCCACTAGGACCAGGGACCTCCGTCCCCGGGGCCCAAACCCGACCAGCGCCACCCCCCGTGTCACCCCCCGCCCCCAGCGAGTGGAGCAGTGCTTGCAGTGTGCTAACCAAGGAACTGGAGTGTAGTGACCCACAAGACTCACCGGCCAAGCCCCCTGCAACTGACGCGGTAGGGGCTGCGTCGTCGACTGCCCGATGTCCAGGGAGAGCGACTCCCGCCGATACCTCGCCAACCGGGGAGCCAAACCGGTGCCTTGCCCGTGTCGATATGGAACAGCTCCGTGACCTGGAAAGAGGAGAAGAAGTCCTGGGTAGGATGCACTGAGTATTCGCATCCCCCCCGTCTCGACCCTGGGAGCGCCTGCCCATTGCCAAAGCCTCCCGCTGTGCCCCCTGCACGCGCCGCGCGCGGGAGCCCCTAGGGCTACGGCTCCTCCTGTCTTCCCCGGGCATCCGTCCCCGCCGACCACCCCTGGGGACGCTAGACCCGCTCTCTCCCGAGCTCCCTGACCTGGAGCGGCGCTGCCGGGACCTCCCCCCCCCCCCCCCCCTCCCCCGTGGCTCTACTTCCCGAACCGGAGAGGGACTACCACTACAGGACCCTGAACCGGACCCCCCCCCCCTACTACCCTGCACCCCCAAACGCTCACCCCTCCGGCTAGAGCCCGACCCCCCACCTGAACTGGCTCCCAGACTAAGGGGACCTAGACCCCCCTCAACCAGACTGGCCCCCCCAACCCCTAAACCAGGCCTACCCGACCCTACCCGCACCGGCCTAGCCCCAGAGCCCAAGGAGGCCCCCTTTCCCCTACTGGGGGAGCCCAGCAGTCCCTCCTCACCCACAGCCCCCCCACCCCTACCACTACTCCCCCCACCTATGACCCCTATGCCCACCCCATCCACCACCCGCGGTCCCTGGGAGGCCTTCCCACCCCCCACTTGGGCCCTCCGCCCTCCGCCCCCTGACAGGACCCCCCCAGCACTTTTCCCGCCAAGAGGGCCCCGGCCGGAGCCCCCTGCACTTGCCTGTGGGGCCGGGAACCGGCCACGTGTCCTCCCGGTCCCGGCCCCGCCGATCTCCGCCTCCGACGGGGCGCGCGCCCTCCCGGGCCGCAGCTCCATGCTGCCCGCTCCTCCAGGGGACCGCCCGGCCACGTCCGACCCGGCAGCCGCGACGGCCCCGTCCCGACCGTCCCCCCGGCGCCGGGCACTGGTCCTAGGCTCCGGCCGCTCGCGGGGAGGCGGGGCCGCTACCACGCAGCTGCCGGGCCTGCTGCCGCCCGCACCGGAGCCTCCTGGACCACCAGGGATGTCTTCACCGGGTCCCACACCCGGGCTTAGCCGCTCCGGAGGCCTCCTGGCCCGAACAGGCCGTCGTCCGCCGCCATCCTGGCCCTCCGCCGCCGCCAGGGCCGGGCCTAACTGGGCCTTCAGCCAGTCAGCCCCCTGGTGCCTCGCCGCCGACCGGATCCGCTCCAGCAGTCGCTCCACTTCATCCATCGGCCCTGCAGGGAGACAAAAGAGGAAAAGCCCTACCAAGCCAAATCTGTGCCCACAGGAGCGAACACAAACTTAACCAGGTAGGAAGTTAAAATGAATTAACTAAAATGGCTGCCCATTTAAATAACCAAACCCACTTACCCATAACTCCACTCCCTTGCTTACTTCCTCCTAGGCCCGCCTCCTAACCCCTGTCAAGGCCTTTTTCCGCTTAGCTGCGCTTGGCTACATGGGGCTACATTCCTGCAAGAAGGCCTTTTAATTTTGATCACTGCAGCTGTAAGGTATGGACTGAGATGGAGAAGATATTTAACCAGATTTCTTTCATTTTGTTGCTAGATTTATACTTTACTATAATGATACTACCATTGTAACATATAGTTTATTACTGTAATATTTTGTACTTGATGTTACATGTAGTTATTAATAATTTGGCTGATAGAATTTTGGTTGCCAAATACTTGTTTATAGCAAATGGCTAGCCTGCTCCATTCCCCCAGCTGTAAATGCCTTTTAAGTACCGTATATACTCGTGTATAAGTCGATCTCATGTATAAGTCGAGTGCAGTTTTGTGACCAACAATTGTGAAATATGCTATGCCTCGTGGATAAGTCGAGGGTAAAACTTGGGGCTATGAAATTCTGTGATTTTTATAATTATATACACACACTCATACAAACAAACACTCTGCATTATATATACACACACACTCATACAAACAATCTGCATTATATACACACACACTCTGCATTATATACACACACACACACACACACACAGTGTGTGTATATAATGCAGAGTGTGTATATAATGCAGAGTGTGTGTTTGTGTAGTGTGTGTGAACTAGGTGGGGGGAGGGCATTTTTATTATTTTAATTTTTTTTTATTTTAATATTATTTTTTTATTATTTTAATTTTTTTTTGTCCCCCTCCCTGCTTGTTAACTGGTCAGGGAGGGTGGCTATCTTAATCCCTGGTGGTCCAGTGGCATGGGCTGTGAAGTGGGGGGGCCGGCAGGAAGCATTTACTTACCTTTCCTGCAGCTCCCTTCTCCTCCGTTCCAGTCAGCTCCACTGTAAGTCTCGCGGTCTGGTTGCTGCGCGGATCGTTGCCATGGCTCTGACGGCCGCAGCTCTCTAAGTTGCCATAATACAGACAGTGACTCGAGTATAAGTCGAGTGGGGGTTTTTAAGCTCAAAAAATGTGCTGAAAAACTAGACTTATACTCGAGTATATACTGTAACTGTTTTATCTCTCCTTAGCCCCAAGTCACCATACATCCCTGCAAGAAGGCCTTTTAATTTTTCTTGGCTCTGCTTTCTGGGTTGTCAGACAGGTCCCGCAAATTGTAATTAATAAAATGACCTAATTATGTAAACATATTACATAAATATATACATATGTGTAAATGTGTGTGTGTGTGTGTATATATGTATATATATTTTTATTATTTTTATATATATATATTTATGTATATAGATATATTATTTCATACACAGAGACACTATCGAGAACCTAGATACAGTCCTGAAAGACACTCCTACCTTCCTCAGTCTTCTAACCACTCTAACACTTCCGACAGTACCCTGAAACTGATGGCCATAGACCTTTGCGCAGAGGTGGAGACCGCAGTAAGCTGTTATTGCAGCATGCACTTTACTGGATTAGGACTCTACACACCGTTCAGCCATTTGGTTTGAATGAAAAATACTAATTGGCAGTATTTTTGTGAATATTGGTATCGTGGTTTTGGTTGATAGGGGAACGAGAAAGCCCACCCAGGGGGATAGGCATTTCTAATATCCTTCCCATTATACAGCTTTGCTATTCACATATTTAGCAAGTTGTTGGCACTTATTAAGGGCTTTAGCCATTCTTAATTTCAGCCTATGACTCTAATGCATTTTGTGCTCCTTACTAAAAAAACTATAAAATTCTTTAGGATGATTCATGTTATCTGTCTGATGGCGGACGGGTTTAGGGTTAAGAGACAGCCCACCCTGGGGGATAGGCGTCTCAATTACCCATTCCACCCAGTGCTAATAGGTTTATTACTATATAAGTCTATAACAATGTGATTTTGTTGAGGACCTTTGGTTTATGTCCCTCACTTGTATTATTTTGTATTCTGTATATATTATGTGATGTATGCCGGTCTATATAGATTCGGGGATGCATTGGTTCTTTGCTCTGCTGCTTGAATGTTTGAGTTATATACAGGGCCGGATTAACATAGGGGCTGATGGAGCTGCAGCTCCAGGCCCATGGAATAGGCCCATTGATTTAAAAAAAAGAAAAAAAAAATTTTATTTTTTTTTTTTACATTTTTTTTTTTTTTCACACACTACTCTTAGGGATTTTATTTTATTGGCACAGCCAGTATTTGAGGCTGCTTGGCTAGTGCCAATATTGCAGTGATACTGGCAATACAAATGCTGGTATTTTTCTCAGTATAAACAAGAGATTACTATGCAATACCAGCACTGGCCAGTAGGGGTCGCTGTATGTGGAGACAGGCAGGGATAGGGAGTTCCAGCATATCCCTCCCTGCCTATCTATACTCACTGATCTGCAGGGGTGCAGCTACAGAGAGTCCAGACAGCAACTTCCACCCTGCAGAGACAGCCTACAGCTTAGGGAAGTAAGGGATGGGGAGAAAGGCTGCAAGGAGACATACACTGAGACACTAAGGGACATTGGGAGACATTATGACAGACACATGGGGACACAGTGTCCCCATGTCTCCCAGCCAGTGTCTCAGTGCCCCCTAGTCTCCCAGTGCCCCCAGTCTGCCAGTGTCTCACTGTCCCCATGTCTCCTAGTGCCTCCATGTCTCTCAGTGCCTCAAGTGTCACAATGTCCTCATGTCTCCAAGCTAGTGTCCCTAGTGTCCATGGCCCTGGTGTCTGTGTCCCCATGTCTTCAAGTGTCCCCTATTTTCCCATTGTCCCCATGTGTCCCAGCCAGAGTCCCCTAGTCTCCCAGTGTCACTGGTGTCTCTGTGTGCCTAGGTCTCCCTGTGTCCCCAGGTCTCCCCGTCTTCCTAGTGTCCTAGTGACATGGGGACCCTGGGATACATGGGGACACAAGGAGACATGGGGCATTGAGACACTGTGATACATAGGAACACTGAGACCTGGAGTAATCGACACATGGGGGCACTGAGTCATGAGGGCACTGGGAGGAATCCATCTATACAGCAGAATCAAACTAAGTAGTTTTTTGGTGATTTTACAGAATTTTCTCTTATGTCACTCCTTGTGATTTACATCATGTGATGTCACCCATACATATTTAATTATGCAAATTAGTAAGGCCGGTATGTTTTTCCAAGAAAGGTGGCAACCCTAACTACTTTTCACATACTCTTACTTAAGTATGGAAACTTAAGAGGGATGTATGGGAACAAAACTTGTGTGGACTGGCTGACAATGAATATAGTTAAAGGGACACTATAGTCACCAGAAGAACTACAGCTTATTTAATTGTTCTGGTGAGTAGAATGTATGTGTATGTGGTGAGTAGAATCATTACCGTCAGGCTTTTTGCTGTAAACACTGTCTTTTCAGAGAAAATGCAGTCTTTACATTACAGCCTAGTGATATCTTCACTGGCCACTCTTTAGATGGCTGTTAGAGATCCTTCCTGGGTCATGGCTGCCTAACATGCATCCAAACATTCAGTGTCTACTCCCTCTGCATGCAGACACTGAACTTATCTCATAGAGATTCATTAATTCAATTCATCTCTATAAGGAGATGCTGATTGGCCAGGGCTGTGTTTGAATCATGCTGGCTCTGCCCCTGATCTGCCTCTTTGTCAGTCTCAGCCAATCCTATGGGGAAGCACTGTTATTGGATCAGGCCACCACTTCTAATGATGTGAGCAGACTGCTTGTTTTTATGAGTCTAACAGCATGCAGAGTTACAGCTTCAGGCTTGAATCTAGTAAGATTTTGCTATATTTATGGAGGCATGAGAGGCCCAGGGGGGCTAGAAGGTGTTGTTAACACTATAGGGTCATGAATTAATGTTTGTGTTGCTGACCCTATAGTGATCCTTTAAGGTAATGCTGATTTTGGTCTCTCTAACACTGTGGCATGTTCCATTTCTTCTACACTCACTACATACAGCTTTTCTCTGTCCCAGACTATATACCAGGAGCTTCTGCCTGCTAGTAAGAAGGTAAGAAGACAAGTGGACCAGCGAGTGCTAGGGAACAGTCCTTAGAAAGCGTTGAGTGAGCGCATAATTAGATGCATTTATGCCAAGCTCAGGGTGCTGTCTGCATAGTATGCCCTTAGTTGGCCAGCTGCATGGTTGGCAGACATCCTGACATGCATTCATGCCAGATTGGCCTTCTAATTCTTTGGGCAGACATACCCTCTTTTTGGGCATGTTCGCCCCTTTTGGCAGGTCACGTGATTTGTGTCAGTGGCACACCCTTTTACCGTGCCCATTGACTTCCTAATTGACTGGACACTGCTGTTAGGGGTTATGGATTTACTTGAAAGATGAAAACATAAATTAGTGAGAGATTAGCCTAGGGTATGTGTTTTCTTATAGCTGCTGTTTTCTTTCTCTCCAGCACCATCTCCATCAGATACATGACGCTTGGGAGTGTTTTATTGTTTTTGGTTGATATGATTCTGTAATTAAGCCCGTCGTAATTGTCAGCACCAGGCCCACTGGGCTCTTAATCTGGCCCTGGTTATATATATATTTATTTATGTGTTCATGTTGGACTAGACTGGGAGTACACCAGTTATTCTTGGTACCCTCTTCTCTTTAGATCACTGCAGCTCTACTTAGTGGCTATACTTGTATCTTCTTGTTATTGTGCATTACGTTCTTTTCCCCATAGGTTTAGTTGGTGGATATTTAATCACCCTTTATCTGGCATCATCTTTTTATGTCTTCTCCCTTTTTTGACTAAGAAGTTCTCACATATATTCTTTACTACTCTTTTTACCTGTATAATGACCTCTAAGGATTAGGAGTGATACATTACTCTTGGTACAATTATGCTTTCAATTGCTGTTTGTTGGTACTTTGCTCCCTGTAGTTAGATTGGAATCTCTGCAGGTTTGATTGCTCATGCCTGCATTTTATTTTTGTATTTGTAGTATAAGTTACATGTTTTCTTTATGCATTATCTATTCCTGAGGTAGTACAGTTTGTATATTTATATCTTGTTAATAGGTTTCTACAGGCTAATTGCAGTTTGATCGCTTTTCGATTAGTTCTGCCTGTTTTCTATCTCTAACGTGTTCTCTAAGGATTTTCTCTGTATCTAAATGGTCCCTGCTGGGGTGTATAGGTCTTTCTTCAACATTTATAATTCCTGTATGCAGGCTATGTTTTTAGTTATATGTATATGTATTATTTTGTTGGTTATACTGGGTTGCTATGGGAACGACCCTGGGAGGCACACGTCTATGACATCATCAGGGTCAATTGTTTGACCCGAGCAGGCTGCTGGTCAGGTGCCCCTGGGATCACTCCTATCTTCAACCTGGGTAAGTTATGGGGATATTGGGGGTATATATTCTTATGGATTTGATTTGCAAGCTCATCCCGATGAAAGTCTGTGATACAGACTGAAAAATAGATTTTTATTTTGAGTTAATAAAAGCTAAGTTTTATTCTTTCTACTTGGAATTCCCTGGAGTGCATATATATATATTTGTGTTTCTTGGCACTCACCCTTTCATGTATATAATCCAATAAAGCCTAGGTGCAATCCCACATTGAAATATATACTCTTAGGACTTAATAAATGAAAAAAGGGAGGTAGTTTATTCCATATATAACATCAAAAATTGCCGATGTTTCGACCCATTCGGGACTTTCTGAAGGACCTTGAGAAAGACCCAAATGGGTCGAAACGTCTGCAATTTTTGATGTTATACCTATTGAAATAAACTACCTCCTTTTTTCATTTAAGTCCTAAGAGTGCATTTCTTTATTTTCTGTATGTATGTATGTATGTATGTATGCATATATATAATATATATTTATATTAAAATACACTTAGACATCTAAGTATATATAATTGTATTTGAAACCTTTTTTTTTTTTTTTTTTTTTCAGGCAACAGGGGGAATACCTGTCATTCCAGGCACTCCCCCTGCTGGCACTGCTGTGGACGGCTATGCCGTATATGTGATCGTGAGGTCCTCACAAGGACCTCATGATCACATGGCCCAGGCAGGGTGGAATGGCACTAGAAAATAAAAATTATAGGTCGTGCCACAGAAAGACAATAAAAAGATTTTTTTCATATTTTTTTATTGTCTTTCTGTGGCGCAACCTATAATTTTTATTTTCTAGATCCATTCTTTTTTGACGATCTGTGAGGGAACGTCATATTTCTAGGTTGCAGCCATTCCCACATTTATTTTTAGATTCCTATTGACCACCAAGCACTGAACCCACTACCATTTGTCCAGGGTGGAATGGTAGCAGGGAGACTCCCTGGGATGCCAGGTGAGTGCCCCAACCACGATCGCTGGCATGGGATCACCGGCGACTGGGTAAGTGAATAGGACAGCCAGGACACTGTCCTTAAGGGGTTAATAAGATAACGTTCACTCAAGCTAATAAACCTGGGAAATAATTATCATGGGAGCTTAAAGAACTGCATAATAGGAATTTTATTCAGAAAATGGAAAGTTAACTCCAGGAATTCCCATTATAAATCTAGAAACATAGCATAATTTTTTAAGGATTTTTATACAAGCATATAAAATATTTATAAACAGGGTTCTTCTTCTGATCAAAACTTAGAGAGAAAAAATATGCTTCTAAAATATCTCTAGAAGATTATCAACACTACAGAGATGAGAAAATAACTGTAGAAAAATATTAGCAATTGATTTTTTTCCCATTGTGAAAAGTCCCGGACCAGACGGATTTACCATAAAATATGATAAACTTTTACAACAAGAACTTTCTCCTTTCCTAGCTGATGCTTTACATTTTATACTCAAGGGAAATAATTTCACACCATCAATGCTAGAGGTAAACATTATCTTCATTTTGAAAGAAGGGAAAGATAATGTATGTGGTAGCTACAGACCAATTTCACTGTTAAATACAGACTTAAAATTTTTCACTAAAATACTACCTGACAGATTAAACCAATTTATTCCAGAATTAATACATGATGATCAATCTGGATTTATTAAACGAAGAGAGATTGGTAATAACACGATCAAGGCTTTGAATGTGATTCATCTTGCAACAAATAGCGAAATGCCATCAATTTTGTTGGCAATTGACTTTGAAAAATCCTTTGATTGTGTAAATTGGCTATTTTTAATGGAAGTATTATATCGCATCTGTCTAGGACCTAATTATATCCGTTGGATTACAGCCTTGTACTCTTCTCCGACTGCGAAAATTAAAATCAATGGGATGTTATCAGAAGTCATACCAATGTATAATGGAACCAGACAGGGATGCCCCTTGTCTCCAACACTTTTTATACTTACTATGGAACTCCTGTTGAATTCTTTAGACATAATCAGGATATATCTGGTTTGAGATTAAAACTGCAGTTTATGCAGAGGGCATCCTCTTAAACATCTCAATCCTTTAAGTTCACTTTCATATTTAGTAATGGAACTCCAGGAATTTAGCATACTATCTAATTTTAAGGTCAACAAAACAAAAAGTCAAACCTTGAATTTAAATTTGAGTGATAATGATATTTCATACTTAATAAAACAATTTAAGTTTAAGCTTTGCACTTCAAGTTGGTTTATCTAGGAGTAAAATTAACCAAGGACTTAAATGAGTTATTCATGCTGTGACAGATCTTCTGTCCCAGAATTTTAAAATTTATATTACCCTTTCGCCTATCTGTTCGACCAAGTATAGTTCTACCCTATTTTATCATTATTTGTTCACCTGATGAAAGAACTACAGAACAGACTACCCAGATGCGGAGTGTGGTGCTTGTTAACCTTTAACCGCAAACACCCCAACGTTCTAAGTGGTCGAATGGGTGGTCGGTGTTCGTATGGCCTAACACGTGGCGGTGGCCATCTTGGAATACGAATGCGGCCAGCGGTGTTGTGTCGCCAATTGCACGGAACTAGAATCGGACACTCAACGGCACGAACGACGCCAAGACTTCCATGCTAACGAATGTTCGGCATTATATGTACGAAATGGACACCGTTCGGTAATAACATCTCCCGAACCTCTATGACTATGATAAAAAATACACGAATGGTTATTTTCCCTATAAACACTAGTTGGGTACTTGTAAAGGAAACCGGCCGCACAGACTGATTCTATGGAACTATTCTGGGCAGGAGCCTCGTGTGCGGCCGGTCAGAAATAAGACCTCCATTTAATTCCTGAACCCCTGAACCGATCTGGGTGATTTTTGAATATGTTGTTCCCCCAGATCGGGGCTATCAAGAAATATGCTTTTTGTGGGGATACTAGGTGTTTTGGGGGTACTTTTAAATTGTATATAAATTATGTTCATTTTTCGCATGGAGATAATTGAGTTAAAGACAGTAGTTGACTCAATTATCTCCCAGGCAGAGGAGAGGGATTGCATGTCCTGTTTAGGAGTGTCACACTGTACAACTCTGTTATTATTGGTTGTATCCCTTGGATGAGGACTTGCATAAAAGGCTAGTGTGGCTACCATTAAAACAGTCTTACTTCACCCTCAATGCAGAGTTCTGTCTTTTATTGTAGGGAACTGCTATACAGCTATCACTGCTTTTACTTTGCTGACACCTCCAGCATTGTGCTGAGGTTTGAGGGAGTAAGTGGTGCAGGCATGAGGGAGTGTAGTGCCATCTTGCTATCTTCTTATATTTACTTTCTTGAGTAGAGTAGAGGTGTGGAAGATGTTGGAAAAAAGGCGTGTATATTCAGTGTCGGAGAAGGAGATGTGAAGTTCCTCTTCCCATCCTGTCATGTATGTAGGGTGGGGTGGTGAGGTGTCTTTTTGGATTAGTTTGTATAACGTGAATAAATGTTTGGTTTGAGGATACGATTGGAACAGAGATTTTAAAAGCATGTCATGTCTCTGGTGCCTTGTAACAATTCTGTTGTGTAGATCAGGAAATGCGTTACCTGTGAATGTCGGAATCGTAGTATTGGGTAGGGTTGTGTTTGAAAAAGAAGGTCCTGCAGTTGGCGAATGACTGTTAGGGAAATCATCTTGCCTAGTCTGAGGTATGGGGTGTTAGAGAAATCTTGGAAGGGGATCATGGCCATACTTTGAGGGTAGGAATGATTCTGTGGTGAGAAAAAATGCTCAGCTTCACTGAGTTTGAGTGTGAAGTAAGGCCTAAAGAACAGAGAAGGAGATTATACAGTTATATGAAGGTATTTACCGCTATAAGGAGGATAGCAAAGAAGAGGGAGAGGTATATAGCCATTTGTTGAATACAATTGGAAAATTTACCAACCAAATTCTGTCACCAAATATATTCATAACTGTGTACATGAAATATTGGTCAGAAACATGAATGACAAGAATACAAACTGCATGCACAGAAAATTACAGTGGCAAACTACAGGTATAAATGGTAACAATTCTATAGGAATACATGATAATATGGTAGCAATCCAAGAATAAATGTATCTAACAAAATTGTCAGTACCTGAGAGTGGTATTTCTGCAGGATGTAAAATGCAGAGCTTCACTGAGTTTGAGTGTGAAGTGAGGCCTGAGAGTGGTAGGTGTTTCTGCAGGATGTAAAATGCAGAGCTTCACTGAGTTAGACCCTGGGGATATAGCACAGACAAGGGCACATGTATGAGTGTGGGGATAGATGCGTGTGATTGGTTTTGTAGGTGGGATTATGTGGTGTGTGAGTTTGGTGGGGTGGTCTTACCTCAGTGCCACTTGGGATTCGGGCCAGCAAACTGCTTCCGTCCTGCCCGCCCCATTGGTATATTTAGTCGTAGCTAGCCGGGATTATGTCCTTGCCAATTAAGTTTGAGGCGGTTATGTCAAAATGTGTATTAAGTGCTCAAGTTTCAGGTCTCAACCTCCCCTGCTCTAAAGAGTAAACCATAGATTACCTGTTATGACGTGCCCACCGAGCGAGGAAAAGTTTGGCTTGTGGTAAGCATTGGAAGGAAAAGGAATTTATGCCGAGAGGGGAGGTGAGAAGAAGTGGTGCATAGGCTCAAGGTCAGTATATTGGCAAGGATGGTTGGGTTATACTGTATGACACTATTTGTTAAGTTATGGTTATTTATGTTTGACGTTAGATTTATATCAAGTGAAGTTAAAGTTTAAAATAAATTATTGATGTGTTATACAGTGCTTGTCATATGTTATAATAAATGCCTTGGCCTGTTTCAGCCATACTACGTTGTCTGTCATTATTTGGGTGGTAATTGGGTTAGTTTTATGTTAGTATGCTGCATCATGATTCACCACTACGTACATAAATGAGTGTGAAGTGCAGTCTGCCAGGTATTGTTTGATCTCTTGTGCATCTGGTGGGGTTTCTCTAAGGTTGTAGAGTGAGGAATAGAAGTCATGAAATGCTGTGAGTATGTCAGGGAGAGTGTGTGCAATGTTACCCGATTTTGTTTTGATTTTCAGTATGAATGTTGTTTGCCTTGTATCATGTAGCATAGTAGTTATGTTTCGTCAGTAGAAGTCTCCTTTTAATGTTTGTGTTGAGTAGTTGTTGCAGTGTGGATCTCTGGGAAATCAGTTTTTTTTTGTATACATCTAGTGACTGGTTTTGTTTATGTTGCTCTTCCAGAAGCCTGATCTCATGTACCAAATCAGTAATTTGGGCATTATATTGTTTTTTAATTTTAGAGGCGAGGGCGATAAGGTGGCCTCTTACTACTGCTTTATGTGCCTCCCAGGTGATGATAGGGGATATGGAGGGGAGTATGTTATCTTGGAAGTAGTGGGTCAGCATTTCATTTATTTGGGAGATAACTTTTTATTGTTAAGTAAGAGATCATTTAGTTTCCATTGGAACTTCGTAAGTGGGAGTGAGGGGATAGTGATGGACAGGAACAGGGGTGCGTGGTCTGATCACGTGATGGGACCATAGTGGCATTTTTTAATTAGGTGAAGGAATCTGAGTGTCGAGTCTAGAGTATGATCCCGTGACATGTGAGTAGAAGGAGTAATCCATCATGGAGGGCTGGGTTATGCGCCAGCTGTCAAAGAACTGAGCTGTGTCAAGTAGTGAGTTGATTTGTTTCCTGGCTGATGCTTGGTATGATGGCATCTGTGAGGTGATATCTAATGTTGAAATGAGAAGAAATGTTGAGGTCATCTCCCATAACTAGAATACCCTCCTAGAATGATTCCATGGCCTTCATGCATTTCCTCAGTGTTCTTTGTTTCCTATTCGAGAGGTATAGGTTGGCTAGAGTGACTATATTTTGTCCCAACTGACATTTAACCATAATGAGTCTGCCCTGGTCATCTGAGTTATGTGAAATGTAGGTGGGCCACGGGATTTGGTCTCTGGGTGACTGCTAATTTGTGTCTCTTGGACAAATACGATATCCTCTTTTAGTTTATGAAATTTGGTTAGGGCCAGGGTCTGTTTTTCGGGTTTAAGACCCCTTACATTCAGGGATACTTTCTGGAGGGTAGCTATTGAGGAGAGGTTATTGGTACCTGGAATGCAATGTGGACCATACATGTAGCTGTTAAACAAAAACAATTTAAGAATGTTCTGCTGCTGTCCTACATTCTGCTTGATCCCTCTGGAGATATCTGCAGTTACAGAAGTCACTCAAAGATACTGTCTCCAGAGATTTCTGGTTGGCGCTACCTACACCTAAGGGCCCCAGTGTTGTGCACATAATTTACCTGCAGGTGCCTAGGAGTTTAACTGTTCAGATGTAGTTATTGATGTTATTAAGGGAAGTTTGTTTTCTGCATTCCTGCTGCTAAAGACTTTTGTGACTGTATCATTCCTACATCAGGGACTTTATCATCATTTAACATGGTAGTCAACTAGGTATAGTTCACTACCATTACACCCTAAATGGTAGTGAACTAGGGATAACCACACACGAGAAGGATTTGGGAATTGTTATAGACAACAAATTAGGCAGCAATATGCAATGTCAATCTGCCGTTGCTAAGGCCAGTAAGGTTTTGTTATGTATAAATAGGGGCATAAATTCTCGAGATGAAAATATAATTTTGCCTCTTTATAAATCGCTGGTAAGACCACACCTTGAATATGCTGTGCAATTTTGGGCACCTGTTCTAAAGAAAGATATCATGGCACTAGAAAAAGTGCAGAGACTAGCTACAAAATTGATAAAAGGAATGGAGCATTTTAGTTATGAAGAAAGATTAAAAAATTTAAATCTCTTTAGTTTGGAAAAACAGTGCCTGAGAGGGGATATGATAACATTATACAAATATATTCAGGGCCAGTACAAACCATTATCTGGAAATCTATTCATAAACAATGCTATACAGAGGACACAAGGTCACACATTTAGGCTGGAAGAAAGGAGATTTCATCTAAGACAAAGAAAAGGTTTTTTTACAGGAAGAGCAATAAGGATATGGAATTCTTTGCCTGAAGAGGTGATTTTGTCAGTCTATACAGATGTTTAAACTGCAATTGGATAAATACTTGCAGAAACATAACATACAGGGATATAATTTCTAATTAGTGGGGTAATAGCTGCTTGATCCAAGGAGATATCTGACTGCTATTTTGGGGTCAAGAAGGAATTTTTTCCTAGTTTGTTGCTAAATTGGAAGCGCTTCAGACTGGGTTTTTTGCCTTCTTTTGAATCAACAGCAAAAACATATGTGAGGAAGGCTGAACTTGATGGACGCAAGTCTCTTTTCAGCTATGTAACTATGTAACATTAGCCAGGAACTGCATTGTTATTTCTGCTGTTCTATGTGTATCTCTTTAACCACAATACAGTGTGTATTTCCATGTCTGTAGGTGTAACCGCGGCTGGTTCCCTTATTTACCACTATAATGTCTTAAAGCATTGAACTTAGTAGGGCTAACCTAACAGAAATCTTAGCCATAATTTTATATAGTTAGTGTTAGAGATCCTCTATTTAACATATATAAATAATTGAGAATACAATATAAAATAAGGATTGTCTTGGAAGCAATTGTTTTGTCTTTTAGATATTTATTATATAAAAATATAAATATAGACATATAAAATCCATTAAAGCAGCATTTATAAGATTAAACTAAATGCTTGCAAATATCATTAATAGGTTAACATACCCTTCTGAACATGTCATCATGTCAGCCTCTCTGTCATTTTAAGATGGAGCAGCATCTGTCTCCAAGTCTCTCCTCTGTGTCTTAACATTTAAAAGTACACCTATTTATACCTTAGGTTTCTCCATTTTAGGGTTACTGTAGTTCATATATGAAAAAGTAACACTTCTTTTACTTTATTCATTTTAGGGCCTCCCTTAATTTGGCAAACATACAAGGCCATTACTAAAGGGTGCATACGTCATGGAAATTTTCCTGACTTAGTTCAAGATGGCATCTTAAAGTCTGAACATCCTTATTTACTAAGGTTACCACAGTATATTACGTACTGAAAGAGTCGCAGCATAGCCTTGAAGCTTGTTTATGCATTATTGTTATTGTAATTCGTCTGGGACAAAATGGCGCAAACATATTATGCACTGAGGTTATTGCTTAAAGAAACATCTATGAAAAACAATATGTTCCATTTCTAACACCTTGTCAATTTGCAATATCTCTTAAAGACAAAGTACACAGTTTAAGAAATGCAACTGTTAAAGTCATGACTTAAATATGAATATTAATTTAATAATTAATATATAATAATTAAGCAACAAATAACCACATTAATATTTTTTAGAGTTCGGTATTATGGTCGAATATATATAATAGGAAATACACAAAACATTGTAGTATTAAATGTATATTTAATATAATTCTAATAACAATTAAACAAATGCTAGCAGAATGTCAATTTACCACAATAATTACACAATACAAAACTACAACATATTACTTACAAAAGGCTATAACAGTTGCTAGCTGTTATAATAGATTACTTACACGGCTCCAGCCTGTTTGGCTGGAGCTATACAGTCAGCTACATGTTCAATCAATGCAAGCCAAGGAAAAAGGAGGCTGAATTCCTTCTACTATTTGGTTTTATCCAGTAAGTAGGCTGGCCTGTGATGTCACTGCCAGAAGCACATGAGTTAGCACACTGACCCCTAGTGGTGCCTCTAAAGCATTAAGCTCATTATGCTTTACTGACATCTAGTGGTGCGTCTAAAGCATTAAGCTCATTATGCTTTTTTATGACAAAAAGTCATTAATTAATAAATACCATTACAACAACATTTCATTCTAAAACTTGTAATATTTGCATTTGTCCATAACACCCTCTGCATTAAACTGTGGGTATTGTAGCATATTTCTTCCTTAAATTAGTAAACCAAAGTTCTCCAACAGTCTTTATTTATTTTTTTTGTGCTCCCAGCATCTTTGATCATTGTTGTAACAGTAAAACATTTGTAGTGTGATCTTTACCTGTAAAGGTGGTTGATTAAATTGAGCAAAGCTTTTGTCTGGGAAAGAAGTGAAAAGAACACCAGGTTCCAGAGTAAGATATTCTTGGATAGATCCGGATAGGAATTGTAATCCAAAGTTAAAAGTAGTAATTGTATTTGTAATCCAAAGTCTTCAAAGGCCTGTAGAAGTTTAAATTTCTTAGATACATTGCTGGAGGTTGTGTTTGTAGAATACCCGGGTATTTGTTGTAGAGTATAGGTTGTAGAGTCCAGCTATCCAAGTATTTGGCTCGAATTGGTTGCAGATATTGAATCCGCATAATCTGTTATCACAGTGGTGATGGTGTTGGTATTTGTCTTTTGTCTTTTGTCTTTTTTTGTTTTGTTTTTTCCATGAAACATTTTTACACCGTTTATGATGTGTATAGATTGGATACTCTCCGATATTCTTTTACGGAATAAATTTATTGACAGCATAATGGATCCCATTATAGTAAATGTTATGTTGATACATCAATCAAAGTGGATTCTCAAGAATGCCTCTTTTTGCTCTATTGGAATCTTTGTAACACCTCAGTGATAGACATCTCAATTACATCAGGTGCTGTTGTGCTAAAAATGTTAGGTAAAATCTGTGGAAAAATCTTTACGTTTGTTATACTTTGTATAATAATGGTAGATGAAATAGTAACATAGTTAATCTTTCTAGTGTTTTGTTTTAAAGATAAAAAACATTGTATATGATTTAGAGATATAAGGATAATTTGAAGCAGCAAAGTATTTACCACCTTTGTCCACAATGATATGTAAAATTACATTCTCTTTAAATGTTAAAAATACTCCTTTATTCAAAATCTCTCAATATATTTAGAATAGTTGCTAATTGGAAACATGACCTTATTCATCTTTCTTTGTCCTGTTAGGGAGAAGATAACTTATTCCCTTAGTTACAATTAGTAAATATAATAACTACAGTTATTAGTGGCTTAAAATACCAGAAACACCCAAAAATTGTCTTTAAAACATTTTTACCAAGATCTGACAGCCATTGTGGACAGTTACATTTGTAAGATTGGATGCTTAACAATGAAAAACTTAATTGTTTAAGTATATTTACCAGCGGCTGTTGGGTGTAGCTTAAGATGATTTGAATTTTGTATTATTTCTAAAAGTGAGTTAAGAAAGCACTCAGATACTATATTGAAGGTACTTATATTTTAGCTCTACCTTTGTATAAGTGGTTTTAACACTTCCATAACAATATATATCAGAATCTGTTGTAACTATAACTGGTTAAAGTGAGGGTATGCTACAATCAGAATATGAATTAATAATCATATGCATGATATATTGATTCAACAATCAATAGATGTGGCAGGATCATTGCCACCAGGTATATGTACCTTTAACCATCACAAACCAAATAACATTTTCTTGGTATTTGAAAAAACAATAAAATATTTGATTACGTGTATTTTAATATATATACATAGAGTGGTATGGATGTTGAATTTATATCTTTGACATCTTTTCACCAGTTTGCAATAGGTGACCTAAATGATCAATTTCCAAAATCATCATGTATATCACCTGGACGGGTTAATCCATAATACTCTTTTACTTTCCATTGACTGGCCTTAGCTCTGGCAGACTGAACATGTTTATCATTGTAAATATAGGTTTGTGATAAGCAGGGGCGTACCTAGAGCATATGGAACCCGGGGCGGGTTCTAGTTTTGGCACCTCCCCCCCCCCCTGCACTTCAAAATGTAAAAAACACCCACAAATTTTTTTAATGTATGTAGCATTGAGCAGTGCTTGCGTGTTTCAATGTAAGCATGCTTTTGTATGGAGTAAATGAATGTAGGGGTGTGTTTGTATGTAGTGTTGGCATTTTAATGCAGCAATGCTTTTGTGTGTAGTGTTGGCGAGATGCAGTGGTGTGGTTATATATAATGGTGATGTTTTAATACAGAGGTGTGTTTGTATGTACTGTTTACACTGGAATGCAGGGATGTGTTTGTGTGTAGTGTTGGCAAGATGCTGAGATGTATGCAGATATATACACACACTAATACACATGCAGATACAGACACACAGTCATACAGATACAGAGACACACATTTACACACATGCAACTACACAGACACGCATACAGATACACAATGCCATCCTCCTGTTAGGACCTGCTGGCTGAGGCTGTTGGGAGTTGGGCTCTAGTTCTTTCCCAATCAGTGCCGCCCTCCATCCCTGCGTGTCTCAGTGTTAGCTGGGAGGAAGTGACTGAATTTCACTTCCCCCAGGGCTGCCATTATATTATTACAGAAACCTGGCCGCACCATTAAAGCACCACAGAGCACAACTGGGCCCCTGAAGCAGTGGTGACTCTAGGAACAATATATAGGGGAGGCACAGTGGGGGCTGGAAGCATTAATAATTTTCACTAGGTAATGAGGTAATGTGCTGTCATTGGCTGTCTGATGACAGCATGTTGTGCATGCTGGCATCAAACAACAAATTTGCATAGAATTCACATTAGCCACCTAGATTTCTGGGATGGCTGACACCTCTTAACTTTGATCTTTGTTTAGCGGATAACTCCCTTATTTCTTATCCTTATGTGGGATTGCCATATTTAAGGACACCAAATAAGGGAGCTATCTGCTAAACAGCACCCTAATTTTGTATCTTTACATCTGGTATCTCACATAAGGGCACCAATTTAGGGGATTCTCTACTAAACAGCTAAAAGATCAAAATTTAAAAAGCCTTTTTCTTAATTTTAATCTTTAGGTTGTTTAGTAGATAACTCACTTATTTGTTATCCTTATGTGGGATTGACATATTTAAGGACACCAAATTAGGGAGCTATCTACTAAACACATACACAACCACAGATATAAACTCGCATTTAGTTATTAAGAGGTCCAACCAACCTCCCTACCTTACTCTGGGAGTGACTAGCGGTTGCTGCTGGGCTGGGATCTCTGTGCTCTTCCTTCACAGCTCACTTGCACGACCAGTAGTGATGCCGATGCCAGGATGGCGTCATACCCTGGCTGCCGGCTTACTGCAGGGCGTACACAAACTCCTATATGGTCCATAAAAATGTTTAATCTCACTGCCTCCCAGTACATATCTGTCTTATGTGTCTGGGGGAATGTGACAACGTGGATGTATATGTAAGTGGGTGAGTATTACTAGCAGGAGAAAGGTATATGGTAGAGTGGGACATTGTGGTGGATACTATGACAGTGTGTGCCATTGCACACAGTGGATTGAAGGAGGTGACTGCAGGTGAGGTGGTGAGTATATGGTGTTTTATGTCACGGGTGGGAACAATGGCATTGGGTGTTATATAGAAGAGAGGATATTATGTCAAGGCAGGGGTGTATGGCAGGGTGTGTATTATGATAAGGTGGAGGTGTATAGCAGGGAGGGTATTATGGCAGTGTGTGTATTATATGACATGTTAAAGGGGTATATTCCAGGGTGGGAATTATGACCAGGTAGTGGGTTTATAGCAGGGAAGGTATTCTGACAAGGCAGGGGTGTATATGGCAGGGAGGGTATTATGACAAGTAGGGGGTGTTGAAATTTAAAAAACAACAACTTGTCCAGGGACTAAAGTGTTTGCCCAATTTACTTGTCTGCCGTGACAATCTACTTGTCCTGATACAAATCTTTATTGATAGTAATTTAGGAGACAGACCTGGTGTAGGGAACATAGTGTGGGGTGATAGGGATGTAGTATGGGTAAGACACATAGTGTGGGGTGGGATAGGGATGTAGTATGTGTAGGGCATTGTAAAGCACATAGTGTGCTGTGGGATAGGGATGGCAGAGTGAGGTGGGTACCGGTGGCAGAGCGTAGGAGGGAGGGGCTGACACAGCGTGTGAGGGAGTGACAGGTAGCAGAGTGAGGGAAAGAGGGAGTGACAGGTGGCAGAGTGAGGGAGTGACAGGTGGCAGAGTGAGGGAGTGACAGGTGGCAGAGTGAGGGGATGACAGGTGGCAGAGTGACTGAGGGAAGGGGTGACAGGGTGACTGAGTGAGGGGGTGTCAGTGTGACTGAGGGAGGGGGTGACTGGGGACTGAGGGAGGGGGTGACTGGTGACAGATTGAGGGGTGACTGAGGGAGAGGGTGACAGGGTGACTGAATCAGGGGTAACTGGTGGCAGAGTGAGGGGGTAACAGAGTGACGGAGGGAGAGAGTGACAGAGTGACAGGGAGGGGTGACAGGACTGGGGGAGGGGGGCTTGAGGGAGGGGGGTGACAGGGGTGACTGAGGGGTGTGACTGGAGGGTGACAGAGTGACGGGGTGACATGGTGACTGAGGGAGGGGGTGACTGGTGACAGGGTGACTGGGGAGGGGGTGACAGAGTGACTGAGATGGTGACAGGGTGACGGAGGGAGTGACTGAGGGGGGTGACTGGTGACAGAGTGACTGAGGGGGTTGACAGAGTGACTGAGGGAGGGGGTGACTGAAGGGGTGACAGGGTGACTGAGGGGGTGATAGGATGACTGGGGGGGGTGACTGGTGACTGAGTGACTGAGGGGGATGACAGGATGACTGAGGGAGAGGGTGACAGAGTTACTGGGGGAGGTGACTGATGACAGAGTGCAGTGCAGCAGGTGCAGGCAGAGTGGCCTCAGGGGAGAAACATGTCAGAATACACGCTCTGCGCCCCCTGCTGATACACTCCATAACAACCTCCCTGGTGTTCAGTGATGACGCTGGGAATCCCCTCCCTGAGTGAGCAGCCGGAGTCGCGAGGGAGAGAATTGTTATTGTGAACCAGCAGGAGGTGTGGGACCCCCCCCTCCTTAGTACGCCACTGGTGATAAGTGAAGTTTCTGCCTGTCTTTCAGTAAAATTTTAACTGTTGAAGTACTTCACTTATATTATTTAGATTATATTAATTATACCACTCTGCAAACTTAAACGAATATCAAGTAGTTTCTGATTTAATAAAAACATTTCACATTTTCTTTTAACCCCTTCAGGACGGAGTCAATAGGACACGTTCTGATCAAAACAAAACGTAAACAAAGACTGGAATTTGCGCTATATGTCTGTTCAACCGTAATTCACCGCTGTCACATTAAGTGCACCCACACTTATTATATATCATTTTGTTCAGGAGAAACAGGGCTTTAAAATATCATTAACTATTCATATATGGAACATAATTTATTATGAATAAAATGTAAAAAAATGTGAGAAAATAAGTTGTTTTTTTTTTTTAAAATTTGTATTTCCGTCTGACATTTTAGCTGTGAATATCATAATACTTTTAGGTTTTACTGCAAAAAAATGCACGTTTGTAATTAGTGATGTACCGAACGGTTCGCCGGCGAACGGTTCCTGGTGAACATAGCGTGTTCGCGTCCGCCGCGGACGGCGAACGCATGCGCGGTTCGATCCGCCCCCTATTCGTCATCATTGAGTAAACTTTGACCCTGTACCTCACAGTCAGCAGACACATTCCAGCCAATTAGCAGCACACCCTTCCTAGCAGACCCTCCCACCTACTGGAAGGCATCCATTTTACATTCATTCTCAAGCTGCATGCTTAGTGAGAGGAGGGAAAGTGTAGCTGCTGTTGATTAGATAGGGAAATGCATAGCTAGGTTAGGGTTAGGGTATGCTTTTTTTTTTCTGTGTAATGTAATTGCAGTTAGTTGTCTGCCACTGCTGCCAGCTTCTGTGTCAGGCTCACAGTGGATACTGTGCCCATTTGCCCAGTCAGTGCCACCACTCATATCTGGTGTCACAATAGCTTGCATTTAAAAACAAAAAACTTTTTTCACTGTTATAGATTGAATAGCAGTCAGTGTCCTTAAAGCGGGTGTGTTAAGCTCACAGTGGATACGGTGCCCAGTGCCACCACTCACTGGTGTCACAATAGCTTGCATTTAAAAAAAAAAACTTTTTTCACTGTTATAGATTGAATAGCAGTTAGTAATCTTCAAGCAGGTGTGTCAGCCCTACAGCGTGTACTCTGCCAGTTTACAGTGCCACTCATATCTGGTGTTATAATAGCTTGCATTTAAAAACAAACAATGTTTTTCACTGTTATAGATTGAATAGCAGTTAGTTATCTTCAAGCGGGTGTGTCAGCCCTACAGCGTGTACTCTGCCAGTTTACAGTGCCACTCATATCTGGTGTCATAATAGCTTGCATTTAAAAACAAAATACTTTTTTCACTGTTATAGATTGAATAGCAGTTAGTTGTCTGCCAGCAGGTGTGTCAGGCTCACAGTGGATACTGTGCCCAGTGCCACCACTCACTCACTGGTACCCGGACGAAATTTATTTTCACAAAAGGCAATCCCCAACCTGTACTCGATTGTGCAAAAGGAAATAATGGCATGTCTGGCACACAGTGTTGGGGCAAGGGTCCATCTGACCACTGATACCTGGTCTGTAAAGCATGGTCAGGGCAGGTATATCACCTACACTGTGCATTGGGCAAACCTGCTGACGGCTGCCAAGCATGGAATGCGTGGCTCTGCAGAGGAGTTGGTGACACCGCCACGACTTGCAGGCAGGCCTGCTGCCACCTCCTCTACTCCTCCTACTCCATCCTCTTCCATAACCTCCTCGGCTGAGTCCTCTTCTGCTGCTGCGTCTTGCTCCACATCAACGGATAGGGGACGTAACAGTGATTAAACTGATAACAATAGTACTAAACACACCACTCCTATCTGGTGGCACATTAGATTGCACGCGCAGTGCCCCAAATTTGTTGTGATCTGTGGGTAAGGTAAACGGTTGTCCATACAAGTAAGGTTGCAGCTTTTTGAGGGCCCACACCACCGCCATGCACTCCTTTTCAATGGCAGTGTATCTACTTCCCTGGGCAAAAGTTTCTGGCTTAGATAAGCCCCGGGTTGCTCGCCACCATCTGCTCCGACTTGGCTCAGTACTGCTCCCAATCCAAACATAGAAGCGTCTGTATGGACGAGAAAGTGTTTAGTTGGATCAGGAGCAGAAAATACAGGTGATTTAATGAGCGCCGTCTTGAGCTGTTGGAAGGCCTGTTCACACTCTGGGGCCCATACTACTATCTTGGGGAGGTTTTTACGCGTTCCTATATGGCACTTACTGGGCTTTAGGGTCAGTCCGGACTCCCTAATCCGGTCTAGTACGGCTCCTATGTGGGTCAGGTGTTCGGGCCAGGAGCAGCTAAAAGTGGCTATATCATCCAAGTAGGCGCAGGCATACTCCTGAAACCCATCCAGTAGCCGATCTACCATCCTCTGAAAGTTAGCCGGGGAATTCTTCTTCCCGAATGGCATGGCCTTAAACTGATACAGGCCAAACGAGGTGACAAATGCCGACTTGTGGATGGCGTCCTCGGCTAATGGAATTTGCCAGTACCCCTTGCACAGATCTATTGTGGTGAGGTACTGGCCTCTGGCCATTTTGTCTAGGAGCTCGTCTATCCGGGGCATAGGATAGGCGTCTGAGGTTGTTCACATGGAGCATGCGCTGTTCTCCCCGCAAGCCTGTGACCAAGATCACAAAGGGGTGGTACTGCCAAACCTGTTTCTACCACTCTGTATGGGCTCCACAGGGAAGTCTGCAGTTTGTCCTTGTGGGACACAGGCCAATCCATATCTGCTAAGTGGACCCTATGTAGGGGAAATATCCCTATTCTGTCTTGTGTCAGTGTGTATCAGGGGGGCTCTGAGGGACAGGTGTCAACCACATTCGCCAAGTTCGGCTGTAGAGGAACAGTCCCACTTGCCTCTGTGTCAGTGTGTATCAGGGATCCCTAGGACAGTGTCAATCCATATCTGCTAAGTGAATTGCCATGTAGGAGGAAATAAACCCTATTCTGCTCTGTGTCAGTGTGTATCAGGATCCTGTACAGGTGTCAATCCATATCTGCCAAGTGACCTGATGTAGGAGGAACAGTCCCTATTCTGCTCTGTGTCAGTGTGTATCAGGGATCCTTAGGACATGTGTCAATCCATATCTGCCAAGTGACCTGATGTAGGAGGAACAGTCCCTATTCTGCTCTGTGTCAGTGTGTATCAGGGATCCTTAGGACATGTGTCAATCCATATCTGCCAAGTGACCTGATGTAGGAGGAACAGTCCCTATTCTGCTCTGTCAGTGTGTATCAGGGATCCTTAGGACATGTGTCAATCCATATCTGCCAAGTGACCCTATGTAGGAGAAACAGTCCCTATTCTGCTCTGTGTCAGTGTGTATCAGGGATCCTTAGGACATGTGTCAATCCATATCTGCCAAGTGACCCTATGTAAAAAAAGGCCTGATGAGATGAGTTGCCTTGGGCTAAAAATGGTCCACACGCTGCTGTATTTTAGCTCTGAATGCCGGTTGACTTGCGTGACTTATCCGCCACCAACTAGGGTTCAAGCCACCATGTTTTAGGGCACTTTCTGCCTGTGAAACAAACATCAATTTTTCTGGCCGCTGCTATAGCAGCGGCTGCAACAATACCGAATTTTTCAGGCATGTGTACATGCCTAATTTTTAGGCCCTCTGGTGCTGCACTGTGGCTTCAAAACTTTTTTCACTGTTATAGATTGAATAGCAGTTAGTTGTCTGCAAGCATCAGAAAGTCACCCCCTTGCCCGGCGTCTGACACCTGGCTTGTCTGAACTATTAGCCCGCCATACAATCACCATACAATCTGGTGGAGTCTGAGGCGTTCAAAAAATTTGTAGCTATTGGGACACCGCAGTGGAAGGTACCCGGCCAAAATTTCTTTGCGCAAAAGGCAATCCCCAACCTGTACTCGACTGTGCAAAAGGAAGTAATGGCATGTCTGGCACACAGTGTTGGGGCAAGGGTCCATCTGACCACTGATACCTGGTATGCAAAGCAGTGGGTACTTTATAAATGGCTCCACCTGCCACCCGTACAGCAACACAGTCTCCAGTTAGGAGGACCTACCAAGCATCTTCTTCCATCTCCCTGTTACAGAAAACACTGCCGTGTACACGTCCACTGATAGGAGACGCGGAAGGTATTTGATAAAAATAGTACTAAACACACCACTCCTATCTGGTGTCACATTAGCTTGACCGCGCAGTGCCCCAAATTTGCAGTAAGAGGACCGACCAAGCCTCTTCTTCCATCTCCCTGTTACAGAAATCACTGCCATATCCATACAAATTTTACATAATGTCCAGGATAGTTTTCCAGGGACAAATGTTGTCGCCTGTTGAGCGAGGTGACCTTGCTTTCGGGTCCCAGGTGTGCGGTTCCTAAAATGGCTGCCATATACATGTCCACTGATAGGAGACGAAGGTATTAAACTGATCAGAACAATACTAAACACACCACTCCTTTTTTTTGGTGAGGCTTTACAGGACAGAGTGCTTCTCCACGGGACATGTTAACTCACGGGCAGCTGGCTCATCAAGGAACCAGAGCAGCTTTCCATGTACAGGTAAGACACGTGCAGCCGGTAAGGGTTCAGGCTCTTCTTCCTGGAGGATACGCTGCAAGCCTGTTGAACGAGGTGACCTTGCTCGGGTCCCAGGTGTACGGTTCCTAAAATGGCTGCCATATACACGTCCACTGATAGGAGACGCGGAAGGTATTAAACTGATCAGAACAATACTAAACACACCACAAATAAGGTTTCTCTCCTGTATGGCTCCTCAAATGATGCTTAAGATTAGAAGCGGCTGAAAAGCATTTCTCACACTCCGAACAAAAATATATTTTTTTAACATTCTCTCCACTTTGAACGAAATGACGTTTGGAAAGAGATTAACATAATTAAACACAGGCAGTAAAAATACAGTTTTTAGCCATACACTGTAACTTTAAAACTACACATCCCATCTTCATAATTACATATTTGGAATCAGCACACTTAAAACATAAACATAACCAAAAATCAGCCAAATCCATCCAGGGGTTAAAAAGTTAGCTGGAGGTCCCTTTATGACCGACCGCAAGCACATTTTCCTGCCCAAAACAGTTCCATAGATTTGGTCTGTGCGGTCGGTCTATTTCAGGCTGAAAAAACGACTAAGTCCCATCGCCGAATGGGACTTAGTCTCTTCAGCTGAAATAAGGCTGAAAAAAACGGCTGAAAAAACGACTATGTCCGATCGCCGAATGGGACTTAGTCTCTGCAGCTGTAAAACCAGTAGGGGAGATGGTAGAGCTCAGCGGTGTTCGCGGAAATGTGTAGCCGATTTTAGTTCCATGAATTTGGCTACACATACCGCTGACCTCGTCGAATGATCAAATATGGCCGCCGCCACATGTTCGGCAAACGAACAAAGACCTCCCAGCATTGTCAATTAAGCTGCGGTTAACCGCAGCTTCTGGGAGGTAAATTGCCTGCACACTTCCACTTCTGGGTGGTCTGCCTGTGTGGTACTTGGTTCAGTAAGCCCCATTTACTGAACCAAGTGGGAAATAACCAGGCAGGCACAAAGGGTTTGCACCAGGTCTGGGGACACAGGGGACACCGTCTTAAAGGGGCCGTGTCCCCAACAAGTCTAGGGACACGGCCTTAAAGGGGCAGTGTCCCAATCTTCCTGATGTCCCAAAAAAGGTGTTTAAAGGGCCAGCACCAGTCACATAAAGAGTCCATAAGCCCCAATATGCCCACTGACAGTCTTAAAGGCCATACACACCAAATAAAAGTGCATACATTTTCACAATCTCCCAGGGGCCATAGTCATGCGGTAGGAGGCTGGCAAATAGGCTTCTCCACAACCCAGGGAAGCAGGGCAATTTGCCATTTAAAGGGCCCGTTACAAATAGCAGTTTGTAACAAGGTGTCAATCCATATCTGCCAAGTGACCCGATGTAGGGGACCAGTCCCTATTCTGCTCTGTGTCAGTGTGTACCAGGGAACCTTAGGACAGGTGTCAATCCATATCTGCCAAGTGACCCGATGTAGGGGGAACAGTCCCTATTCTGCTCTGTGTCAGTGTGTATCAAGGATCCATAGGACAGGTGTCAATCCATATCTGCCAAGTGGCCCTATGTAGGGGGACCAGTCTCTATTCTGCTCTGTGTCCGTGTGCATCAGGGGCTCTGAGGACAGGTGTCAATCCATATGTAAAGGTGTCAATATGTCATATGTCAGGTGTCAATCCATATTGATTGTGATTTAGGAATGTTAGGTGATTTCTGCCCTTTATGGATTAAAACCAGACTCTGTATCAACTGTGTAATTTTCCATGGGAGTTTTGCCATGGATCCCCCTCTGGCATGCCACAGTCCAGGTATTAGTCCCCTTGAAACAACTTTTCCATCACTATTGTGGCCAGAAAGAGTCCCTGTGTGTTTTAAAATTCGCCTGCCCATTGAAGTCTATGGCGGTTCGCCCGGTTCGAAAATTTCGTGTTCGCGACATCACTATTTGTAATCAGCGATGTCTCACGAGTACAACAGTACCACCCATTAACAGGTATTTATGGTGTTTTGGAAAGTTAAAGGGTCAAATATAGAACGTTCCATTTTCAAATTGAAATTTGCCAGATTAGTAATGTTACCTTTGATACGGTGTGGTAGCCCAGGAATGAGAATTACCCCCATAACGGCATACCATTTAAAAAAAGTAGACAACCCAAGATATTGAAAGTGAGGTATGTTTAGTCTTTAGTAGCCACTGAGGGAGGGAGTGACTGAGGGGGGTGACTGGTGACAGAGTGACTGAGGGGGGTGACTGGTGATAGGGTGACTGAGGGGGTGATAGGGTGACTGAGGGGGGGTGACTGGTGACTGAGGGGGGATGACAGGATGACTGAGGGAGAGGGTGACTGAGGGGGGGTGACTGGTGACTGAGGGGGGATGACAGGATGACTGAGGGAGAGGGTGATAGAGTGACTGGGGGGGGGGTGACTGATGACAGAGTGCAGTGCAGCAGGTGCAGGCAGAGTGGCCTCATGGGAGAAACCTGGCAGAATACACGCTCTGCGCCCCATGCTGATACACTCCATAACAACCTCCCTGGTGCTCACTGATGATGCTGGGAATCCCCTCCCTGTGTTCTGACTCCCTGAGTGAGCAGCCGGAGCCGCGAGGGAGAGAATTGTTATTGTGAACCAGCAGGAGGTACAGAGTGTGGGACCCCCCTACTGAGTGGCACCCTGAGCGGACAGCCCCCCCCCCTTAGTACGCCACTGGTGATAAGTGAAGTAAAGTTTCTGCCTGTCTTTCAGTAAAATTTTAACTGTTGAAGTACTTCACTTATATTATTTAGATTATATTAATTATACCACTCTGCAAACTTAAACGAATATCAAGTAGTTTCTGATTTAATAAAAACATTTCACATTTTCTTTTAACCCCTTCAGGACGGAGTCAATAGGACACGTTCTGATCAAAACAAAACGTAAACAAAGACTGGAATTTGCGCTATATGTCTGTTCAACCGTAATTCACTACTGTCACATTAAGTGCACCCACACTTATTATATATCATTTTGTTCAGGAGAAACAGGGCTTTAATTTATCATTAACTATTCATATATGGAACATAATTTATTATGAATAAAATGTGAGAAAGTAAGATTTTTTTTTAAATTTGTATTTCCGTCTGACATTTTAGCTGTGAATGTCATAATACTTTTAGGTTTTACTGCAAAAAAATGCACGTTTGTAATCAGCGATGTCTCACGAGTACAACAGTACCACCCATTAACAGGTATTTATGGTGTTTTGGAAAGTTACAGGGTCAAATATAGAACATTCCATTTTCAAATTGAAATTTGCCAGATTAGTAATGTTACCTTTGAGATGGTGTGGTAGCCCAGGAATGAAAATTATCCCCATTACGGCATACCATTTAAAAAGTAGACAACCCAAGATATTGAAAGTGGGGTATGTTTAGTCTTTAGTAGCCACTCAGTCACAAACACAATCTAAGATTACAATTCCTCCCCCCTTGTCCGCTGGGCGGATCACAATAGTGGGATCCGTTGCCAAATTTCTGACCAGGGTATGTTCTTCTCTTGACAAGTTGAAGTGCCTGGGTTGGTGCTGTCGTAGAATGGCATCTGTATCCCATTTAGTTGCTGAAAGAAAGGATTTTATGGACACTTGTGTAGCTGGCGGGTCAAAGGTACTCGGCGTCTTGAATAAATATGTAGTTCTTTCCATAGAAGTAGTCAATCTGGGCAATGCAGGGTTTTCAAAGAAATCCTTCAGCCTTATGGATCGGCCAAATTTAAATAGGTCGATTTCCCATTGGAATTTATTCGGAGGTGATGTTGGAATGAAGGATAAGCCTTTGCTCAAAACATGAGTCTCTACAGTGGTCAGTTCTCGATTTGATAAGTTGAACACCGGAGCTATTTGCGTGTCGGCGATTTGCCTTTGGGACCAGTGTATGTGTCCCTTTTGTCCACGTCTGGTGTTAGATCTTTTACGTGTTTGTTCATGCTCCTTGTGACCGTTGTAGACTGCAGTACCTTGTTTTGTTCCGAATCTTTGTCTAAAAAAAGAGGATGTCTGAGCTTGTGGCTGAATTCCTTCACCATCAGAGGCCGATTCCCCTGATGTCACATCAATAGTAGATATGTTTGGTTTTGTTATTCTGTTCCGAAATCGTCTTGGTCTCCCTTTCCGTTCACTTGATCGCCATCTGTACACTGTGCCCTCCTGGTAGTCCAGTTGCACGATTTCCATTTTCTGGCGTTTAAATTTTATGAGCTGATTCTTATATTTAAGAATTTCCTCACTTAGTTTAAGTAACATTTCAGTACCTTCTTGGGAGTTTAATTGAAGGGCAAATTCCATCTCTACATTTTGAATCTTTTTCTTAATATCTACCAGGTCTTCCCTAACATCCTGAATAGTCACCAGCATGAGATCTAAAGAACATTTATTTAAGACTGACGTCCAGTCACTACACACCCTTACTTTCATTCTGCCAATAGTGGGAATATTTCTTACCCTAAATCCACGGCGAATTTGTTTTGCTCTGTGATAATTTGACAGAAAGGTGCCATGTAGATCGAGGTCTACTTCCTTTTTCTTTCATTTCAGCAACTTAAAATATACATTGCGTAATGTTGTTGTAGTTGGTAATTGTAGGCTAGTAGTATTCCATAAGATTTCCTCTGCCTGAGCATCACTAAATTGAAGCGTACTTGCCTGGGATGCACATGTACTTATGTGTACTTATATTAATATTAAAATACACTATGTATGATGTTACACATATACATAAATATATATATATAGTGATGTCGCGAACCCGAAATTTTCGGTTCGCGAACGGCGAACGCGAACTTCCGCAAATGTTCGCGAACCGGCGAACCGCCCGAAACGCCATTGACTTCAATGGGGAGGCGAATTTTAAAACACACAGGGACTCTTTCTGGCCACAATAGGGATGGAAAAGTTGTTTCAAGGGGACTAACACCTGGACTGTGGCATGCCGGAGGGGGATCCATGGCAAAACTCCCATGGAAAATTACACAGTTGATACAGAGTCTGGTTTTAATCCATAAAGGCAGAAATCACCTAACATTCCTAAATCACAATCAATATGGATTGACACCTGACATATGACATATTGACACCTTGACATATGGATTGACACCTGTCCTCAGAGCCCCTGATGCACACGGACACAGAGCAGAATAGAGACTGGTCCCCCTTGGGTCACTTGGCAGATCTGGATTGACACCTGTCCTAAGGATCCCTGATACACACTGACACAGAGCAGAATAGGGAATGTTCCCCATAGGGTCACTTGGCAGATATGGATTGACACCTGTCCTAAGGTTCCCTGATACACACTGACACAGAGCAGAATAGGGACTGGTCCCCTACATCGGGTCACTTGGCAGATATGGATTGACACCTTGTTACAAACTGCTATTTGTAGCAGGGCCTTTATGTCTTAAATTGCCCTGTTTCCCTGGGTTGTGGAGAAGCCTCTTTGCCAGCCTCCTCCCGCATGACTATGGCCCCTGGGAGATTGTGAAAATGTATACACTTTTATTTGGTGTGTATGGCCCTTTAAGACTGTCGGTGGGCATATTTGGGCTTATGGACTCTTTATGTGACTGGTGCTGGCCCTTTAAACACCTTTTTTGGGACATCGGGAAGATTGGGACACTGCCCCTTTAAGGCCGTGTCCCCAGACTTGTTGGGGACACGGCCCCTTTAAGACGGTGTCCCCTGTGTCCCCAGACCTGGTACAAACCCTTTGTGCCTGCCTTGCTATTTCCCACTTGGTTCAGTAAATGGGAAATATTTCAGCTGCAGGGACTAAGTCCCATTCGGCGATGGGACTTAGTCGTTTTTTCAGCCTGAAATAGACCGACCGCACAGCCCAAATCTATGGAACTGTTTTGGGCAGGAAAATGTGCTTGCGGTCGGTCATAAAGGGACCTCCAGCTAACTTTTTAACCCCTGGATGGTTTTGTCTGATTTTTGGTTAT
>OW240913.1:56757420-56810065 GCA_933207985.1 Pelobates cultripes | reverse complement strand
CATAGAAAAAATAAATAAAAAAAAAGCATACCCTTATCCTAACCTAGCTATGCTTTTCCCTATCTTATGAACAGCAGCTACACTTTCCCTCCTCTTACTAAGCATGCAGCTTGAGAATGAATCTAAAATGGATGCTGTCCAGTAGGTGGGAGGGTCTGCTAGGGAGGGTGTGCTGCTAATTGGCTGGAATGTGTCTGCTGACGTGAGGTACAGGGTCAAAGTTTACTCAATGATGACGAATAGGGGGCGGGTCGAACCGCGCATATGTTCGCCCGCCGTGGCGAACGCGAACATGCTATGTTCGCCGGGAACCGTTCGCCGGCGAACCGTTCGGTACATCACTATATATATATATATATATATATATATATAATATATATATAAATACATTTCTATTTTAATTTTACACATGTCTAATATATTTTTTACATTTCCCACCAGCAGGTGACATTTCAGACAGTCCCCCTGCTGGCAGATCCACAGCCAGCTATAGGGGGCCATGTGATCGCTCTTTGAGAGCGATCACATGGCCCCCGGGGGCTTCTTTTGCCAGGGGAGGGCTGCCTGGGCTGTCAGGCAGTCCTCCCGAAGTGGAGCGCCGGGAAGGTAAGTAACCCGGGCGCTCTGGGGACTGCAGCCATTACTGCGTTCTATGCCACAGCAACGGCTTTAAAGCCCATTTAAATGGGGACGGCATAGAACGCCGTAACAGCGTTAACAGGTTAAAGGCCTGCCTGCTAATTGACCAGCTACAGGTGAGTGCCAATTAGTTAACTCTTAAATTAAATCCAAATTCTGGTCTTTTACACAGCAACTAGTGTTGTTCGAGCATTGGCCCACCCTGCTCTCCAAATGCTCCACCCCAGGTACCCATAACGTGTTTTGCAGAGCATCAGCAATGTATATTGCAAACTTTAACATCTCTCCCTGGGGCATTTAACTGAAAATTCTCTGGCTGCTGTTTAGCAAATCAGGCCTGATATATCTTCCATTAACCACTATTCCACTTTTTCGCTCACAAAATATATATAGATATATATAGATATCAAAATGCACATATAATGATATTGATTAAATAAATATATATATATATATATATATATATTTATAATTATATATATTTATATTGGAAAATGTATTCATACTTTCCGTAATTTTCTTTTCCTGGCTATTATTCATGGCAGCATATACACATGGGTTAGCCCACGATGTTTCAACTTCACTAGTGGAGAGTGCGCTGAAATCTTTTGGTACAGATAGAGAATGGCATTGAAAACCTCTCTGGTGCTAAATGCAAGACAACCATATTCTGTTGAAGTTCAGTAAATGGGGGTACACAGGATCAAGCCTGGAGTTCATACATTCACCTTGCTAAGGTACCAGCCACCAGCCACGGCACCATCTGTGCTAACATCACGGAAGCTCTTGCTAGAGGTTCGAATTATGGTTTAGTCAGAGCCTGTAAGACCAGTGGTAAGTCACAAATGTACTTCAACAACCTCAGTGCAGGCTTGTGTTTAATCACTGCTTACATGAAGCAAAGCACCAGAGGCTCCAATACTCAATGGGTATCCTACAGTACAAGTAGAGAGTGACATTGATAAGCATTCACCTGAGGCAGGATTCTGATGCTAAATGGAAGACAACCATATCCTGTTGAAAATTAGTGAATGGAGGTACACAGGATCAGGCATGGAGTTCACATTCACACATTCACCTTGCTGAGGTACCAGCCACCAGCAACAGCACTTTCTGTGCTGACACCGTGGAAGCTCCTGCTAGAGGTTAGAATGGTGGTTTAGTAAGAGCCTGTAAGACCAGAGGTAGGTCACATATGGACTTCAACACCCTCAGTGCAGGCTTGAATTTAATTGCTTCTTACATGAAGCAAAGCACCAGGGGTTCCAATGCTCAATGGGTACCCACCCATGTGTAAAGTGCCAATCTGTGCTCCTCTACAGTGTTATAATTCAGACCATATCAAGGCCTGATTGAGGAATAATTCCAACCTTTATTCTTGAGACCAACAGACAAATGCATGCCAAGTTTGTAATCTGTAAAGTATTAATAGGACTGTAAGAGGTTCTTAATGACCGTCTCAGGGATGCCTATACTTCTAGAGACACCAGCCTAAACACCAGAGCTTAAGGATCTTGGTGTGTCAAGGGACCCTGTAATAGGTCTGGATGTACTTGTCACATATTCAGCCGCATATAAAAATGTAATTAATGACATTCACTGTTCTGACAGGAAAGGTTGTGCTGAGCAACATTACTGTCCTGACAGGAAAAGTTGTGCCTAGCAGCAATCAAATCCACAGCAGGGTTTGTGCTGAGCAGCAATTATGCAAATGGGAACCTGGTAACTGCCTTTGGGGTCAGAGGGTGATTACAGCCTTATCAGATCCAGAGGAGAGGTATTTAGGACCACTTCTCATCCTGCTCAGTGCCCTGACATGGCTTCTGTTGTGGTTGTCCGAGAGCACGTTCCTGATTCAAGTTTCTTCTGGTTTTTTACTTTGGCTTTGATTTTGACTTCCCTGTATTCTGGTATCCCTGACTTCTGGCTTTCCCTTATCATTGTGTCTCTTTCTGTATCCCCTGACCTCGGCAAGTATCCTGACTATTCTTTGGTACGTTAAGTCCGGCCATTCTAAAGCCCGGTAATACGTTACCTATTAGTCATCTGTGTAACACAATTCTACGTGGTGGATCAACTAGTAATCCTGACATTACGACATGGCCATAAATCCTGTAGAATTGTATCAGCACATAGCTGCTTGCGAGAGAAAGCTAGTGGAGAATGATCACTGTATGGATCAGTTTGCCCAGGCTTTCAGTTCGCTCCTTACTTGAACAGTGCATATGCAACCTGCCGCATCTCCAACTGTGTCACCTCTGCCTAATGTACCTCCTGTAGTACATAAGGCACCTACTAACTCCCTATCTCCTCCCCTGCATTTTGATGGTAATATTAAAAAATGCCGGGGATTCATTGCTATACCTATCAAGGAGAGTTGCAGTTGAGGCAATTGACCGGAGACCATTCTCTCAACCCTTAATCACCCATGAAACCTTGCCCATTAACATGTCTATTGGTGCCTTACATAAGGAAGATATAATATTCCAAGTTATTGCATCTCCTTCTTGCCCTATCATATTAGGCTTTCCTTGGCTTAGTAAGCACAACCCCCATATTGACTGGGCTAATGGGGAAATATTGGAATGGGGCAAAGATTGTAATGGGAAGTGTATATTACACCTCACCAAGAGAGTGTGTACCATTAAATTACCCACTACTACACCTCAAACTCCCGAAGTTCCCATACAATACCGGGAGGTTAAGGAAGTATTTAGTAAGAGTCAGTCCAATATCTTACTTCCTCACAGGTCATATGACTGCTCCATAAATCTGTTACCCGGCGCTATGCCACCTAAAGGGGCAGTATATGCCTTATCGCCACAGGAGAGTAAAATAATGGAAGAATATATTAAAGACTCACTAAACAAGTGCCATATACGGAAATAATCCTCAGGCTTCTTTTTTTGTAGAAAAGAAAGATGGAGAATTACGTCCATGCATTGACTACAGAGCATTAAATAAGATTACTGTTAAGAATGCCTATCATATTCCTCTCATTTCCAAATTGTTTGATAGACTCCAGGGTGCTAAGATCTTTAACAAACTGGATCTCAGGAGTGCAAACAATTTGGTAAGAAACAAGGAAAATCATGAGTGGAAAACAGCATTTAACACTAGATGCGGGCACCATGACTACCTTGTTATGCCTTTTGGGCTATGCAATGCACCGACCGTATTCCAGGATTTTATTAATGATGTACTCAGGGATTATATCTATTCTTTTTTGTCCTGGTTTATTTGGATGATATCCTTATTTATTCCCCTGACACCAGCAAACCCTTCATATTGGAAGTTGATGCCTCAGAAACTGGGGTAGGGGCGGTTCTTTCTCAAAGGGAGAGTCAGGACACCCCTTTGCATCCTTGTAGTTTCTTTTCCAGAAAGTTGTCTCCCGCTGAGCGCAATTATGATATTGGCAACAGAGAATTGTTGTCCATTGTCCTAGCGCTTAAAGAGTGGCGACATCTTTTGGAAGGTTCCAAGGATCCCCTTTTGATCATTACGGACCATAAGAATTTGGCTTTTATAGGGGATGCTAAACGTCTATCTTCTAGACAGGCTAGATGGTCTTTGTTTCTGTCTTGCTTTAACTTCCTTATAACTTACAGACCTGGTCCCAAAGATGTGAAGGCTGATGCCTTGTCTAGACAGTTTGATATTGAGTCTTTACAGGAACACAAGACATCCCCTATCATGACTCCTGACTGTATCATCGCTTCTACTGTTCTTTCACTGTCTTTTCCCTTGCTTGGTGCTATAATAGAGGCTCAGTCTCCGGCACCATGCAATAAACCACTGGACAATTTGTTTGTTCCATTAGGTGAAAGAAATAATGTGCTGAGGGTGTTCCATGACAATGTGACTGCTGGACACCCAGGTATTAAAAAATCCATACTGTATAATAGATAGGATATTTTGGGATTCTGCTAGTATACCTACAATAGAGAACAAAACATAGTGCAAATATTGCTAAATATTATAAAACTTCCAATGATTGAAATACACTCACATATTCCAGAAAATTAAGCGTATTATGGGTGCCTCCCCTCGATGGAAATAGGGGGTTATCTCCTATTGATTTTCCTCCTCAAGTGATAGCCAATGGGGTATCCAGGTCAGCAAGAAGATCCACAAACAGCAACCAAGGAAATACTTCAAAGGCAATTTATTCACTTATAAAAATTAAGAAGGTGTACAAATAAAACATAAAAACAATATAAAAAAGATGCTAGTCCTACGCGTTTCGTCCTTATACAGAAAGGACTTCCTCAGGGACCTCTTTCATTAAAAATCAGTTAACAAGTACAAAGAGTAAAACAGCATCCTAAAACGCTAACAATCAAATGATCTTATATAGGGCTAATCCCTTCAAGTCATTGGTGGAATAGTGGGTGTCTTCTCATCTTGCAGTTCCAATTCGTTAAACTTTTCTTCTCCCCAGGTGTAACCGCTTTACCGGAATGAAAGGCCGGGTCCGTTCAAACATTAAGCCACTTCAGCTTAATGATCTTCTTGCTGACCTGGATACCCCATTGGCTATCACTTGAGGAGGAAAATCAATAGGAGATAACCCCCTATTTCCATCGAGGGGAGGCACCCATAATACGCTTAATTTTCTGGAATATGTGAGTGCATTTCAATCATTGGAAGTTTTATAATATTTAGCAATATTTGCACTATGTTTTGTTCTCTATTGTAGGTATACTAGCAGAATTCCAAAATATCCTATCTATTATACAGTCTTGTTATATGGTTATCAGCTGGGAGATAACCTTGGGAAGCAGTGTACCTATCAGTTAAGTTTTTTGTGTTTTCACACATTTTTTTTCACGGGTGTCCGTGGTTTTGTAATTAATAAATCCATATCTGTGATCACGAGAATTTTTGTGGCATTCCCTTAAAAACGATGTGAAGGACTATGTGCAGGCTTGTTCAGTTTGTGCTGTTTCTAAGGTCCCTCATAAGCTTCCTTGTGGTTTGTTGCAACCACTTCCTGTACCTAGTGTTCCACTTATCAATGGACTTCATTGCTGAACTTCCAAGTTCCAATGGCTATACCACTATTCTTATGGTGGTTGACCGTTTCTCCAAGATGGCTCATTTTATTCCACTTAAAAAATTGCCATCCTCTCAAGACCTGGTACTTATCTTTATAGTTGAGATTGCCCGACTGCATGGCATTCCTCACAATATTGTGTCTGATAGGGGCTCTCAGTTTATGTCTCGGTTTTGGAGGGCGTTCAGTGAACAGTTGGGCATTGAATTGTCTTTTTCTTTCGCTTACCATCCCCAAACTAATGGCAAGGCTGAGAGGGCTAACCAGTCATTAGGGTTATATCTGCGTTGTTTTGTAAATAGCACTCAAGATAATTGGTCCGAATTACTACTCTGTGCCAAGTTTGCTAGGAACAATGCTACCCATGACTTTTCTGGTCACAGCCCATTCTTTGTTAATAACGGTCGTCATCCTACTGTCCTGCCGGTTGTTTTCTCCGAGACAACTATCCCTGATTTGGATGATCGCCTTTCTTCTATCCATGATACTTGGACCAAACTTCATTCCACTCTCAAAACTACGGCTGAATGCTTCAAGTTCTATGCGGATAAACGGCGGGGTGCCAACCCCGTTTACCAAGTGGGTGACAGGGTATGGTTTTCATCGCGCAACATCAAATTGAAAATTCCTAGTATAAAGTTTGCACCCAGATTCCCGGGCCCCTTTCGTATCCTTTAGAGGATTAACCATGTGTTATATTCTCTGGCCCTCCCGGCCTCATTATGTATTCCAAATACCTTTCATGTGTTGCTACTCAAACCTCTTGTTTGCAATACAGGGAGTGCAGAATTATTAGGCAAATGAGTATTTTGACCACATCATCCTCTTTATGCATGTTGTCTTACTCCAAGCTGTATAGGCTCGAAAGCCTACTACCAATTAAGCATATTAGGTGATGTGCATCTCTGTAATGAGAAGGGGTGTGGTCTAATGACATCAACACCCTATATCAGGTGTGCATAATTATTAGGCAACTTCCTTTCCTTTGGCAAAATGGGTCAAAAGAAGGACTTGACAGGCTCAGAAAAGTCAAAAATAGTGAGATATCTTGCAGAGGGATGCAGCACTCTTAAAATTGCAAAGCTTCTGAAGCGTGATCATCGAACAATCAAGCGTTTCATTCAAAATAGTCAACAGGGTCGCAAGAAGCGTGTGGAAAAACCAAGGCGCAAAATAACTGCCCATGAACTGAGAAAAGTCAAGCGTGCAGCTGCCACGATGCCACTTGCCACCAGTTTGGCCATATTTCAGAGCTGCAACATCACTGGAGTGCCCAAAAGCACAAGGTGTGCAATACTCAGAGACATGGCCAAGGTAAGAAAGGCTGAAAGACGACCACCACTGAACAAGACACACAAGCTGAAACGTCAAGACTGGGCCAAGAAATATCTCAAGACTGATTTTTCTAAGGTTTTATGGACTGATGAAATGAGAGTGAGTCTTGATGGGCCAGATGGATGGGCCCGTGGCTGGATTGGTAAAGGGCAGAGAGCTCCAGTCCGACTCAGACGCCAGCAAGGTGGAGGTGGAGTACTGGTTTGGGCTGGTATCATCAAAGATGAGCTTGTGGGGCCTTTTCGGGTTGAGGATGGAGTCAAGCTCAACTCCCAGTCCTACTGCCAGTTCCTGGAAGACACCTTCTTCAAGCAGTGGTACAGGAAGAAGTCTGCATCCTTCAAGAAAAACATGATTTTCATGCAGGACAATGCTCCATCACACGCGTCCAAGTACTCCACAGCGTGGCTGGCAAGAAAGGGTATAAAAGAAGAAAATCTAATGACATGGCCTCCTTGTTCACCTGATCTGAAACCCATTGAGAACCTGTGGTCCATCATCAAATGTGAGATTTACAAGGAGGGAAAACAGTGCACCTCTCTGAACAGTGTCTGGGAGGCTGTGGTTGCTGCTGCACGCAATGTTGATGGTGAACAGATCAAAACACTGACAGAATCCATGGATGGCAGGCTTTTGAGTGTCCTTGCAAAGAAAGGTGGCTATATTGGTCACTGATTTGTTTTTGTTTTGTTTTTGAATGTCAGAAATGTATATTTGTGAATGTTGAGATGTTATATTGGTTTCACTGGTAATAATAAATAATTGAAATGGGTATATATTTGTTTTTTGTTAAGTTGCCTAATAATTATGCACAGTAATAGTCACCTGCACACACAGATATCCCCCTAACATAGCTAAAACTAAAAACAAACTAAAAACTACTTCCAAAAATATTCAGCTTTGATATTAATGAGTTTTTTGGGTTCATTGAGAACATGGTTGTTGTTCAATAATAAAATTAATCCTCAAAAATACAACTTGCCTAATAATTCTGCACTCCCTGTAAATATACTGTCTCAAGTGTCCCTCCTCCTCCCTTAGTTGTTTCTGGAGTATGAGGTCTCTTCCATAATTGATTCCAGGTTTTCTTGGGGCACTTTACAGTACTTGGTGGATTGGAAAGGTTATGGACCAGCTGATCGTTCTTGGGTTCCAGCTGATATACATGCTGGCCACAGGATTCGCTATTTCCACACCAAGTTTCCTCTCAAGCCTGGTCCTGTCCGCCCGGTGGGCATTGTTTAGGTGGGAGGTAATGTCGCGTATTCATCCATATATAAAAATGTGATTAATGAGATTTACTGTTCTGACAGGAAAAGTTGTGCCAAGCAACATTATTGTCCTGACAGGAAAAGTTGTGCCGAGCAGCAATCAAATCCACAGGAGGGTTTGTGCTGAGCAGCAACTATGCAAATGGGAACCTGGTAACTGCCTTTGGGGTCAAAGGGCGATTACAGCCTATCAGATCCAGAGGAGGGGTATTTAGTACCAGTTCTCATCCTGCTCAGTGCCCTGTCGTGGTTTCCTTTGTGGTTGTCTGAGAGCGCATTCCTGATTCAAGTTTATTCTGGTTTTTGACTTTGGCTTTGATTTTGACTTCCCTGTATTCTGGTATCTCCGACTTCTGGCTTTCCCTTATCATTGTGTCTCTTTCTGTATCCCCTGACCTCGGCAAGTATCCTGATTATTCTTTGGTACATTAAGTCCGGCCATTCTAAGGCCTGGTAATACGTTACCTATTAGTCATCTGTGTGACACAATTCTACGTGCTGGATCAACTAATCCCGACAGTACTGGAATATCCCTTGGAGGTTCCAGATTCATCTTGCTTATCATAGGAGTTTAGAGTGTTTGTTGCCTTCCACCGTCTCCTTTGAATTTCCTTAGGAACGTTGAAGACAGGAAAAATATGTACAGACTGAAATTCCAAATTTAAATGAGTGTATCCTGACCTTGAGCATTCTGGTCCTAAAAATTAGAAAATAAAAATCTTCTGGATCTGGTAGTTCAAGAAGTGGCCATCAGATCTACATAGGGTATCAGCCAAATCTGAGTTAACCCTGAGGATATGTCGGAACAAAGTTGCCATTCCACCTTGACCACTGTTACTTGGCTCAGGTAATCAGCCATTGTATTTGCGCCAGTGGTTGTTCTCCTGTGCCCTGCTCATCATGGGCTGAAATTGCTTCATCAATAAGTGGCTGTGAGATCCACCTGGACGATGGATACATTTGCATTGCTATTTGAGCAAATACGGACCCACTTGTTCTTCAGCAACCTTCCAAAGTGAGGAAGAGCCCTGAAAATAATATTCCATAACCTTGGATGGAAATATTGTTCCTTCCCTTATCCACAGACCTTGTGTAACATGGTCCAGACAATGTGTATCCAATTCTTGAAAACTGGAATCTGAGCTTACAGTTGCCCAATTAAGTACTGTTCATAGGAAACCCAGAGACATATTCTCTCCTTCAGCTACCAAGTAAGGTGTCACTTCACTGATGGTGACATCGTCAGTGGCTGACTCCAATTCATCTTTCTCTTGTTTAACTGAGATAGGAAGGACCCTTGTGGAATCCTGAGATGCCATTGAGCCTATTGAGTCTGATGGTGGAAGCCAGGATTCCTAGTAGTTGCATCTACTTTCTTGCAGTTACCAAGCGAAAATGAATAAACTGGAAGAGAAAACTTCCACTATCTGTGGAACTGTTCCTGGGATAGGGGAAAGCAAAGTATAGAATACTCCACCCAGAAAAGTCATCCTCTGAGCTGGCGTGAGACTGTGCTTTTTGGTATTCATCAAGCAGCCAAACTTCAGGCATTCTGAAAGAACTCTATCCCTCTGTGCACCTACCTTCTGTGCGTCTGAGGCTACCAGTAGTAGATCATCCAGATAATGGAACCAGGTGGTGTTCTGGACTCTTAAGCACACATAAGGCTATTGGGGCTGCATTGAGGCCAAATGGTAGAGCACGAATTGGAAGTTCTCTTCTGAGAAAATGCTGAAGATCTAGTTTGATTGGAATGATAGTAAGCATCCTTGAGAGATAGAGATAAGGAACTTGTCCTTCCAAAAAGCTGAGGATATGGATCTGATTTACTCCATCCCGAAGACTCTGTCATTCAGCCTATTGTTGGCCCTTCTTAGGTCCAGTATATACTTCCATGTGCCTTTACTTTTAGCATCAGAAGAGAGGCAAACATTGTCCCAGGAACCGCTCTTGTTAAGGGACCAAAGAAATTACATCTTGGTCCAGAAGGTTTCATACATACTCCTTTGGTGCTATACCGTTGAGGAATCTGTCTGAGTTATCTTGTTGGTATAGAGACTTCTGTGTCTGAAGAAAAAACTCCAGTCTATATCCATCTGGACTATGAATACCACCCAAGTTTCCAGAATGTGACGAGCCCAGGTATGTCTGATCAGAATAAATAAGGCTCCTAGTACTGGAGAACAGACACAAGTTAATTGATGAAGAGCAAAATGACTGCTTCATAGCTTTATTAGAACCTTGAAAGGCAGGTTACCAACTGCCACGAGTTACCCCTTGAGTCTAACCTGCAGGGTCAGTAATGTATCACAGAAATACTGGTCACTGGAGGTTCTCCTGTCTGACCCTGAGGAGCCAGATTCTTGGATCTTCAGTCCTGAGGTACAAAAGGTATTTTGCCCTCAGCTGCCTTTAAGTGAATTCATCAAAAGCTTTCCCAAATGCTGTAGATAACGCCATTTGTTTGAGAGAATATCCTAGTTACAACTAAGGAAGCTTCTGTGAAGAAGTCACTTGTAACCTGAAGACTCCAGACTGCATTTTCAATCTTGGCTCTTAATAGCTCTATCCACAGTAGCATTATATCTTTAAACACTCTTTTCATGGTTCTAGAAACAGCAGTGAAAATTACAGCTGGATGACAACCTGCATCAGCAGACGTATAAATTTGGACAGGTCTACGTCCAGTTTTGCGTAAAAGCGAGTTGTCAAGCGGTAGCCTTATCCCACCTGTCATGTGGCTGCACCGGTATAGGTGATGCTGAAGCTGCTACCTTATGGAGACAGTCAGAGCATAACTGTTTTCTTACACTGCTTTCTCATCAGAACCAAAACCTGGTGTACATTCAGAAAAATACCTTGCAACTTTCCTTTGTCAGCTATGCTAGCATGTCTTGTGGCTGTGCAGCTATAGGTGAAGCTGAAGAAGTTACCTTCTGAAGACAGGCAATGCCTAACAGTTTTCTTACCACTAAATTCCCATCACCATCAGAACATGGTGTAGATTCAGACATAAAATGAACAAAAAAAAAAATTACGAAAGAAATCGGACAAATTTCGTGAAATTCGGATATTCAGATGCTTACAAATGTCCGAAGTTCGAATTGCCGAAGTTCTAAACTGGGTTAGGGGGGTTAAAGTCCGAATTACCGAAGCTTTAAATTGCAGAAGTGCGAAGTTCCGCATTGCCGAAGTCCTGAATTTCATAGCTGCATTTGATACAGTTCCACACAATAGGTTAGTGTTCAAACTCAAAGAAATCGGTCTTCATGAAAATGCTTGTTCTTTGGTAAAACATTGGCTTAAAAATAGAGTACAAAGAGCTGTCATTAATGGTAAATTTTCAAGCTGGACAGAGGTGGCAAGTGGTGTTCCTCAGGGTTCTGTTCTGGGACCCCTTGAATTTAACATGTTTATAAATGATCTTGAAAAAAGCATTGAAAGTCATGTTTCAGTGTTTGCAGATGACACAAACCTCTGTAAAGTAATACAATGTGAGCAAGATATTACTTTGCTGCAGAGGGATTTAGAGAGACGGGGGCTAGGCTCTCAAATGGCAGATGAAATGTAATGTAATATTGAAAAAATTACACTTCGGCGTAAAGAATGCACAAGTAATATATACCCTTAATGGAAGCAAATTACGGATAACAACACAAGAAAAGGACTTGGGAATTGTTATAGACAACAAACTATGCAACAATGTGCAATGTCAATCAGCAGTGGCTAAGGCCAGTAAGGCATTGCCATGCATGAAAAAGGGCATTCATTCTCGGGATGAGAATATCATTTTGCCTCTGTATAAATCACTGGTAAGACCACATATTGAATATGCTGTGCAATTTTGGGCACCTGTTCAAAAGAAGGATATTATGGCACTAGAAAAAGTGCAGAGGCGGGCTACAAAATTAATAAAAGGAATGGAACATATCAGCTATGAAGAAAGGGTCACAAATTTAAACCTCTTTAGTTTAGAAAAACGTCGCCTGAGAGGGGATATGATAACATTATACAAATATATTCAAGGCCAATAAAAACCATTGTGTGGAAATCTAGTCACAAACTAGACTTTACATAAGACACGAGGTCATGCATTTAGACTGGTAGAAAGAAGATTTTGTCTAAGGAAAAGAAACGTTTTTTTTACTGTAAGAACAATAAGGATGTGGAATTCTCAGCCTGAAGAAGTGGTTTTATCAGATTTCATACAGATGTTCAAACAGCAACTTGCATACTTGCAAAAACAGGATATTCAAGGTTATAATTTTTCAATGTAGGGTAATAACTTCTTGATCCAAGGATAAATCTGACTATTCTGTGGTCAAGAATGATTTTTTTTTCTTAGTTTGTTGCAAAATTTGAAGTGCTTCAAACTGTTTTTTTTTGCCTTGTTTTGGATCAACAGCAGAAAACAGATGTGAGGAAGGCTGAACTTTATTATTATTATGATATTTATATAGCGCCATCAAATTCCGCAGTGCTTTACAATGGGTGGACGAACAGACATGTAGTTATAACCAGACAAGTTGAACACACAGGAACAGAGGGGTTGAGGACCCTGCTCAATGAGCTTACATGCTAGAGAGAGTGGGGTAAAATGACACAAAAAGGTAAGGATAGTATTAGACTAGTGACAATTGCAGAAGAGGAATCAGTCAAGAGCTATAAACAGTTTAATTGATACGCTTTATGAAGAAGTGGGTTTTTAATGATTTTTTGAAGGAGTCGAGACTGGGTGAGCATCTAACGGAGGAGGGAAGCGAGTTCCACAAGAATGGTGCAGCCCTCGAGAAATCTTGAAGACGAGCATCAGAGTTGGGAGTACGGACAGAAGATAGACGCAAGTCTTCAGCAGATCGTAAGGGCCTAGATGGGACATACTTGTGTATAAGGGATAGGTGGGAGCAGCATTATGTAGAGATTTGAAAGCAAGAACCAGAATTTTAAATTGAGCTCTATATTTTATAGGAAGCCAATGTAGGGACTGACAGAAGGGTGAGGCATGGGAGGTGCGGGCGGACAGGAGGATGATGCTCGCTGCCGCATTCATTATGGACTGCAACGGAGCAAGTTGGGAGCACGTAAGACCACTGAGAAGCGGATTACAGTAGTCAAGGCGAGAAAGGACAGTGGAATGGACCAACACCTTAGTCGCATCTGGCGTTAAATAGGGGCGGATGTGCGCAATGTTTTTGAGATGGAAATGACTGGATTTGGCGATAGATTGAACATGAGGCTTGAAGGAGAGGTCCGAGTCAAAGAGAACACCTAGGCAGCGCGCCTGCATTGTGGAACTGATGGTAGCACCATTGACTTGGAGGGAGACAGACACAGGAGTAACAACACTTGATGGAGGAAAAACCTGAATTTCAGTTTTGGTCAAGTTTAATTTAAGGAAGTGGGCTGCCATCCAGTTAGAAATAGTAGAGAGGCAGTCAGAGACACTAGTCAAGAGGGACGGGGAGAGGACAGGTAGATTTGCGTGTCAACTGCATAGAAATGATATTAGAAGCCAAAAGAGCTAATGAGTTTACCAAGGGAGGCAGTATAGATGGAGAACAGTAGACTGAACCTTGGGGGACACCAACAGAGAGGAGTTGGGGAGAAGAAGCAGAGCCAGAGAAAGAAATACAATAGTGAAAATTCTCAAACAAAAATTATAGTGCAACAATCACCTAGGTGGGCCACAATCACGACCTAAAAATACAGCAACAAACAAATAAACATGTAATGATGAGAGCACACAAGTAAATAAAATTAATACTACCCACAATTGGTATTCAAATTATTCCCTGAAACAAAACAAGGGAAAAAATACATAGCGTGATAAAGTTTAAAACTGTGTATCAAATATTGGTCCCACTCACATATAAAGAGCCACTTAAAAAGCTGGCTCAGACTGCATGCCTTGAACAATTTGGAATTGCAATGGACCCTTCTCCGTATTCTGTGTAAAGTACCTCCAGGACGCAGATTCAAGGGGTTACAACGATTTATTATTCCAGAAAAACAGGAAACAAATTAAAATTCAGTAATACTGAAAGAAAGTCCAATAAAAACAGGAATCCACAGCACCTGACGCGTTTAGGCTTTAAGCCTTCGTCAGAGGTGATGTATATGTTCGTGGCTTGCAGTCTTTTAAATGCTTATTATGGCGCCTTTTTCACCGTGATTCTGGCACTTCACTTCCGGGTTCTGCATCCAAGCGTCATCTGCGACCTCACGCTTTGACGCCACTTCCTGTCCCGGTCACTTTGTTTCCGGTATATACGTCTGGACGTGTGTGAAACGTCCCACGTTACCCTCTTATGAAAATATTACTTAATTGGCAAAATAAAGCAAAAAAGAAGATACAATATTCTACATTAAATTACATAATACATCAAATCTAATTGCATTTTTGTGTTATTAATTGACCAATATATAAAAATACCATAAGTGATATTATATCCATCTTACCTTATATTATTCCAATAAATACAGTTATAAAGGCAAAAAAACTTAAAATTTTAAAAATTATCAATTAAAACATTAGTGATGGAGATATTATATTAAATGTAGTTATCTAAAATAAAGAAAAGAACATAATTAATACCATATCTTTTATCTTATAAAATATTTAATACAGAAAATGAGCACTTAAATAGAACAACCTAAAAAATATACATATCTATATATGATCTAAAAAAATGCACAGTATATTATACTTAAAAAACTTTAAATTCTAATTACCATCTATCAGTTAAAAGCAGACCGTAGAAATATATATTACATGATTATAAATACTTATTAATTTCAAAATCCACGTTCAAGCCTTTTGTGTATCATACTATCTAGCTCGAACATCCATTTAATTTCTGCTAGACCTAACTTATAATCTTTATCTCCTCCTCTCCAGTGAACATTAATCTTGTCTATACCTATAAATTCTAGTCCGTTTGGGTCCCCATTGTGAGCTTCTAGACAAATTTTCTCTGGATGTTATAAATATGCTCTTTTATTCTTGTCTTTAAAGTACGTGTTGTCGAGAGGGGGCGTGGCCTCAGACTCGTAGTGCCTGCGCTCCGTGCCCTCGGCCTATTAATTGCAATAATTAGAGACAACCGCCGCACTGACATGGGCAGAAATAAGAAGCTTTTGCACCACGGGACACCCTCGACCGGCTCTCCGCGCAGATACACCGGCACCCTGGATGATTATGTATCCACGCTGGCGGACCTTAGAGGAGCTAGGCAGGCAGCTAATATGGCGCCGACATCCCCAAGGACTGAAAGCGCGGGAGTTTCGTCGGAGGAGGGAGACCGGAGTGACGCGCTGTGTTTGATCAGGCAAGAACTTACCTGGATCTCTACACACATGCTCATGAAGGCTGACAGTAATAGCCTGCTGCAGGAATTCAGATCGGCAATCAGGGAGGAGATTTCTGCAATCCGGGCGGACCTCTCTGCTGTGGAGGTAAGAGTTGATGCCTTGGAGACTGAGGCACAGGCGATCCGTTCACAACATAGGTTGCCTGAAATAGCTGCCACAAGGCAGGGGAACCTCCTTTTAACCCTGAGGTGACAGGTGGAGGATTTGGAGAACCGCAGTCGTCATCAGAACATCCGGATCAGGGGGCTGCTGGAGCCGGACGCGGTCCCACTGCAGGATACGGTGCGGGCCCTCTTCAGACACATCCTGGGCCAAGAGTGCCCGGAAGATATTCAATTTGACCGGATTCACAGAGCCCTGGGCCCTCCACGCCAGGATGGGAAACCCAGAGACGTCCTGTGTTGTCTGCATGCCTATAGATTGAAGGAGTCTTTGATGGTCACCGCTAGGGGCACTGACAGGATCATGTTCCAGGGTGCTGAGGTGGCACTGTTCCAGGATCTGTCCAGCCTGACACTGGATGCCAGGAGAGCGCTCCGGCCCATTACCGCTGCCCTTCGGGAGAAGAATGTCCCCTACCGCTGGGGGTTCCCTTTTAGCCTTCAGATCAAGCATGGGAATTCGTGGCTATATATCCGTTGGCCTGATGATGTCGCCCCGACGCTGAGGACCCTCCGCATTCCCCACATACGCACCCGCCCCTACGCCTGAAGGATCCTGGGGCGACCACCGATGCAGCATAGGGCTCCACTTGATAGGGGGTCGCCCACGGGTATGACTAGGCGGTGGTTGGGCCCACTCTTGCCTAATAGTAGCAAGTCTAACAGTAGCAGCAACCATTCGACCTCCACATAGATATAGGTTCACTTCACTTTAGACCGGCCGGGGGCCGGTAGAGATAGGTACAGCGGGCACAGATATAATTACCACCTTACCTGACAGCCACGTGGCTTTCTGCATGGGTTCCGCGCACAACTCCTTGGACCGACTGGGGACACTAGACGGGAGGACCGCGGGAGACTGGGTCTCCCTTCCGGACTCCGAGTGGGAGAAGATTCACATCCTCGCTCATCAAAGCGCGACCAGCGCAAAACTGCAAGAGCTTAATTACAAGCTCATGACGAGTTGGTACAGGACGCCCTACCGGCTTTTCCGTATGGGTCTGATACCCACGCCCAGCTGCTGGAGATTCGAGGCGGATGATAGAAACATAGAATGTGACGGCAGATAAGAACCATTCGGTCCATCTAGTCTACCCAATTTTATACTTTCATTAGTCCCTAGTCTTATCTTATAGTTAGGATAGCCTAATGCCTATCCCTACACATTTGGTGGTCGTGCCCCTATATAGCGGCCTTCTAGCAACAAATACACAACAAACTACGGGAGATCCTGGACTCAGACGTGCCGATGCAGCCTCTCCAGATGCTCCTCCACCATACCACGATGCCCCTGGGTGCGTACAAAAAGTCTCTCACGAGGTACCTCCTGAATGCTGCCAAGAGCCTGATCCCGGCTCGCTGGAAGACACGTACGGTACCAACATTATCAGACTGGATGGAAGCAGTAGAAGAAATCTACACCATGTAGAGCCTCACGGCGAACCTACGGGGGACAGGGGAGAAATGCACCCGACTGTGGGTGCCCTGGATTGAATACATGGCCCGTAGATCGGCAGGACGGTGAGCGCGGGAGACCTGGTGGGTGAGCGGCCGACTGGAAACTTGGGGTTGGGATAGAGGCTGGAGGTGTGTCGGCGGACCCTCTCCCCCCCAGCCGTGGCAGATTTTCTCTCTACCTACCCCCCCGATCTCCTACTTAGAAAACAACGCCTTATACGGAGCACTCGAGCTTAACTGGCACTCTCCCCCTACGGACTGTTGCCTGACTACACATGGACTGTCACCTGACTGTACACGTACTGTCACCTGACTGTACACGGACTGTCACCTGTCTATACACGGACTGATACCTGACTATACACGGACTGTCACCTGCCTATACACGGACTGTCACCTGCCTATACACGGACTGATACCTGATTATATACGGACTGATACCTGACTATACTCGGACTGTTCCCGGACGCGACCATATTGGCGTAAAACAAGTGACTGTAGTACCAGAATATATTCCTTGCACGGAACACTCGAGCTTCACTGGCACTCTTTCCCGATGGACTGATGCCTGCCGATACACGGACTGTTCCCTAGCGTGTCCATATTGGTGTAAAACAAGGGACTGAAGTTCCAGAATATACTCTGAGCTCTACACACGGGCTAGTTCTAAAACAGGCCATTTGTTTGGCTGTAGTGGATGCGATAGGGAGTGACTAGCGCGCCAGACAGTCCACTCTAAGCCCGACCTTTCTATTCATGTTTGATATTCATGTTACTAGGCAAATGTTACAATGTTTGGATCTCACAGTTACTAATTGTTGTTCCTCTAAAGACTGAGGCTGAGGGAAGGTATATTAACCAGCAAACTGTGGGTTAGTGCACCAGGATGTATTGTACTTTGCTGGAATATATACGCTTTTTTTTCATCTTCTGTATGTACACGTGTATTCAAAGCCTCATTAAAATAAAATAATGATTGTCAAAAAAAATAAAATAAAGTACGTGTTGTCTTCCCTATATATTAATAGCCACATTGGCAACTCAGCAAATAAATCACATCCTCACTGGAGCAAGTGATAAACGATTGTATTAAATATTCTTTTTTCGTAACAACTGATGAAAACTTTTCTACTTTTCTATAATTGTTAAATCTAAACGTACAGCCTCTACAGGTACCACAATTATGGAAACCCTTACTTCCCTTAAAAAAATTTCCTTCTGTTCCGGTCTTCTCTTTATCTAAAAAACTTTTGGTTAAAATTTGTTTAAAATTATTCGCTCCTCTAAATATAAATCTTGGTTGGGAGTCTAAAAAAGGAAGGATATCTGGATCTTCTTTAAGGATATGCCAATGTTTTTTGATCACTTTTTGTAATAGATAATTATTGGAGCTATAGTCAAAAATAAGAGGATTTTTTTCTCTTTTTCTTTCTTATTCTTATATTTTAAAAGTGATTGTCTTTCTTCTTCCCCAATCTCTTTCTCTATTTTTTCCAATAGTTCTTTGACATATCCCTTTTCAATTAATTTTTGTTTCAAAATATCCGCTTGTTTAAAATATTCCGCTACTTCAGTACGGTTTCTTTTTATTCTTAAAAATTGTCCCTTGGGTATGTTGCTCAACCAGGGCCTAAAATTACAACTTTCCAAGTTAATGAAACTGTTAACATCGACCGTCTTAAAAAGTTTTGCTCGTTATTACATTATTATCTATATATACTAAAAGGTCTAAAAAATGTATTTGCTCCATGCTAATATCATAAGCTAAATTAATATTAAAAAAATTAAGATTAAGAGAGGCAATGAATTATTCTAAGGTTTCTTTGCTGCCTTTCCATATAATAAAAATATTGTCTATATAGCGTTTATATAGGACCAGATTTGCCCCAATGTCCAATCTGGAGAAAATAAATTTTTCTTCCCAGAAGAACATAAAAAGGTTGGCATAACTTGGGGCAAATCTGGTCCCCATCGCCGTTCCTTGTATTTGGAGAAAAAATGTATTCTCGAACCAGAAAAAAAATATTTTTCAAGATAAAATCAATTCCTTTCACTCAAAAATCAATTTGAAGGTCATCCATGTCTTCAGCTTTCTTTAGATAAAATGTTACTGCTTCACAACCGTGCTCATGTTTTATTATTGTATACAGACTCTTTACATCACAAGTGGCCATGATAAAGTTGTTATGCCATTTAAAATTATCTAAAATCTGCAGAAGGCTCATAGTGTTTTTTAGATATGCTGGGCATTCAGTAACCTTTTTTTGTAAAAACTGATCTATGTACTGAGACAAAGGCAACAGCAGCGATCCAATCCCGGATACTATGGGTCTGCCTGGAGGATTGGTATCGTCTTTGTGCACCTTGGGTAGTACATAAATCACCGGTATTCTTGGGTATTTTGTGTCTAAAAATTCATATTATTTTTTTGTTAAAATGCCTGTATCTAAACCTTCATCTAAAAATTCTTTATATTTTAATTTAATTGCAGGAAGTGGATTACTTAAAAGTTCTTTATATGTTTGTTCATCTTCAAGTTGTTTAAAAATCTCTCTTAAATATTTCTCTTTTTGCCACACCACAACTCCTTCACCCTTATCTGCAGGTTTAATAACTATTGATTTATCATTTTTCAAATCTTTTAGTGCTCTTTTTTCTTCTTGTGTTAAATTCTCTTGATATTTATTAATGGTTTTAATTTTCTTAATATTTTGGAACATAACATCTCAAATGTTTTCATTACATCTGATTTACAACTAACCGGATAAAAGGAAAATTTAGTTTTTAAAGAGGTGTGGGTAAAAATACTATTACTTTCTAAAGAATTGTTTTCTGGTTCTGGAACAATATTAAAAAACTTTTTTAAACATAATTTTCTTAAAAACTTGTTAAGATCTAAAAATGATTCAAATTTATCCAGATTGCAGCTTCAGGTGTTGGCGTTTTTAGGAACAGCAGGGTATTATCGGAAATTCGTCACTAACTATAGCGCCCTGGCCAAACCCCTGACCGACCTGACCCGTAACAACCTTCCCCGCCAAGTAACCTGGACCCCGGAGTGTGAGCAGGCATTGATCGATGCCCCTGCCTTGGCAATCCAACTAAACGTTTTCTTGTTCACACAGACGCTTCTAAGTTTGGATTGGGAGCAGTACTGAGCCAAGTCGGGGCCGATGGCGGAGAACATCCCGTGGCTTACATCAGTCGCAAGTTGTTACCCAGAGAAGTAAGCTATGCCGCCATCGAGAAGGAATGCCTGGCTGTGGTGTGGGCCCTGAAAAAATTGCAGACGTATTTGTATGGACAGCCCTTTTCCTTGCTCACGGATCACAACCCGTTAGTATGGTTGAACCGGGTGGCTGGGGACAATGCCAGGCTCCTGCACTGGAGCTTGGCACTGCAGCCCTTTGACTTTAACATTCAGTACCGCCCGGGCAAACAGAATGGGAACGCTGACGGGTTGTCAAGACAAACAGACTTGGAGAAATGATCCGTGAGCATCCCCGGACATCCCCAAGCCGATCCGTGTTGGATCAGACTGTGTATGCCGGCTTGTAGGCAAGGGGGAGCAGTGTAGCGGATGGTACTGCGGCTGTCCTTAAAGACTATGAGAATCCTGCAATTCGTGTTTTGTTTCTGCTTTGTATTTAATTGTAAATGGCATTCGTATGATTGTTCGGTAGTTTCCATCTGTATTTCATACGAATGGCAATTACCGAACTAATAGACCACCCCAGAGTGAAGTGTGTCTCTCATTAAGCTGCAAAGTACTTGCTAACAGCAGACTAGTGGGCAGTTTATGGATGTATCTGGGTGGCAGCCATTCGGCATGAGAACAGGTGGCGGCGGCCATCTTACGCACGAAAGGCTCAGCTGTGTTTGGTCGTCGTGTGTCTGGAACTCAAATCGGACACTCGATTACCCGAACACCGCTGACACCTCCAGAGCTCCATAACTCACGAACGGGAAGATGAATCAGCCCCCCGTTCGGTGAGTTTGGAGTACCGAATGAGGGAAGTTATGCGAATGTAACTATAATAGTTGATGGCAGGTTTTTATGTGTCTTTTACCTCCAGAACGGAGACCGACCGCAGGGCCAAAACGCATGGAATCATTTTATATGGACTAGATTTATAGTTTATATAGGACTAGATTTGCCCCAATGTCCCATCTGGACAAAATAAATTTTCTTCCCAGAAGAACATAAAAAGGTTGGCATAACTTGGGGCAAATCTGGTCCCCATCACCGTTCCTTGTATTTGGAGAAAAAATGTATTCTCGAACCAGAAAAAAAATATTTTTCAAGATAAAATCAATTCCTTTCACTCAAAAATCAATTTGAAGTTTATCCATGTCTTCAGCTTTCTTTAGATAAAATGTTACTGCTTCACAACCTTGCTCATGTTTTATTATTGTATACAGACTCTTTACATCACAAGTGGCCATGATATAGTCGTTATACCATTTAAAATGATCTAAAATCTGCAGAAGGCTCATAGTGTTTTTTAGATATGCTGGGCATTCAGTAACCTTTTTTTGTAAAAATTGATCTATGTACTGAGACAAAGGCAACAGCAGCGATCCAATCCCGGATACTATGGATCTGTCTGGAGGATTGGTATCGTCTTTGTGCTCCTTGGGTAGTACATAAATCACCGGTATTCTTGGGTATTTTGTGTCTAAAAATTCTTATTTTTTTTGTTAAAATGCCTGTATCTAAACCTTCATGTAAAAATTATTTATATTTTAATTTAATTGCAGGAAGTTCTTTATATGTTTGTTCATCTTCAAGTTGTTTAAAAATCTCTCTTAAATATTTCTCTTTTTGCCACACCACAACTCCTTCACCCTTATCTTAATTATTTTAATATTAATTTATCTTATGATATTAGCATGGAGCAAATTAATTTTTTAGACCTTTTAATAAATAGAGATAATAATGTAATAAAGAGCAAAACATTTTTTAAGACAGTCGATGTTAACAGTTTCATTAACTTGGAAAGTTGTCATTTTAGGCCCTGGTTGAGCAACATACCCAAGGGACAATTTTTAAGAATAAAAAGAAACTGTACTGAAGTAGCGGAATATTTTAAACAAGCGGATATTTTGAAACAAAAATTAATTGAAAAGGGATATGCCAAGGAGCAATTGGAAAAACTAGAGAAAGAAATTGGGGAAGAAGAAAGACAATCACTTTTAAAATATAAGAATAAGAAAGAAAAAGAGAGTAGAGCAGAAACCTCTTCCAATGTAGCGGGTGCGAATGAACATAGAACAGCAGAGGGAGTGACGTTAGGGGAAGTATTATAAGGGGAAGAAGAAAGATGAGAGATCTCTTCTCTGATTGTAGAGATCTTGTCAGTGAAGTGAGTTGCAAAGTCTGAGGCGGTCAAGTTAGTAGGGGGAGGAGGAACAGCAGGGCAAATGAAGAGAGTTAAATGTGTGAAATAGTCGTTTGGGTTCGCGGGAGAGTGTGGTTATGAGGGTATTGACTTAATTAACTTTTGCAGAGGAAAAAGCCATGCTGTATGAGCTCAGCATAAATTTATAGTGGAGAAAGTCAGATGCACATTGAGACTCTCTCCAACAGTGTTCAGCAGTTCTGGAGCATTTTTGGAGGTATAGAGTGAGCTTGGTGTGCCAGGGTTGTTGTTGGGGATGCCTGCAGCATTTAAATGTACAAGGTGCCATAATGTCTAGTTGAGAGGAGAGGGTGGAATTGTAGAAGGAGTGTGGCGCAACCAGCCTCGCCACTGGGCATTGGAGAAGACTGATTGCCGGCCTCCTGCCCTGTGACTATGGCCCCATGTTGAAAGGATGGATTTTCCCCTGCAAAGACCTAAAAGCTGGGTCTTTCGGTACTTTCCCTATGTGAGCAGTGTTACCCAGATAGCTATGCCATGGAGCCCATTTGTATAATCAAAGACTATGGGAAAGACTTTGGCTCCATGGCAATTGAACTGTATGCGTGTGCTCTGAGCGCCATTCAGTAATAATGTGCGCTCAGATCTGAGCTATCTGGGGATATGTTGAATGTACCTGTTTTGTGCAATGGCTGCACGGTTATATGTTTTTATGTATTTTATTGTCTTTTGCTGCCATGTGGCTAATGGAGTTTTGCCTCTTTCCTGGAGATAATTGGATTACTTCCCCAATTATCTCCAGGATAGAAGACTCTGTGGAACTGGTTTGGGGCAGAAAAGCCATGCTGCATTTGGTCAAATAGGACTTTTCCTTAACTTTTGAACCACTGGACCAATATGTATGATTTTGACATATGTTTGTATTTGGAGTATGCTGATTCTGAAAATGTTTTTTAAATTTTTTTATGTGAATGTGATGCATACTTTTCAAGTTATGAATAATGTGGAAAAACTGTATTTCTCTGGCTGTGATAATTAGATTAACCATTGTGTTCAGTAATCATTTCACAGCCAGAGGGGAGGATTTTGTGTGGGAGTGTCTTTCTGTAATGTACGTGTGTTATTGGTTGTTATGTAAAACCCTGTGGGCAGTACTAAGTTTGTGGATTGGGAATAAAAGAGGCTGTATGTGCCAGTCCAGTCAGTTCCTGCTTAACCCTCAAAGTAAAGTGTTGTCTCATTATTGGGGGAGGATTTATTGTATGCTGTTCCAGTTTGACTGCTAGGGGTCTAAACCCATCCGTATGGTTTTTGCCTATTCAGCTGTTTATAGCATTCATATGCTTGAGAGAAGGTATACGCTTCTTCGGTTCGGTGATTGTGGTGTCTGCCAGAGTACTTGGAGTACTCAGGAAACACTAGGAGCATCCTTTAACGGAGGTACCCAGTTGGGGTGCCAGGTGATCCGTTACAAGGGGTTTTCAGAACTAGGACAGGTGAGGTTTGAGATAAGTAAAAGGAGAGTTTGGAGATTAGTGGAGAAATGCTCTAGGTCAAGACATTGGAGGTTTCTGTAAGAGTGATGTTCAGATGGTGGTGTCAATTGGGTCTTAGGTATGCCAATGTCAAAAGTCAGCAGATGGTGGTCAGATAGAGGGAAATGAATATTGGAGAGATTAGAGGCAGTACAGAGGTTGGTGAAGGCAAGATCAAGAGTGTTTCCCGCTGTATGGGTTGCTAAATTGGACCATTGCATAAGGCCAAAGGAGTAGGTAACAGAGAGCAGACGAGAGGCATCAGTGCAATTTGGGTTGTTGATTGGGATATTTAAATCCCCAAGTATAAGGGATTATACTAGATGAGAGGAAGTGGGGAAGCCAGGAAGAAAATTGCTCAATGAATAGTCTAGGATAACCGGGGGGCGGTAGATGATAGCAATTCTTAAAGGAGTGGGTTTAAATAGGCGGACAGTGTGAACTTCAAAAGAAGAAAAGGATAGGGCAGGGGGAGTTATGATTGGTTGAAAGGTACATTGAGGGGAGAGAAGGATGCCTACACCGCCTCCTTTACAGTTGAGTCTGGGGGTGTGAGAGAATTGAAGCCCACCAAAACATAAAGAGGCAGGAGTAGCGCTATCAGAAGGGGACAGCCAGGTCAGTGCAAGCAGTGTGAGTGAGTTTGAGACGTGTATGGTTGTTGATTTTAAATTACTGCAGATGGAGCGGGCATTCCAGAGTGCACAATGAATTTTGGTAAGTGAGGGTAAAGGGCAGGGTATTGTTATGAGGTTTGTGGGGTTTCTGGTTGTCTTAGTGTGTGTAGAGAAGGTGAAGGGCCCTGGATTGGGACTTGATGGACACAAGTCTCTTTTCAGCTATGTAACTATATGGAAGTGCCAAACCAACCGAATGCCATTGGTCCGAATTTCTGAAGCAGACAATTTTTTTTTACTTACCCCAATTTCTGAACCAAACCAAATTTTTGCCCATGCATATAGCTATTAGATATACCCAATTTAAAAAAAATGCATGATTAAATACATGCATGTTTTTATTGTGGATATATCTACATGTATTACCACCACATTACTATATTTTCTATTATTCAGTGTTTTGAATTTTTGTGTATTTGTCTAGTAGAGTGTCCTTTTGACCAGTTTATTGCTGTGATTGGAAAAAATTTTATGAAGCTATCACCAATGTCATCATGCGTAAGTAAATGTTTAAAGTACAGAGATATATCATGGTCATTTCACTGCACATGGGGCAACTTCAACAGGGTTCCAATATGAAGAAGTGTGACACTTGTTGGTTGAAAACATACTGATTAAGTGATTAGATAAAAGCATTTGTTACACAAAACATAAACATAGACAAATCATAAAGGCTCTTTTTAGAATTTTACAATTGATTACTTAGAAAATAAAACTTAAAAATCTAGGGATAAATCAAGCTTCTCCAAATGATGGTATTATGCATATATTTTCATACCAATCCAGAAGAGGGGTATCTGCATTAAATTCATCATCAATTCTAAGAGCAAAGAAGTAGATATTTTCATAAGATGAGAGAGATGGAAATTTCCTGTGTGCTTGTGTTTGATAATCTGTTGAATTAATGTCAGGCAGACCCTTCATGAAAAAAGCCACCAGTCGTTCAGGATATACATGAGCAGCTGACTCAATCAAACACAGCACCAAAGATATCTCCAAGAGTATGACACCATTCCCTTCAATCAGAACATAATCAGGAGTTAAAAGATTCCACTGGATATTCATATTTACAGAAAATAAAACCTTAAATATTTTATGAGCATGAAGTTAAATCTAGTGAGGAAACGCTAAGGCTGTGAGTAACACAAGGAATGCCAAAACCTTTAGATTATTGATCATAATTGCCACGTTTGATTATCAAACTGAAGAAAAGTTAAAGGAAAATGAAAAAAAAAAAGTTAAAATGTCCATAAACAGTTTAATTTAGACAACTTTGTTCACAGTTGAGTGGTAGATGATATACCTGTGGCCTCCAGTAGGCAGTCAATAGAGTTCTTAATAAGGACACTCCCTACTTTAAATAGGTTTGTAAGCAGAACATGTTTTTGCACAAAGCCACTTTTACATTTAAACAATATTTGTTAAAAAATAAAATGACATCTGTCCCCACACCCATGTTCATACTCTTAATCCCTTAATGACATAGGCATCTATACAAGTTCTGACCAAAACCAAATCAAACTAATACCTAGAATTTGAGCTATGTGTTTGTTCAGCCATCAATTACCTCTTTCATATTAACTGCACCCACACCCACACCTATGATATATAATTTTGTTCAGGAGATATAAGGCTTTTATGACACATCATATAGTTATATATAGAACCCAATTTAGAATTTATTTATTATTTATAAAATATTTTACCAGGAAAGATACATTGAGATTTCTCTCATTTTCAAGTATGACCTGGGTCCACAAATCATTGCATTGTTACATTAGGTACAACAAAATACAAAAACAATATTAATACATAATATATACAAAATTTAACATAGAACAGGCAGGAAATATATAATCAACCATGACACATGCATTCTGTTTTGAGGTATGTAGAGAGGGATCTCTTAAATGACTTTAGGCTTAGGGAAGATTTTAAATTGTGCAGGAGGTCGTTCCACAATTGCGGTGCTCTGTAGGAGAAGGAGGATTGGGCTGCTTTCTTTTTGTATTGAGGTAGACAAAGTAAAGTGCTTGTACTGGATCGGAGCTTATAGAAAGTGGGAACAGCTGGGGAAAGCATTTTGTTCAGGTAGGGTGGGAGTTTCCCAGAAAAGCTCTTAAAAACAAGGCTGGAAAAATGAAGGGTGCGTCTGGATTCCAGCAATAGCCAGTTTAGTTCCTTTAGCATGTCACAATGATGGGTCCTGCTACAGTGTAGCACAAATCGGCAGAACAAGTTATACAATGTGTTGAGTTTATTAATGTGGGATTGCGATGCAGACGCATATACCACATCCCCATAATCAATGATTGGCATCAGCATTTGCTGTACAATCTTTTCATTTACTGTAGGGCTTAGACAGGCTTTGTTTCTATACAGGGCACCTAATTTTGGATAAAGTTTAGATGCAAGCTTTTTTATGTGCAGGCCAAAAGATAGATTGGGGTCTAATATCATACCCAAGTATTTGAAAGAGTGGACTGTGGTCAGTGTGCCATTTGAATTTGTTTTGATGGATAGGTGGGAATTGTGTAATTTGTGTAATTTAGATACTGTTCCAAAGATCATTGTGACAGTTTTGTTCAGGAAGAGTTTGTTTTTTGCGATCCACTTTTCTACCTCTGTAAACTGGTCTTGGAGCAAAGCCTCAAGTTGCGGTAGATTGGATTTGCTCGCATAGATTACCGTGTCATCTGCGTACATGTGTACATTTGAGGATTGGCAGACATTAGGCAGATCATTTATAAATAATGTAAATAGTAGGGGGCCGAGAATGGAACCCTGGGGAACACCACACGTGACCGGGAGAGGGAGGGAGTCACTGTCAGAAATGGACACATATTGCGAGCGATCCGATACATACGATTGAAACCAGTTTAGAGAACGATCACCAATACCTGACTTTTCGAATTTGTGCAGTAGAATGTCATGATCTACTGTGTCAAAGGCCTTAGCAAAATCAAGGAAAATAGCTCCAGTTAGGGCTCCTTGTTCCATGCCAGTTTGGATGTCATTGCAAACTTTTAGGAGGGCAGTTGTAGTGGAGTGGCGAAAGCCCGATTGATCAGGGGTCAGATAGTTTAATTGTTGGTAGTACTCACAAAGTTGCGTATGGACACATTTTTCTAAGATTTTTGACAATACCGGGAGCAATGATATTGGGCGATAGTTAGAAACCAAAGTAGTGTCACCACTTTTATGGATAGGCACTACTCTCGCAGTCTTCCAAAGTTTGGGTATGTATACAGACACCAAGGATTCGTTAATTAGAGTTGAGACGGGTTTAGCAATTGCCGGCACACTGAGCTTCAACAGCATTGCTGGAATTTGATCAGGTCCGGACTGGTTTTTCATTTTTAGATTAAGATGTTTTTTAATGACACTAACAGGTACAGGTCTAAAATTAAACTTATCTATATTGGGCCTTTGCAAATTTAGTGGGGCCTGATCCACATTTGTAGTTTCAGGATGCGTGTCATTTATTAGCTGGCAATCAGGGCAGTAGAGCATCTGACAAAATAATTGTTAAAGGAATTTGCTACAACTAAGGGAAGTTGCAGGGTTTGGTTACACACTTTGACAGTGGAGGGTTGGGAGTGGATTGGGGGAGTTTGTAGTTTATTTATGACTTTCCAAAAGTTTCTAGGGTTTGAGATGTTACTGTTCAGATTTTCATATAAATATTGGGCCTTGGCCAGTTTTGTCTGTTTTGTGCATATATTTCGCCATTGTCTATATGCACCGTGATCATTCATAGAGCCAGTACGCTTAAACTTTGACCACAAAGAATCCCGAAACTGGTACATTTGGATGAGGTCAGCTGTGATCCAGTTCTTATGTGCTCCTTTTACCTTAAATTTGTAGGAGTTCAGACTGAAAGTATTCAACAGCACAGTCTAGATCTGGGATAATGTTTAATCTGTGCCATGAGAGATTCTTGATGTCATTTAAAAAGGATTCAAGATTAAATTTTTTGAAGGACCTAGTTATTTTAACCTTGGGAGAGGATTTAATAGCCTTTATTTTGCGCACGCAGTACACTAAACAGTGATCACTGAACGTGTTTGGGAGAACACCAACCTCCTGGATTCTATCAGGAGAAGTGGAGAGAATCCAATCTAGCAGGGTATGGTTATGGCTTTTAATGTTTATGCGAGTTGGGGAGGAGATTAATTGCGTTAGCTGCAAAGTCTTAAACAGCGTGCAAGAACTATTATTTTTAGGGTTCAGCCAATCAATATTAAAATCTCCAAAGACCAACAGTTCACTTTTTGGGTTTTGAGCTATGGTTTCACTAAGGAGATGGGCTATGTCAGAAAGGGAATGCACAGGGGAGCTAGGTGGGCGGTAGATTCCTGCAACAATGATTGATTTACTGCACGGGATCTCAATTGTGCCAGAAAGGAAATCAAAGATGGCAGGAGGACTAAGGTTTTGTAAAGGGGTAAACGTTATAGAATTGTCAACATAAATACCAATGCCGCCTCCTCTCTTTGCTCTGTCATTTCTAAAACATGATTAACCCTGTATTGCAATGGCGGTGTCTGGTATTTTAGCCGTTAACCATGATTCTGAGAGCACAATGATTTTTGGTTTGTAATGAGAACACCAGGCTTGCAGTGCATCCAGTTTAGGGAGTAAACTACGGATGTTGCAGTGCACAAAAGAGAGGCCTTTTTTAGTGGGGAGATTAGGACTGGAATTAGCTGGGGGACCAGGGTTAGACTCCACATCATTTGCAAGGGCAAGTAACATAAGGAGTAGGAATTTGGACATCATCTTTGTTTGGCCATATAGTGAATGGGATAATTTATAATTTTGTGAGTTTGGGGTAGGAGGGCTATTTTTTATAACTCTCCACCAGCACTTAGCAGATAAGTTAAAGGAACAGAGCAGGCCATGGTGTATTATAATTTGTGTTCCAGTTTGAGGTGTGTGCTTATGCTGGTAGTGGTGTGAACAAAATTGGATTGATAAAAGGGTTATTAAGGATAACAGTATGGTTATATTAGGATTCATGTTAGTGGTATGAGGTGTGTAGTTGAAAATGAAACAGAAATTGCGAGAAAAAAAAAATTAAATAGAAGTATATGGTTTTGGTGTGTGATATATCTATTTGTAGTGAAAGAGGGTATGTGTTCTACAGGGTTAAGAGATTGAAAGGGTGTGCTGATCAGTGGTTGCACCTGTCATTTCAGTAGATTGAAAGATGTGTGGGAGACTATCTATAAATGAGAAAATGACCATGGGGTAGGGTGGGAGGGAAAAGTCAGTCTTCCAGAAGGCTACCTGTTTCAAATGGCCATGGAACAGCTGATGGAGCTCTGAGTTCTATGCTGGACTGGGTATGTTTAAAAATCAGACTGTGGGAGAGAGATGTATATTAGGGTCAGATGGGCTAAGAGATGGGGGGGTGCATAGATGGACATTTGATTTAAGGTCATTTAAGGAAAAACAAAAGCAAAGATTGAGAATTACAGAGATAAGACAGAGGAATTTAAGTAGGGAAATAAAACCATTAAACAAGGAACAGGAAAGATATATGGGCCTGAGCTGGTTAAGATAACATAAAAATGCGAGAAATTAAGAAATGGTGTTAATTTCCAAGTTCTGCATGGTATTTTACCTGCAAATGTAATAATACTATTAGCTTTTACTGCAAAAAAGGACACACATTTGTATTCAGCGATGTCTCTCGAGTACAACAGCATCCCCCATGTACAGGTTTTATGGTGTTTTGGAAACATACAGGGTTATATACAAATATAGTACTTGCCCATTTTAGTTTATTCACATTGATATTTGCCAGATTGGTTTGCTGGGCCTATGATGTCCATGCGGCAGCTAAAGAATGAGAATTAATCCCACTATGGCATGCCATTTGCAAAATTAGAAAACCAAGAGTATACAAAATGGTTTATGTCCAGTAATTTTACCACATGACAGGAGGCTTCATATTTTGCATAACTTTCTTTACTCAAAACTCAAAGCAACAGAGATCAATCATGGAATCAACCAATGAAAACAAAGTAACATTCTCTATATAAGGCATTGACAGTCCAAACGTCTTCTCTTTCTTTGCTGCTCCACCTGTGCACAGGTCAGAGTATTTGCTCCTTCTGTTTTCTGTACGATTCATGTGTACTTTTATTTACTCTTAAATCACTTTTATAGTGTTTCCTAAGGTTTCATTTACACTATGCTGCCCTTCCAACTATCTTTCCCACTGTTTTTCCTAGTCTTTATGCCCTGTCAGGTTTCTGTACCTTTAGTTTGCCATTATGTCTCTCGATTTTACTTCCTGTATTTTCCCGGTATTTTATTGTTTTATTTTGCCATGAGGCCTCAGGATAGTAATCCCTGTAGTTTCCCCTGTATTCACTTGCTTTAGTTTGGCATCAGGCCTTAGGATAATGCTCCCTGTATTTTTCCCTGTATTTGCTTGCTTTAGTTTGCCATTAGGCCTTAGGATAATACTCCCTGTATTTCTTTGTATTTGCTTGCTTTCGTTTGCTGTAAGGCCTCTAGATATTACTCTCTGTATTTGTCTGGTAGTTGGTTGCTTTAGTTTAGCATCAATCCTAATATGCTAGTTTAGCATATTACTCCCTATATTTTTTCCTGTATTTGCTTGCTTTAGTTTGCCATTACGCCTCTGGATATTACTCCCAGTATTTGCTTGCTTTAGTTTGTCATTAGGCCTTAGGATAATACTCCCTGTATTTCCCTGTATTTGCTTGCATTCGTTTGCCGTAAGGCTAAAAAACAAACAAGAGTCCTGCGCATCCAGTATAGGTGTGCACACCCAGGTGCTACCACAAGTTATTTGAGGACAAAGTTAAAACAGAAAATGTTTCGAGCAGCAGCCCTTTCTCAATGCTAATGTCCTACAGTATATGTAAGACAACAACAATATATACAAAAAATAGTTCTTACATAACCCAAAAGTGCCACCCCTAGGTAATCAAAACTAGAAGCAGGATCAGATATGCAGTACATTTCCATCACTCTGGCATGTTTGATGATTCCAATCACTTCCTGGATCGGCAGAAATGTGTGAATGTGTGATAAAGTCATCACATTCAAAAAACAAACAAACAAAAAAATGTTTTTTAAGTCTGGAAATAATAGCAAGACAGCAATTTAAGCTATCAAAAAAACACACAAAAATCAGCAAGTGATCAAAGTAATCAAAGCAACATTCATTACTATAATAAACAAATACTTGAGCACATATATATTCATAAAACATGTTTATAAAGATAAAATTAAGTTTAAGCTGAAATCTGCAAGCACTAAGGCATATATACAATTACAATATACATGTGCAGAGACAGGGAGAGCAGAAATGACTAGAATGACTAGACACAGATTACCCAAAATGTGAAGTGTATAATACAGTATAGAAATAACAATTAAGTAGAAAAAAAACATTATATATATATATATATATATATATATATATACACAAATCTATATATATACACAAAGACCACCCTCACTATCTTGTGGGGGTGAAAAACAGAGTGCCATTCCAGATGTTGTAAATAGGAGGGATTAACTGACTGCAGACATAGCAAGGTCATGCACTAGTAAGATACAAAAATTCTATACATACCCTGATCCAAGGAGCATCCCGGAGCGGGCATATAGAAGGTGCACCTAGAGGAACCAGTGCCACTCAAGCTTCTCATTGAGACCATGAGGTGACACTGTATCCAGGAGTTGCATCCAGCAAACTTCTTTTTGCAAAAGTATTTATTCTCTATTCCCTCCTCTCGTGAGTGGGGGTACCCTTTCCAATATTTGGTAGCGTAGTTGAGAGGCATTATGTCTATTTTATCTAAAGTGTCGTGCAACTGGAGTATCAGAGGTGGGGACTGCGAATTGCAGTTTTGTGCTGAGACACACAACCTTTTAAGGCACGAATCGTCGTGAATACATAGCCAAGCCTGCATGGACACTTGAGAAAGTAAACAACAAAATCAGTTTGGAAAGTAAAAAACCCTTTTAGTTTAATACGCTGTCCTGTCCTAGGATGGGTACAGAATTCCCCTTTAATTATTCCACTGCAATGATTGCAGCTCAAACAGGGGTATGTTCCATGAACAGGTTTGGAGATAAACGTCTGTTTCTTTGTGGTCAGAGAGTCAGCCCTAACTACCATGTCTCTTACAGATCTTCCCCGCTTATTAGCAAATATTGTTTTTTTTGGGTTTTTTTTAAGAGATGTCCTGTGTATTTATCAGATTGCAAAGGCAATGCAATGGGGGACAATATGACTGATTTTGAAGAACGGTTTGTTTACTAGCACAAGCTTTTTATTTTGCATGCCAGGAAATGGTTACGGTACATTGATGACTGCTTTTTAATCTGGCATGGTACCCTTGATAACCTTGATAACTTTCTTGCCTTTTTAAATCAGTGCCATAGGGACATCCGGTTTACTACCACTACCAGCACTGTGGCTGTTAGTTTTTGGATGTACTAGTTGGTAAGCATGATGGATCCCTGCAGGCTAGAGTTCACTCTCACCACTAGGGCCACCAGGGAAGACAGCATGGCTCCCCACTCCATGGAAATCCAGGGGATAGAACTTTTTTTTTAATTATTAATAAAAAATATATTAAAATAAATTAAAACTCACACTAACAGCACCCTCAGACACACACAGCACCCTAACTCTCACACAGCACCCTCAGACCCACACAGCACCCTCAGCCAGACACAGCTCCCTCAGACAGACAGCACCCTCGCTCACACAGCACCCTTATATGTATTTGTTGTCCGGGCAATATGGCCGAACACAGAAATCTTAGCATATTATAAACATAACATCCATGAGTTAGCACCAGTCGGTTGTGGTGTGCCGGAACCGACAAAGCAGTAGGCCTGTAATAAAAGTGGGCAAAAGAAAATTACCAGGAAACGTAATTCGTGAACCAACTTTGTTTATTGAGAAGTCACAGAAAGCTTGTTTTTAATTCTTTAACGGGATTAGGTATGTAGAGTGTGTAGGCAGAGGATTTCCAGCGTCCCATAGCCTTAATAATGTGAGTGGGTATATGATTAGCGGATGCTGAAGATGCTGCCCCTATACGGAAAGAGTGACCTGAAATATGATTGGGGTTTAGGCCAAGCCTGGTCAACAGTAGTCGTATGTAAAGCATGAATTTAGCTGTGGTCAGAGTGTGTCCATGCAGTTCGAACAAAGGCTGTTGAGGTTGTTTTTGGACTGAAAGGGAATAAGTATCCAAACCTTGTACTGGGTACCATTTATTGTGAGTAGGGTACAGAGGAATTTGAATAGTACATCCTTCGGTGCTGGTTTTTGATTGTCTTAAGGATAGAATGTAATGGTCAGTATGTTTTTGTAAATCATTAGTCCTTAGGTAGTCGTGGGCTGTAATGGTCATAGTTGTAAATTTAAAAGTGAGATATAGGGCTGTCTTTATTATGTTATTGGTCATGGGTTCAAAAGGAGAAGAATCTAATAAGTTGGATAGAGAGTGGAATATGTTGTTGTCTATGGGTAGTCTTTGTGAGGGAACATGTGTGTCTAACTTTTTTAATGCCTTTAAATACTGTTTTTATTTGATATGATGTCAAGAAGCCAGTAGTGTTAGGTTGTCGGATAAGCATATGGTGCTGGATGCCGGTAAGGTACTGTTTAGTAGTATTAAAGGATAGTTTAAGGTTGATGTGGCAAAAAGAAGTAAAACTTAATATAGTTTCTAAAGCAAACATGTCGTGGATGTGAAATTCGGTGATAAATTTTGTTTACTGAGAGTGCCAGATGAGAAATGTGACGTGCATGATCTAACAAAGTCTTTAATCCATTATCATGTCTTGGAATAGTGGTGCAGGTGTCGCTCGTCTGGAAGCAGTGGGTAGTGTCAAGAAGAAAGCCTGGAAATGAAACCAAGACAAGTGATCAGCAGAGGTGTTTTTGTACCCCGGAATGTGTATACATAGTATAAAGAAATTGACAGGTGGCTGCTACCCATGTGAGTCGCCTTAGAAGTCGCATAATGACCAGTAATGCCAATCGACCTTTATTGACAATATGGTATGTATCCATATTATCTGAGTAGCACCTGACCGTGTGACCGGACCAATATGGTCCCCATGCAATGGCTGCTGCCACGATAGGGTACAACTCGAATAAAGCCGAGGTATCAGAGAAGTTGGGCAGTGATTCGACTTCGGTCGGCCAAGGTCCCCAAAGCCATTGATCACCCCAGATGGCCGCAAAGCCTGTGTTTGCTGCGGCATCTGTCCACAGTGTAAGTGAAGTGCCAGAGGGGGGTGGTATAAACGTGGTTCGCCCGTTCCAAGAGGTGAGAAAAACTGCCCAAATGCGTAAATCTGAGGTTGCGTGTTCATCTAATGTAATGCGTGATGTGTCTGAGGTGAATAGTGGAAATAAAGATAGCAGGTGGGATATAAATGATCTACCTTGTGGTATGATCCTATTGGCGAAATTGAGCGACCCGTGATTGTAGTTCTAACCGGTTGCAACAACCTTGTAGCAGGTAATGTTCAATACTTGCCAGGGTATGCTCAATCTTGTCCTATGGGAGACTAGCCTGCATGTGTATCGTGTCTAGTTGGATCCCCAAAAATTGCATGTTGGTATCTGGACCCAAAGTTTTGTGAGGGGAGACAGGAATAGTGAGGGATTCAAACAAAGCCAACATGTGTTTCAAACTACTGGGTGGGAGTGTGTTATTCTCAGTCGTGAGGAAATCATCCAGATAGTCAATAACCGAAGGGCACTTGCACACATTTAGTAACAACCAACATAAAGATTCTGCAAACGTTTTAAAAATAAGTGGGCTGCTTTTGGAGGGTGGGGAAAAGAATGGCCCCAACAGAAACCCTTGTTTCACCTCGGTCGTGATAAGAATGATTACCAACTGTGGATCGTCTAATGTGGATTGTAGGTTGTAGCGGAGGCCTGGAATTCCCAGTAAGGTTCAGGAACAAGTGATGAAAAATCCCATAAAGTAATAATTCCAGCAAGCAAGCAAGGTAATCCACGAATATCCCCATACAGATCCCAATGACTGGACGACACACAGCATCAGGAGCAGAACTAACTTTTATTCCACACAACCTCCTTTTAAGCATTTCTCCCATGCAAGGGAGGAATTCACATTCATTAAGACAGTACCCAATGGAATAGCAGGTACCTCCCAAACATCTCCTCCCCTTAGTATGACACCTAATCCCATTATACAAGTTAGAGTTTTCCCCAAGATCTGGATGTACCCCAAGATTAGCAGGTACACCAATACCTGGTAGCCCTGATCTGGGTGACTAACATATCCAAAATTCACCCAGATCAGACCAGGGGTTCGGGAGTTAGGTGGAGGGTGAAATTTGACCGACCGCACACGAGGTGGTATCCGAAAATGATTCCATGCGTTTTGGCCCTGCGGTCGGTCTCCGTTCTGGAGGTAAAAGACACATAAAAACCTGCCATCAACTATTATAGTTACATTCGCATAACTTCCCTCATTCGGTACTCCAAACTCACCGAACGGGGGGCTGATTCATCTTCCCGTTCGTGAGTTATGGAGCTCTGGAGGTGTCAGCGGTGTTCGGGTAATCGAGTGTCCGATTTGAGTTCCAGACACACGACGACCAAACACAGCTGAGCCTTTCGTGCGTAAGATGGCCGCCGCCACCTGTTCTCATGCCGAATGGCTGCCACCCAGATACATCCATAAACTGCCCACTAGTCTGCTGTTAGCAAGTACTTTGCAGCTTAATGAGAGACACACTTCACTCTGGGGTGGTCTATTAGTTCGGTAATTGCCATTCGTATGAAATACAGATGGAAACTACCGAACAATCATACGAATGCCATTTACAATTAAATACAAAGCAGAAACAAAACACGAATTGCAGGATTCTCATAGTCTTTAAGGACAGCCGCAGTACCATCCGCTACACTGCTCCCCCTTGCCCACAAGCCGGCTGATCCAACACGGATCGGCTTGGGGATGTCCGGGGATGCTCACGGATCATTTCTCCAAGTCTGTTTGTCTTGACAACCCGTCAGCGTTCCCATTCTGTTTGCCCGGGCGGTACTGAATGTTAAAGTCAAAGGGCTGCAGTGCCAAGCTCCAGTGCAGGAGCCTGGCATTGTCCCCAGCCACCCGGTTCAACCATACTAACTGGTTGTGATCCGTGAGCAAGGAAAAGGGCTGTCCATACAAATACGGCTGCAATTTTTTCAGGGCCCACACCACAGCCAGGCATTCCTTCTCGATGGCGGCATAGCTTACTTCTCTGGGTAACAACTTGCAACTGATGTAAGCCACGGGATGTTCTCCGCCATCGGCCCCGACTTGGCTCAGTACTGCTCCCAATCCAAACTTAGAAGCGTCTGTGTGAACAAGAAAACGTTTAGTTGGATTGGAAGCTGCCAAGGCAGGGGCATCGATCAATGCCTGCTCACACTCCGGGGTCCAGGTTACTTGGCGGGGAAGGTTGTTACGGGTCAGGTCGGTCAGGGGTTTGGCCAGGGCGCTATAGTTAGTGACGAATTTCCGATAATACCCTGCTGTTCCTAAAAACGCCAACACCTGAAGCTGCAATCTGGATAAATTTGAATCATTTTTAGATCTTAACAAGTTTTTAAGAAAATTATGTTTAAAAAAGTTTTTTAATATTGTTCCAGAACCAGAAAACAATTCTTTAGAAAGTAATAGTATTTTTACCCACACCTCTTTAAAAACTAAATTTTCCTTTTATCCGGTTAGTTGTAAATCAGATGTAATGAAAACATTTGAGATGTTATGTTCCAAAATATTAAGAAAATTAAAACCATTAATAAATATCAAGAGAATTTAACACAAGAAGAAAAAAGAGCACTAAAAGATTTGAAAAATGATAAATCAATAGTTATTAAACCTGCAGATAAGGGTGAAGGAGTTGTGGTGTGGCAAAAAGAGAAATATTTAAGAGAGATTTTTAAACAACTTGAAGATGAACAAACATATAAAGAACTTTTAAGTAATCCACTTCCTGCAATTAAATTAAAATATAAAGAATTTTTAGATGAAGGTTTAGATACAGGCATTTTAACAAAAAAATAATATGAATTTTTAGACACAAAATACCCAAGAATACCGGTGATTTATGTACTACCCAAGGTGCACAAAGACGATACCAATCCTCCAGGCAGACCCATAGTATCCGGGATTGGATCGCTGCTGTTGCCTTTGTCTCAGTACATAGATCAGTTTTTACAAAAAAAGGTTACTGAATGCCCAGCATATCTAAAAAACACTATGAGCCTTCTGCAGATTTTAGATAATTTTAAATGGCATAACAACTTTATCATGGCCACTTGTGATGTAAAGAGTGTGTATACAATAATAAAACATGAGCACGGTTGTGAAGCAGTAACATTTTATCTAAAGAAAGCTGAAGACATGGATGACCTTCAAATTGATTTTTGAGTGAAAGGAATTGATTTTATCTTGAAAAATAATTTTTTTCTGGTTCGAGAATAAATTTTTTCTCCAAATACAAGGAACGGTGATGGGGACCAGATTTGCCCCAAGTTATGCCAACCTTTTTATGTTCTTCTGGGAAGAAAATTTATTTTGTCCAGATGGGACATTGGGGCAAATCTAGTCCTATATAAACGCTATATAGACGATATTTATATTATATGGAAAGGCAGTATTTTAATATTAATTTAGCTTATGAAATTAGCATGGAGCAAATTAATTTTTTAGACCCTTTTAATATATATAGATAATGTAATAATGAGCAAAACATTTTTAAAGACAGTCAATGTTAACAGTTTCATTAACTTGGAAAGTTGTCATTTTAGGCTCTGGTTGAGCAACATACCCAACGGCCAATTTTTAAGAATAAAAAGAAAATGTACTGAAGTAGCGGAATATTTTAAACAAGTGGATATTTTGAAACAAAAATTCATTGAAAAGGGATATGCCAAGGAGCAATTGGAAAAAATAGAGAAATAAATTGGGGAAGAAGAAAGACAATCACTTTTAAAATATAAGAATAAGAAAGAAAAAGAGAAATTCCTTATTTTTGACTATAGCTCCAAAAATTATCTATTACAAAAAACATTGGCATATCCTTAAAGAAGATCCAGATATCCTTCCTTTTTTAGATTCCCAACCAAGATTTATATTTAGAGGAGCAAAAAATTTTAAACAAATTTTAACCAAAATTTTTTTCGATAAAGAGAAGACCGATACAAAAGAACATTTTTTAAAGGGAAGTAAGGGTTTCCATTATGGTGGTAGCTGTAGAGGCTGTACGTTTAGATTTAACAATTATAGAAAAGTAGAAAAGTTTTCGTCAGTTGTTACGAAAAAAGAATATTTAATACAATTGTTTATCACTTGCTCCAGTAAGGATGTGATGTATCTGCCGAGTTGCCAATGTGGCTATCAATATATAGAGAAGACAACACACACTTTAAAGACAAGAATAAGAAAGCATATTTAGAACATCCAGAGAAAATGTGTCCACCATAGCATATCAAAACATTATCTAGAAGCTCACAATGGGGACCCAAAAGGACTAGAATTTATAGGTATAGACCAGATTAATGTTCACTGGAGAGGAGGAGATAAAGATTATAAGTTAGGTCTAGTAGAAATGAAATGGATGTTCGAGCTAGATACTATGATACCACAAGGTTTGAACGTGGATTTTGAAATAAATAAGTATTTATAATCATCTAATATATATTTCTACGGGTTGCTTTTAACTGATAGATGATAATTAGTATTTAAAGTTTTTTAAGTATAATATACTGTCCATTTTTTAGATTATATATAGATATGTATATTTTTTAGGTTGTTCTATTTAAGTGCTCATTTTCTGTATTAAATATTTTATAAGATAAAAGATATGGTATTAATTATGTTCTTTTCTTTATTTTAGATAACTACATTTAATATAATATCTCCATCACTAATGTTTTAATTGATAATTTTTAAAATTGTAAGTTTTTTTGCCTTTATACCTATGTATTTATTTGAATAATATAGGGTAAGATGGATATAATATCACTTATGGTATTTTTATATATTGGTCAATTAATAACACAACAATGCAATTAGATTTGATGTATTATGTAATTTAATGTAGAATATTGTATCTTCTTTTTCGCTTCATTTTGCCAATTGAGACTCTCTCCAACAGTGTTCAGCAGTTCTGGAGCATTTTTAGAGGTATAGAGTGAGCTTGGTGTGCCAGGTTTGTTGTTGGGGACGCCTGCAGCGTTTAAATGTACAAGGTGCTATAATGTCTAGTTGAGAGGAGAGGGTGGAATTGTAGAAGGAGTTTGCAGAACTAGGACATGTGAGGTTTGAGATAAGTAAAAGGAGAGTTTGGAGATTAGTGGAGAAATGCTCTAGGTCAAGACATTGGAGGTTTCTGTAAGAATGATGTTCAGATGGTGGTGTCAATTGGGTCTTAGGTATGCCAATGTCAAAAGTCAGCAGATGGTGGTCAGATAGAGGAAAATGAATATTGGAGAGATTAGAGGCAGTACAGAGGTTGGTGAAGGCAAGATCAAGAGTGTTTCCCGCTGTATGGGTTGCTAAATTGGACCATTGCATAAGGCCAAAGGAGTAGGTAACAGAGAACAGACGAGAGGCATCAGTGCAATTTGGGTTGTTGATTGGGATATTTAAAGGAGTATAAGGAAAGGAGTGCTAGATGAGAGGAAGTGGGGAAGCCAGGAAGGAAAGTGTAGTCTAGGATAACCGGGGGGCGGTAGATGATAGCAATTCTTAAAGGAGTGGGTTTAAATAAACGGACAGTGTGAACTTCAAAAGAAGAAAAGGATAGGGCAGGGGGAGTTATGATTGGTTGAAAGGTACATTGAGGGGAGTGAAGGATGCCTACACCGCCTCCTTTACAGTTGAGTCTGGGAGTGTGAGAGAATTGAAGCCCACCAAAACATAAAGAGGCAGGAGTAGTGCTATTAGAAGGGGACAGCCAGGTCAGTGCAAGCAGTGTGAGTGAGTTTGAGACGTATATGGTTGTTGATTTTAAATTACTACAGATGGAGCGGGCATTCCAGAGTGCACAATGAATTTTGGTAAGTGAGGGTAAAGGGCAGGGTATTGTGATGAGGTTTGTGGGGTTTCTGGTTGTCTTAGTGTGTGTAGAGAAGGTGAAGGGCCCTGGATTGGGACTTGATGGACACAAGTCTCTTTTCAGCTATGTAACTATATGGAAGTGCCAAACCAACCGAATGCCATTGGTCCGAATTTCTGAAGCAGACAATTTTTTTTACTTATCCGAATTTCTGAACCGAACCAAATTTTTGCCCATGTACATCCCTATTAGATATACCCAATTAAAAGAAAATGCATGATCAAATACATGCATGTTTTCATTGTGGATATATCTACATGTATTACCACCACATTACTATATTTTCTATTATTCAGTGTTTTGAATTTTTGTGTATTTGTCCAGTAGAGTGTCTATTTGACCAGTTTATTGCTGTGATTGGAAAAAATTGAATGAAGCTATCACCAATGTCATCATGCGTAAGTAAATGTTTAAAGTACAGAGATATATCATGGTCCTGTATGTACGTAGTGGGGAATCGCGAAGCAGCCTAGCACAAAATCTAAACCCATTTACCCCCCCAATTATGACAGACCACTTAGTATGGATGAACAGGCCACAGCATTTATTATCACAAACTAAATTACTGCAAAACACATCCATAACTTTGTTTATTAAATCTCTTCTTTCTGTAACCAAAAGGTTAGACATAAATAAGCATAAATTAACATATATACATATATAACTCCACCCATAGTGTTATACAGTGACCCAACCGTCCTTGCCAATAAACATACAGTGGTTCCTAATCACCACTTCGTCTCACCTTCCCCCTTGTCATAAAAATCATATATTTCCAATGCCCGCCATCAGCCGACCCTATCCACGCTCGATGGGCACGACACCTCAGGCAACCTAATGTTTAACCTTTTAAGCAGGGGAGGTTGAGACCTAAAAAAACTTGTTCATCTCATTCCATATACTTAAACGTAACCACTAAAACTCAATTGGCATGGACATACCCCCGCCACAACCCCACTGTTTTACACCTAAAATCAGCGGGGGACCCCACCATAACCAACCATGGCCTGTTCACCCACTTCTTGCAGCGCTAGATTAACATAGGCCTATTCCAACCTCCAGCAAGCGCAACCATCCCCTCGAGATAACGAGGCCGCATCCGGCCAAACCCTAAGGCGAACTGTAATCCCCCAAGACGAACCCAGAAACCCATCTCGTCAGAACTTTACGGCATCGCACCAAGGCACTCACATTACATTACCCCCGTATGAAGAGGACCACACCCCACCATGTAACTGGTGCCAGACCACTGAACCTCCGCTCCCGAAGGTGTAAGATCCAACCACTCGCCCCCGCCTCCTGGCCCAAATTACACACCAGCATCCCACCATCCCCTTTCTGGGGGAGGGGGGGGGGAGCCGTAGCCACGGTGAGAAATCCATTCGGAGACCAGTAGGGTGAACCTGAAGGAACCCATCACCCTGATAAGGTAGAGAGGGGGGGGAGCCCAGAGGGGATGAAGATAGGGAGGGATAGAGAGAGGAGGGGGGGAGGGTTAAAAGGGGGAATTAGAGCAGAAGAGGGGGAGAGGGGGTGCAGGCCCACCAGAGGGGGGGGGAGAAGAGAAAAACAGGAAATAGGAGGGAGGACCAGGGGGCCCAGGCAAGGGAAAGATAGGCCCCCTGGAAAAAAAGAAAAAAGGCCATCCAAATAGGGAGGGAGGGGAGACAGAGCCCTGGGAGCCTTCCTCACTGGCAGAGGAGGCTCCCGACGGGCAAAGGGACCCCACCCAGACCCCCACGGTGGCCCTTTTTAGGGCTAGAACATCAGTCTGCTTTTTTTTTTTTTTTTGTGTAATGTAATTGCAGTTGCCTGCTTGCCAGCTTCTGTGTCAGGCTCACAGTGGATACTGTGGGAAAGCGTACCTAAATGTATGATACATACTGAAAAAGGAAAGGGGGTACCTAAATTTTGTTTTATCGTGGATTCCCCATAAATTTTTTTTTGTTTGTTTTTTTTGTTGTTTTTTTTTTATATATTTAATTCTCCCCCTTGTACTTGACGTTGGATTCCTTTTTTTTTTATTTCTTTATTATTTTATTTTAGTCCAATAGGTAATTTACCTTGTATTTCTGTAATGTAATTTTTTCTCCGTCTGTATAAATTTTTGAATTTTTTTTTTTTTTTAGGAAGAAAGGAAGAAAGAACGTACGCACGCAAAGCACTAAAAGAAGCCCGGCACTGCCCTCACAGAAGGCTGAGGCAAAGAAACAGCAGTTCCAGCATCCACAGAAGACATCAGCTGTGATCCAGGCGCCACCTGCTGGACGGATCCATGAACTGGAGCGGCATGCTGAGAAGAAGCAGCAGAGAAGATGAGCCCACGCCGAAAGGAGATGGCCGAGGTAAGTGACCTGGGGGGGGGAAGCCTCGAGGGGATGAAGATAGGGAGGGATAGAGAGAGAGGGGGAGGGATGTATGGAGAGGGGGGAATTAGAGCAGAAGAGGGGGAGAGGGGGTGCAGGCCCACCAGAGGGGGGGGGAGAAGAGAAAAACAGGAAATAGGAGGGAGGACCAGGGGGCCCAGGCAAGGGAAAGATGGACCCCTGGAAAAAAAGAAAAAAGGCCATCCAAATAGGGAGGGAGGGGAGACAGAACCCTGGGAGCCTTCCTCACTGGCAGAGGAGGCTCCCGACGGGCAAAGGGACCCCACCCAGACCCCCACGGCGACCCTTTTTAGGGCTAGAACATCAGTCTGCTTTTTTTTTTTTCTGTGTAATGTAATTGCAGTTGCCTGCCTGCCAGCTTCTGTGTCAGGCTCACAGTGGATACTGTGCCTAGTGCCACCACTCACTCACTGGTGTCACAATAGCTTGCATTTAAAACCCAAAAACTTTTTTCACTGTTATAGATTGAATAGCAGTTAGTTGTCTCAAAGTGGGTGTGTTAGGCTCACAGTGGATACTGTGCCCAGTGCCACCACTCACTCACTGGTGTCACAATAGCTTCCATTTAAAACCAAAAAACTTTTTTCACTGTTATAGATTGAATAGCAGTTAGTTGTCTCAAGCGGGTGTGTCAGGCTCACAGTGGATACTGTGCCCAGTGCCACCACTCACTCACTGGTGTCACAATAGCTTGCATTTAAAACCCAAAAACTTTTTCACTGTTATAGATTGAATAGCAGTTAGTTGTCTCAAAGCGGGTGTGTCAGCCCTACAGCGTGTACTCTGCCAGTTCACAGTGCCACTCTTATCTGGTGTCACAATAGCGTGCATTTAAAAACCCAAAAACTTTTTTCACTGTTATAGATTGAATAGCAGTTAGTTGTCTGCAAACGTCTGTGTGTCAGGCCTACAACGTGTACTCTGCCAACCTTTGCCAGTTCAAAGTGCCACTTTTATCTGGTGTCACAATAGCTTGCATTTAAAAAACAAAAACATTTTTTCACTGTTATAGATTGAATAGCAGTTAGTTTTCTGCAAGCGTCTGTGTGTCAGGCTCGCAGCGTATACTGTGCCCACTTGCCCAGTGCCACCACTCACTCACTGGTGTCACAATAGCGTCATTTAAAAAGGCTCGCAGCATATACTGTGCCCACTTGCCCAGTGCCACCACTCACTCACTGGTGTCATAATAGCTTGCATTTAAAAAAAAAATAGTTTTCACTGTAATAGATTGAATAGCAGTTAGTTGTCTGCAAGCGTCTGTGTGTCAGGCTCGCAGTGTATACTGTGCCCATTTGCCCAGTGCCACCACTCACTCACTGGTGTCACAATAGCGTGCATTTAAAAAACAAAAAAAACTTTTTTCACTGTTATAGATTGAATAGCAGTTAGTTGTCTCCAAGCGTCTGTGTGTCAGGCCTACAACTTGTATTCTGCCAACCTTTGCCAGTTCAAAGTGCCACTTTTATCTGGTGTCACAATAGCTTGCATTTAAAAACCCAAAAACTTTTTTCACTCTTATAGATTGAATAGCAGTTAGTTGTCTGCAAGCGTCTGTGTGTCAGGCTCGCAGCGTATACTGTGCTCACTTGCAAGCTATTGTGACACCAGTGAGTGAGTGGTGGCACTGGGCATTTAAAAACCCCAAAACTTTTTTCACTGTTATAGATTGAATAGCAGTTAGTGGTCTGCAAGCGTCTGTGTCAGACTCACAGTGGATACTGTGCCCACTTGCCCAGTGCCACCACTCACTCACTGGTGTCACAATAGCTTGCATTTAAAAAAAAAAAGTATTTCACTGTAATAGATTGAATAGCAGTTAGTTGTCTGCAAAGGTCTGTGTGTCAGGCTCGCAGCATACACTGTGCCCACTTGCCCAGTGCCACCACTCACTCACTGGTGTCACAATAGCGTGCATTTAAAAACCCAAAAACTTTTTTCACTGTTATAGATTGAATAGCAGTTAGTTGTCTGCAAGCGTCTGTGTGTCAGGCCTACAACGTGTACTCTGCCAACCTTTGCCAGTTCAAAGTGCCACTTTTATCTGGTGTCACAATAGCTTGCATTTAAAAACCCCAAAACGTTTTTCACTATTATAGATTGAATAGCAGTTAGTTGTCTGCAAGCGTCTGTGTGTCAGGCTCGCAGCGTATACTGTGCCCACTTGCCCAGTGCCACCACTCACTCACTGGTGTCACAATAGCTTGCATTTAAAAACCCCAAAACTTTTTTCACTGTTATAGATTGAATAGCATTTAGTTGTCTCCAAGCGTCTGTGTGTCAGGCCTACAACGTGTACTCTGCACACCTTTGCCAGTTCAAAGTACCACTTTTATCTGGTGTCAGAATAGCTTGCATTTAAAAACCCCAAAACTTTTTTCACTGTTATAGATTGAATAGCAGTTAGTTGTCTGTAAGCTGTGCCTGCGGTCAGGCTCACAGCGTGATAATTCGTGCCCACTTGCCTTGTGCCACCACTACCTACTGGTGCGTCACAATAGCGCAGCATTTAAAAACCCCAAACTTTTTTTTTTCACTGTTATAGATTGAATTAGCAGTTAGTTGTCTGGTAAGCCGCCTGTGTGCGTCGTGGGCTCGCGAACGAAAATAAAAACTGCCCGTGCCACCCAATTCTACCACCCGCGTCACAATAGCTTGCATTTAAAACCAAAAACTTTTTTCACTGTTATAGATTGAATAGCAGTTAGTTGTCTCCAAGCGTCTGTGTGTCAGGCCTACAACGTGTACTCTGCCAACCTTTGCCAGTTCAAAGTGCCACTTTTATCTGGTGTCACAATAGCTTGCATTTAAAAACCCCAAAACTTTTTTCACTGTTATAGATTGAATAGCAGTTAGTTGTCTGCAAGCGTCTGTGTGTCAGGATCGCAGCGTATACTGTGCCGACTTGCCCAGTGCCACCACTCACTCACTGGTGTCACAATAGCGTGCATTTAAAAAACCCAAAACTTTTTTCACTGTTATAGATTGAATAGTAGTTAGTTGTCTCCAAGCGTCTGTGTGTCAGGCTCGCAGCGTATACTGTGCCCACTTGCCCAGTGCCACCACTCACTCACTGGTGTCACAATAGCGTGCATTTAAAAAACAAAAAAAACTTTTTTCACTGTTATAGATTGAATAGCAGTTAGTTGTCTCCAAGCGTCTGTGTGTCAGGCCTACAACTTGTATTCTGCCAACCTTTGCCAGTTCAAAGTGCCACTTTTATCTGGTGTCACAATAGCTTGCATTTAAAAACCCAAAAACTTTTTTCACTCTTATAGATTGAATAGCAGTTAGTTGTCTGCAAGCGTCTGTGTGTCAGGCTCGCAGCGTATACTGTGCTCACTTGCAAGCTATTGTGACACCAGTGAGTGAGTGGTGGCACTGGGCATTTAAAAACCCCAAAACTTTTTTCACTGTTATAGATTGAATAGCAGTTAGTGGTCTGCAAGCGTCTGTGTGTCAGGCTTGCAGCGTATACTGTGCCCACTTGCCCAGTGCCACCACTCACTCACTGGTGTCACAATAGCGTGCATTTAAAAACCCCAAAACTTTTTTCACTGTAATAGATTGAATAGCAGTTAGTTGTCTGCAAGCGTCTGTGTGTCAGGCTCGCAGCGTATACTGTGCCAACTTGCCCAGTGCCACCACTCACTCACTGGTGTCACAATAACGTGCATTTAAAAACCCCAAAACTTTTTTCACTGTTATAGATTGAATAGCAGTTAGTTATCAAACAGGGACAATTTTAAAACAATTTCTCAGCTGCTAAGTACAGAAGTAAAATATAAAAAATACTTAAAAGATACAGATAAAAATAGTGATGTACTAGCGTTAATTGAGTAATACGTTTTCAATTAATCTTTATATTCTCCATGGTTAGAGAATGCTCCAAGAGGACAATTTTTAAGGATTAGGAGGAACTGCAAAGACCTTGATACTTTTGAAATACAGTCCAAAAAAATCAAACATGATTTCATGGAAAATGGCTATGGAGAAGAAAAATTAGAACAATCATGACAAGAAATTAAAGAGAGAGTGAGAGAAAAAGCCTTATGAAATATAAAGATAAAGAAGAAAATAAAACTAGTTAGAAACCATTTATATGCAATTTAAGTTCGGACAATTATAAAGTTAGAAAAATGGTCTCCAAATATTAGCCCACTCTCCTACAAGATCCTACCCATAAAACTTTCCTTCCAGATAAACCCCACTTTATTCATAGGGGAGTCAGCAATCTTCGTAAGTCCCTAACTTCAAGTTTTATAAAAGAAAAACCTAATTCCAGCACTACCTTTTTTTAACACAGAAATATAATTCTTTGGTTGTGGACAATGTTTAGCCTGTAAAAGAACAGAAAACAAAAAAAGACAAGTAAAAAAGTTCAAATCTAATGAAGGGACGGAATATCAAATTAAGAAATTCATAACTTGCTATTTTAAAAATATAATTTACCTTATACAGTGCCCCTGTGGTCTAAACTATATTGGTAAAACTACAAGAGCCTTGCATACAAGAATAGAAGAACATGACCGTAACATTTGTAAAGGTTTTGAAAAACATAGCGTCTCCTTGCATTATAAACAATACCAGAATTGTGAATTAAAAGGTACTAATGTCCTAGGTATAAATAAAATTACAAAAGACTGGAGAGGAGGGAATTTTAATTTAAAATTAAGCAGAACAGAAATGGAGTGGATATCAAAACTAAATACACTTATCCCTAATGGACCAAATTCAGATTTTGAAATGTGTCACTTCTTAATATGATAACTTCTTTTTTATTAATTATACTTCTCATGGTAAAATACCCTTTTTCTTTTTTAATTCACCAAGCACAGCATATTTATTTCTTCCTCCTCCTCCTCACATTTATAAATTATTATAGAGTTTTTAATATATTTCTTTGTCTCCCTTAATGTTTGTTCTACCATTTAATCTACCCGTATTTTATATTCTTAATTTTTAGGAACTAAAGGGAATGCTATACCTTTAAGATGTGTACTAAAAAATGTCCTCTCTTGTAACTAAGATTAGTAATAGATAAATAATCTCATTCTATTTATTAACTGTAAAATATCTAGCAATATGTTGTGTGAAAATAATTTCCTTTAATGATCTGAAAATGAGAAAATACTACCAGATTTATAACAGTTTTAATAGTTAGAATCCCTTCTATTAATCAAACAGTTTAAGAATGTAGAAATATGCACAGATTTTTAGAGGTGTTTATAAGCTTTAATAAGAAATCCATTTTGCCTGATATGCAGCGCATCTGTCCTATGTACAAAACTATAATTCTAGATGTGTTAGAACACTATTGATACTATGTATCTCCTTTGTTATATGATAGATTATGGGAAATGTGCCGCTCGTCGAAAAAATAGACTTAATGGCCACTGAAACGCACTGTGGAACGCAAAAATCTGGATATGCCGAAACCGGAAGTGACGTATCGGCACACAAAGCGGAAGTGATTGAATCAATAGGAAGCGTGATAAGCAGGGTGTGTCGATTTCTATGGAGATTGCCTGTGAAAATTAAAGCCAACACACCAAGTTTCTTCAATTAAAAGGATATTTAGAGCAGGAAAAGGTCCAAAGAGCTTACACAGAACTTTCTTTCCAGCTGAGGAAGCCTTTTGGCAAAACGCGTCCTGGAGGAACAGTGAGCACTTAAAACTCTATTTTTTGGACTATAGCCATAAAGTGTAATTTTAAAGTATCATATTGTTATTAAAAGTTTTTTTATATAGTAATAAAGCATATACGTTTTAACACACGGCACTACTTTTTCCTGCTTGCATAAAAAAGGATTGTGGTCCTAAAACAATTATGCGATTTGAAGTGAGCCTATTGGAAGGCTCTGGGTTTATGAGTACACATTTGTACCTTTCTATGACCTATTTTTTACATAAACTATATTACACTATATATCTTTCCTCTACACCAACCACCTAGGACAAAATCCTAAGAAAGTTTGAACGTAAAGGAGGGAGAGGATCGCCTTAATGGACCCTAAGGCGCAAGAACTTGAGCTAAGTTTATTAGCTCAGAAAATTGTGAGTTGACATTTGACACTATCAATCACACATTCATTATACCATACAGTTTGCACTATGGTTTGTATTCTTATGTTTTGTATTTAAAGGAATATACAGAAATACTGGTACCTCTAGAAAGAGAATATAATTTTAAAGGTATACCCTTTTATACTGGGTTATTCTGTAACTACACCAAAGACTGTTTTATATCTATTACTTTTTATATAAGCGCTTCACCAAGACACTTCTCTTCCTACTACTTATGCTAAAAGATAAAACCATGATGTTATAGCAGCTTCTTTGAATTAGTATATATAAAGATTAATTGAAAACGTATTACTCAATTAGCGCGAATACATCACTATCTTAAACATAGATGGTTGATGAACACAAGGCGATAGGCAAAAATAGATCTCTTCTGTATGGATTATAGAGAGATCCTATTATAAGAATGTGGAGTCTTTTCCATTAGGAGTCATATTGAGCCAGGAGTCCCATTGAGTCCCATAGTTAACTGACAATGTACAGGCTCGTAGTGGCTTTATTTACCTTTGACTTCTAGTTTTTGCAGTTCATAATGAAAAGGGAGTGTATACTATTCAAAAAGTAAGACTTTTTTCTGATATTTTGCAGATTTAGATGATGAAGCATTAAGTTAAGGGTCTTATGAAAACTCCTTAAGAAGGATCTGAAAAATAAAATCTGTAACCTTTACCTAATTTAATGATGTTGGACTCTGTCATAAATATAACAGATAGTAAAGTTATCATATAGGCAGTAGTGGCTGGCGAGGTTTTTAGATAATGGAGCACAAGGCTCCACCCCTGGAATTTGACCCCGCCCTCTCAGTAACTCTGCCTTTAACATGTTGGACTTTGCCTACTTAATGTGCTAACACCCATATTCTACAAATAATATATTATAACCCATATTGTCTTTTTATTTTTACATTTTATTCTTTATAATAATAAAAAGTGTACAGAATAAAAATGGCCATAATATATATATATATATATATATATATTTTTATTTTTATTTTTTTTTAACCAGTTACTCCAGTTCAAGTACATTATATTTCTCAAGACTGCATGGGTTTCATGGTAATGGTAGTCATCAAGAACTACAGTGCTAAAGGTACGACATTAATATATGAGGTCACTACTAAACAGGTTAGTTTAATTTCTATATCAGCAACTGTGATGAAAGCACCTTCGTCACTAGGATTTAGAGAGGCCTGCTTGCCAGCCTCTTGCCCTGTGACTATGGCCCATGGGGTGTATTGCCATTTAAGAACCCCAATTGTGTCTATTGGGACTTTAAATATCGTTTTTTTCAAACTTCCGAACAGTTGAAGTGGCAGCCATTCGACACTCGAACACGTGGTTGTCTCCATCTTGTTCGCATAGGCTAAAACCGCGAATAGACTTCAGGGGCCTTAGCTGCGAATGCCCTGTAACTATTTCGGCATGAAAACCTTGCGGTTCTCGGTCGGTCCTCCAGCGGCACTTAACCGCGAACTATGGAACAGTTTTGGGCATGAAATCCTGAGTTCGCCTGGGCAAAATATGACTACCATAAAATTTCTGAACCCCTGATCTGATCTGGTGATTTTTGAATATATTGTTCACCCAGATCAGGGCTATCAGGGGATGTAAGATTTATGGGGATATGTTATGTTTTGTGGTACTTATGGGACTTTATAAAAATGTGTGTTTTTTTCTGCCTGTGGATAATTCAGTTAATGTATTAGCTACTTTAATTATATTACATGCAGAGGGGAGGGATTGTGTGCTGTAAGTGGGAGTGTCGGACATTGTTGTATTGTTCTGATTTGTTTGTGTCCTTTGTGTGCCTGTGTTCCATCATGTTCAGGGGGTGTGCCTCTGGCCTGAGGAAATGTATAAAAGCAAAACCTGTATCAATAAAGCCTCAGACTTGTTCTACCCTTCGTGAAGTTTCGGCTCATGTTTGGGGGATTGGAGAACTACCTACACTCTGGAGATTGCTATAATCACTATACTCCCCAGAGTATAATTACTAAGTGCTTGTAAGAGCTTGTTCCTGTTCCTGCTCTCTGGATTAAGAGTTCCTCTTCCTGCTCTCTGGAAGCTGGATCCTGGTCTTGGGTCCAGAGTGGGTGGAAGACAGCGAGACCCCAACCAAGCTGCGGCGGTTCATGGGGTCTTCGGTGGTTATGGTGTCTAGTGGAGTGCTTGGAGCCCTTGGGAAGCACTAGGAGCATCCATCAATGGAGGTACCCAGTCGGGGTGCCAGGCGATCCGTTACAGCAATAATACAACCAAAATAGATGGAGCTATATACAGAGATACTTCTCTATGATTAGTATAGGAGTAATCTACAAAAGACAAAAAAAAGAGGATACGTAATAGTGCAATAGCGTTTATTACTCCAGTAATAGTGAAAATTAAATATGCATCACACTCACAAGCAACCAATTGAACCAATTGAATCACTTGCCTTGAGTGAGTGTTGCAGTAGAATTGTAATAGAAGGTGCAGTTTTGTCTTCTCATTAGTAATAACATTTGTAGGAACAGGAGAAATTATATAGTATAATACTCAACAATAATTGGATGAATGTACATATAGATGCACTCACATGTTCCAGATAGATACTGCACCCATCTGAAATGGATGTGAAGGATCCAAATGTTTGTCACAGAAACTTTGCTAAAATCCTTTTATTGGTGAAGAAGGTAAAATGCACAAGCAAAATAAGAGTAATACAAAATAAATATAGGTAACAAGAGGGAACAGAAAGAGAGGGGTGTACCCTTTTATACTGGGTTAGTGCACCTAGTCACCCTGTTGTATGGGAGACAGTTTAGTAAGTTCAGGGATATCTAGGTTGTGGACAGGGCAGTGTCTGGTGGGTTTTGGTTATATGGTAACATCCACATGGATGCCTTTCTATCTCGGGGCATATATGTACATTGATATCTTCCTAACTAACCACCTGGCCTAATGGTCCATTTATACACCTATGTACTAGCCTGCATTAGCAACTACTCTGCTCCCTCCAGGGGCACTATCACTACCGAGGCTCCATCTATATCGCTATCTATAATAACCCCACTGTACCTATTTCAGACCTCTGGCAGGACTGCTTAACCCAGACGGACATTATATCTGTAATTTTCTAGGGAACCTTTTTGGTCC
>OW240913.1:56740708-56757320 GCA_933207985.1 Pelobates cultripes | reverse complement strand
TTTCTTTATTTTAGATAACTACATTTAATATAATATCTCCATCACTAATGTTTTAATTGATAATTTTTAAAATTGTAAGTTTTTTTGCCTTTATACCTATGTATTTATTTGAATAATATAGGGTAAGATGGATATAATATCACTTATGGTATTTTTATATATTGGTCAATTAATAACACAACAATGCAATTAGATTTGATGTATTATGTAATTTAATGTAGAATATTGTATCTTCTTTTTCGCTTCATTTTGCCAATTGAGACTCTCTCCAACAGTGTTCAGCAGTTCTGGAGCATTTTTAGAGGTATAGAGTGAGCTTGGTGTGCCAGGTTTGTTGTTGGGGACGCCTGCAGCGTTTAAATGTACAAGGTGCTATAATGTCTAGTTGAGAGGAGAGGGTGGAATTGTAGAAGGAGTTTGCAGAACTAGGACATGTGAGGTTTGAGATAAGTAAAAGGAGAGTTTGGAGATTAGTGGAGAAATGCTCTAGGTCAAGACATTGGAGGTTTCTGTAAGAATGATGTTCAGATGGTGGTGTCAATTGGGTCTTAGGTATGCCAATGTCAAAAGTCAGCAGATGGTGGTCAGATAGAGGAAAATGAATATTGGAGAGATTAGAGGCAGTACAGAGGTTGGTGAAGGCAAGATCAAGAGTGTTTCCCGCTGTATGGGTTGCTAAATTGGACCATTGCATAAGGCCAAAGGAGTAGGTAACAGAGAACAGACGAGAGGCATCAGTGCAATTTGGGTTGTTGATTGGGATATTTAAAGGAGTATAAGGAAAGGAGTGCTAGATGAGAGGAAGTGGGGAAGCCAGGAAGGAAAGTGTAGTCTAGGATAACCGGGGGGCGGTAGATGATAGCAATTCTTAAAGGAGTGGGTTTAAATAAACGGACAGTGTGAACTTCAAAAGAAGAAAAGGATAGGGCAGGGGGAGTTATGATTGGTTGAAAGGTACATTGAGGGGAGTGAAGGATGCCTACACCGCCTCCTTTACAGTTGAGTCTGGGAGTGTGAGAGAATTGAAGCCCACCAAAACATAAAGAGGCAGGAGTAGTGCTATTAGAAGGGGACAGCCAGGTCAGTGCAAGCAGTGTGAGTGAGTTTGAGACGTATATGGTTGTTGATTTTAAATTACTACAGATGGAGCGGGCATTCCAGAGTGCACAATGAATTTTGGTAAGTGAGGGTAAAGGGCAGGGTATTGTGATGAGGTTTGTGGGGTTTCTGGTTGTCTTAGTGTGTGTAGAGAAGGTGAAGGGCCCTGGATTGGGACTTGATGGACACAAGTCTCTTTTCAGCTATGTAACTATATGGAAGTGCCAAACCAACCGAATGCCATTGGTCCGAATTTCTGAAGCAGACAATTTTTTTTACTTATCCGAATTTCTGAACCGAACCAAATTTTTGCCCATGTACATCCCTATTAGATATACCCAATTAAAAGAAAATGCATGATCAAATACATGCATGTTTTCATTGTGGATATATCTACATGTATTACCACCACATTACTATATTTTCTATTATTCAGTGTTTTGAATTTTTGTGTATTTGTCCAGTAGAGTGTCTATTTGACCAGTTTATTGCTGTGATTGGAAAAAATTGAATGAAGCTATCACCAATGTCATCATGCGTAAGTAAATGTTTAAAGTACAGAGATATATCATGGTCCTGTATGTACGTAGTGGGGAATCGCGAAGCAGCCTAGCACAAAATCTAAACCCATTTACCCCCCCAATTATGACAGACCACTTAGTATGGATGAACAGGCCACAGCATTTATTATCACAAACTAAATTACTGCAAAACACATCCATAACTTTGTTTATTAAATCTCTTCTTTCTGTAACCAAAAGGTTAGACATAAATAAGCATAAATTAACATATATACATATATAACTCCACCCATAGTGTTATACAGTGACCCAACCGTCCTTGCCAATAAACATACAGTGGTTCCTAATCACCACTTCGTCTCACCTTCCCCCTTGTCATAAAAATCATATATTTCCAATGCCCGCCATCAGCCGACCCTATCCACGCTCGATGGGCACGACACCTCAGGCAACCTAATGTTTAACCTTTTAAGCAGGGGAGGTTGAGACCTAAAAAAACTTGTTCATCTCATTCCATATACTTAAACGTAACCACTAAAACTCAATTGGCATGGACATACCCCCGCCACAACCCCACTGTTTTACACCTAAAATCAGCGGGGGACCCCACCATAACCAACCATGGCCTGTTCACCCACTTCTTGCAGCGCTAGATTAACATAGGCCTATTCCAACCTCCAGCAAGCGCAACCATCCCCTCGAGATAACGAGGCCGCATCCGGCCAAACCCTAAGGCGAACTGTAATCCCCCAAGACGAACCCAGAAACCCATCTCGTCAGAACTTTACGGCATCGCACCAAGGCACTCACATTACATTACCCCCGTATGAAGAGGACCACACCCCACCATGTAACTGGTGCCAGACCACTGAACCTCCGCTCCCGAAGGTGTAAGATCCAACCACTCGCCCCCGCCTCCTGGCCCAAATTACACACCAGCATCCCACCATCCCCTTTCTGGGGGAGGGGGGGGGAGCCGTAGCCACGGTGAGAAATCCATTCGGAGACCAGTAGGGTGAACCTGAAGGAACCCATCACCCTGATAAGGTAGAGAGGGGGGGGAGCCCAGAGGGGATGAAGATAGGGAGGGATAGAGAGAGGAGGGGGGGAGGGTTAAAGAGGGGAATTAGAGCAGAAGAGGGGGAGAGGGGGTGCAGGCCCACCAGAGGGGGGGGGAGAAGAGAAAAACAGGAAATAGGAGGGAGGACCAGGGGGCCCAGGCAAGGGAAAGATAGGCCCCCTGGAAAAAAAGAAAAAAGGCCATCCAAATAGGGAGGGAGGGGAGACAGAGCCCTGGGAGCCTTCCTCACTGGCAGAGGAGGCTCCCGACGGGCAAAGGGACCCCACCCAGACCCCCACGGTGGCCCTTTTTAGGGCTAGAACACTGGGGCTCCGCTTTTTTTGTGTAATGTAATTGCAGTTGCCTGCTTGCCAGCTTCTGTGTCAGGCTCACAGTGGATACTGTGGGAAAGCGTACCTAAATGTATGATACATACTGAAAAAGGAAAGGGGGTACCTAAATTTTGTTTTATCGTGGATTCCCCATAAATTTTTTTTTGTTTGTTTTTTTTGTTGTTTTTTTTTTATATATTTAATTCTCCCCCTTGTACTTGACGTTGGATTCCTTTTTTTTTTATTTCTTTATTATTTTATTTTAGTCCAATAGGTAATTTACCTTGTATTTCTGTAATGTAATTTTTTCTCCGTCTGTATAAATTTTTGAATTTTTTTTTTTTTTTAGGAAGAAAGGAAGAAAGAACGTACGCACGCAAAGCACTAAAAGAAGCCCGGCACTGCCCTCACAGAAGGCTGAGGCAAAGAAACAGCAGTTCCAGCATCCACAGAAGACATCAGCTGTGATCCAGGCGCCACCTGCTGGACGGATCCATGAACTGGAGCGGCATGCTGAGAAGAAGCAGCAGAGAAGATGAGCCCACGCCGAAAGGAGATGGCCGAGGTAAGTGACCTGGGGGGGGGAAGCCTCGAGGGGATGAAGATAGGGAGGGATAGAGAGAGGAGGGGGAGGGATAGAGAGAGGGGGAATTAGAGCAGAAGAGGGGGAGAGGGGGTGCAGGCCCACCAGAGGGGGGGGGAGAAGAGAAAAACAGGAAATAGGAGGGAGGACCAGGGGGCCCAGGCAAGGGAAAGATGGACCCCTGGAAAAAAAGAAAAAAGGCCATCCAAATAGGGAGGGAGGGGAGACAGAACCCTGGGAGCCTTCCTCACTGGCAGAGGAGGCTCCCGACGGGCAAAGGGACCCCACCCAGACCCCCACGGCGACCCTTTTTAGGGCTAGAACATCAGTCTGCTTTTTTTTTTTTCTGTGTAATGTAATTGCAGTTGCCTGCCTGCCAGCTTCTGTGTCAGGCTCACAGTGGATACTGTGCCTAGTGCCACCACTCACTCACTGGTGTCACAATAGCTTGCATTTAAAACCCAAAAACTTTTTTCACTGTTATAGATTGAATAGCAGTTAGTTGTCTCAAAGTGGGTGTGTTAGGCTCACAGTGGATACTGTGCCCAGTGCCACCACTCACTCACTGGTGTCACAATAGCTTCCATTTAAAACCAAAAAACTTTTTTCACTGTTATAGATTGAATAGCAGTTAGTTGTCTCAAAGCGGGTGTGTCAAGCTCACAGTGGATACTGTGCCAGTTCACAGTGCCACTCATATCTGGTGTCATAATAGCTTGCATTTAAAAACAAAAAACTTTTTTCACTGTTATAGATTGAATAGCAGTTAGTTTTCTCAAAGCTGGTGTGTCAGCCCTACAGCGTGTACTCTGCCAACCTCTGCCAGTTCAAAGTGCCACTCTTATCTGGTGTCACAATAGCGTGCATTTAAAACCCAAAAACTTTTTTCACTGTTATAGATTGAATAGCAGTTAGTTGTCTCCAAGCGTCTGTGTGTCAGGCCTACAACTTGTATTCTGCCAACCTTTGCCAGTTCAAAGTGCCACTTTTATCTGGTGTCACAATAGCTTGCATTTAAAAAAAAAAAGTATTTCACTGTAATAGATTGAATAGCAGTTAGTTGTCTGCAAAGGTCTGTGTGTCAGGCTCGCAGCATACACTGTGCCCACTTGCCCAGCCACCCACTCACTCACTGGTGTCACAATAGCGCATTTAAAAAAAAAAAAAAATGTTTTTCACTGTAATAGATTGAATAGCAGTTAGTTGTCTGCAAGCGTCTGTGTGTCAGGCTCGCAGCGTATACTGTGCCCACTTGCCCAGTGCCACCACTCACTCACTGGTGTCACAATAGCGTGCATTTAAAAACAAAAAACTTTTTTCACTGTTATAGATTGAATAGCAGTTAGTTGTCTCCAAGCGTCTGCGTGTCAGGCCTACAACGTGTACTCTGCACAACCTTTGCCAGTTCAAAGTGCCACTCATATCTGGTGTCACAATAGCTTGCATTTAAAAACTAAAAACTTTTTTCACTGTTATAGATTGAATAGCAGTTAGTTGTCTCAAAGCGGGTGTGTCAGCCCTACAGCGTGTACTCTGCCAACCTCTGCCAGTTCACAGTGCCACTCATATCTGGTGTCACAGTAGCTTGCACGCATAGTACCACTAATCGGAAAAAAAATGACAGGCAGAGCCAGGACACCCCGCAGGGGCCGTCGTGGTCGTGGTGCTGTGATTCCCTTTTGCCCTAGAATAATGCCCAGTTTTCTGAGGCCAGGTACCCTGAACTTGAAAAGTTCTGAGGACATAGTTGACTGGCTAACACAGGACACCCAATCTTCTACAGCTTCCGCTCGGAACCTTGACGCAACATTCTCCTCCAGCTTAGCTTCGGGCACCTCTCAAGATACCACTCACCCGCCTGCTGCCACCACCAACATTAGCAACACAGCCGCTTCACTTGGTATGTCAGAGGAGTTATTTACACATCCGTTTGAAGAAATGAGTGATGCGCAACCATTATTGACAGAGGATGTAGATAACAGGGATATGTCTCAATCAGGCAGCATTACACATGTACGGTGTGATGATGATGATGTTGTACCCGCTGCTGCTTCCTTTGCTGAGCTGTCAGATACAAGTGAAGCGGTTGATGATGACGATGCGTCCATGGATGTCACGTGGGTGCCCGCTCGGCAAGAAGAAGAACAGGGTGAAAGTTCAGATGGGGAGACGAGTTGGAAGCATGGGGAGGTCGTCACAAGGAGCTAGTGGCACAGTCAGACAGCATGCATCGACACCCGGGGTCAGCCCGACAGCACGCCAATCAACGCATGCTGTGTCCACCACCAGAATGCCGTCATTGCAGAGCTCAGCAGTGTGGCATTTTTTTGTGTGTCTGCCTCTGACAACAGCGATGCCATTTGCAACCTGTGCCAAAAGAAACTGAGTCGTGGAAAGTCCAACACCCACCTAGGTACAACTGCTTTGCGTAGGCACATGATCGCACATCACAAACGCCTATGGGATCAACACATGAGTACAAGCAGCACACAAACTCAAAGCCGCCATCCTCCTCCTGGTCCAGCATCTTCAGCCACATCAACCACTGCTATCCTCCTTGCCCCCTCTCAACCATCCGCCACTCCGTCTCTTGCCTTGAGCAGTTCCTGCTCATCTGCCCACAGTCAGGTGTCTGTGAAGGACATGTTTGAGAGTATGAAGCCAATGTCAGAAAGTCACCCCCTTGTCCGGCGTCTGACAGCTGGCTTGTCTGTACTATTAGCCCGCCAGCTTTTATCATACAAGCTGGTGGAGTCTGAGGCGTTCAAAACATTTGTAGCTATTGGAACACCGCAGTGGAAGGTACCCGGACGAAATTTCTTTTCACAAAAGGCAATCCCCAACCTGTACTCGATTGTGCAAAAGGAAGTAATGGCATGTCTGGCACACAGTGTTGGGGCAAGGGTCCATCTGACCACTGATACCTGGTCTGCAAAGCATGGTCAGGGCAGGTATATCACCTACACTGCGCATTGGGTAAACCTGCTGACGGCTGCCAAGCATGGAATGCGTGGCTCTGCAGAGGAGTTGGTGACACCGCCATGACTTGCAGGCAGGCCTGCTGCCACCTCCTCTACTCCTCCTACTCCATCCTCTTCCATAACCTCCTCGGCTGAGTCCTCTTCTGCTGCTGCTTCTTGCTCCACATCAACGGCACCCCCCCAGCTCCCCAGGTACTATTCCACATCCCGGATACGGCAGTGTCACGCCGTCTTGGGTTTGACTTGCTTGAAAGCAGAGAGTCACACTGGACAAGCACTCCTGTCCGCCCTGAACGCACAGGTGGAAAAGTGGCTGACTGCGCAGCAACTGGAGATCGGCAAAGTGGTTTGTGACAACGGAACAAATTTGTTGGCGGCATTGAAGTTGGGCAAGTTGACACATGTGCCGTGCATGGCACATGTGTGTAATCTGATCGTACAACGCTTTGTGCATAAGTACACAGGCTTACAGGACGTCCTGAAGCAGGCCAGGAAGGTGTGTGGCCATTTCAGGCGTTCCTACACGGCCATGGCTCACTTTGCCGATATCCAGCGGCGAAACAACATGCCAGTGAGGCGCTTGATTTGCGACAGCCCGACACGTTGGAATTCAACACTCCTAATGTTCGACCGCCTGCTCCAACAAGAAAAAGCTGTTAATGAATATTTGTATGACTGGGGTGCTAGGACAGCCTCTGGGGAGCTGGGAATTTTTTTGCCACGTTACTGTAGGCTCATGCGTCCTTTTGAGGAGGTGACAAACCAAAACAAATGGTATGATGTCGCTGATGGTGCCTTCGGTGCGACATCATACCATTTGTTTTCTTCCTGGAGCGTGCCCTGCGAAGAGTGCTGGATCAGGCCGTAGATGAGCGTGAAGAGGAAGAGTTTTGGTCACCATGACCACCAGAACCAGCCTTATCAGCATCGCTTGCTGGACCTGCGGCAACGCTGGAAGAGGATTGTGAGGAAGAGGAGTCAGAGGAGGAATGTGGCTTTGAGGAGGTGGAGGAAGACCAACCACAACAGGCATCCCAGGGTGCTTGTTGTCACCTATCTGGTACCCGTGGTGTTGTATGTGGCTGGGGGTAAGAACATACCTTCATTGAGATCACTGAGGAGGAGGAACGGGAAATGAGTAGCTCGGCATCCAACCTTGTGCAAATGGGGTCTTTCATGCTGTCGTGCCTGTTGAGGGACCCTCGTATAAAAAGGATGAAGGAGAACAACTTGTACTGGGTGTCCACGCTACTAGATCCCTGGTATAAGCAGAAAGTGGCTGAAATTTTACCAAATTACAAGTCAGAAAGGATGCAGCATTTGCAAAATAAATTAAAAAGTATACTATAAAAAACAGAGAAAATAGGAAGCAAAAAGGATGCACTCTTATAGGGGTTAACCCTTTATGGACTACAACAGTAGTAAAGGCAAAGAGAGAGAAAAAGTGAGTGCCCTCAAGTTAAAATATAACTTTTAATACTAAATCAAGTTTAAAACAATTTGTACGATGTATCCAAAATAATTAACAAAAGTACAGTGTTTTTAAATATATACTTAAACTAATAATGATAAATGGATCATAAAGATAAAAGATAAAATACTAAAGGAACAATTAATTTCCTAAAAATAGATAACGATAAGTTGATAAAGGAGGTCCTGTTCAAAAGTTTTCAGGACAAATCTCCAAATGATATGCAAAAAACCAAACAGGTTTTCTTATGCATTCAAGTGTGTACGTCAATTTAGTTAAATAAAAGGAAAGAAAAAGTCCATAAAGTATAAAGTAGAAATTGCTACATAGAGTAGTGTAGCAAAATGAGGTTCTAAAGGTCTTAAATGATGAAAAAATCTAGATACATTAATAGCTTTATATGAAAATCATGATGTCAGCATAATAGCTTAACCACATAGGACCCCATTCATAATGCTTGTTGGATCCAGAACACACACTAGACAAAATATAGTGATATAAGAAAAGTTGTTCTTCACTATATAAATAACTCCTGCAGTGGGAATAGGGATCACTGCCAGAATAGATCAAGAACATGTACTCAGTAGACCCCCCACTATATAGCTGGAGTAGGGCTGAATATCGATGTGTAAAATATGGAGTCTAATGACTGTCTGAACAGATGCCATTACTGTAGTAAATAAAGGTATATCGATAGAGCCCTTTCCCCTGACGCGCGCGTTTCGCCCACAGCTAAATTAAAAAGTATGCTTTACACAGCGTATAAGGGTGATGTCACAGCACAACGGGAATCTAACAGGGGAAGAGGTGAAAGTAATCCTCCTCCTCCCATGACCACGCCGGCAAGGACAGGACGCTTTACAGACGTGTTGTTGATGGAGGACATGTGGAGCTTTTTAAGTCCTACGCATTGCCACAGCCCTTCGGGGTCCACCCTCAGAGAACGACTTGACCGACAGGTAGCAGACTACCTCGCCTTAACTGCAGATATCGACACTCTGAGGAGCAATGAACCCCTTGACTACTGGTGTGCAGGCTTGACCTGTGGCCTGAGCTATCCCAATTTGTGATAGAACTTCTGGCCTGCCCCGCTTCAAGTGTCCTGTCAGAAAGGGCCTTCAGTGCAGCAGGAGGTATTGTCACTGAGAAGAGAAGTCGCCTATTTCAAAAAAGTCTAGATTACCTCACCTTTATTAAGATGAATGAGGGATGGATCCCGACGGGACTGACAGTGGGCGATACATCCGAGTAAAAAAGGCCTGATGAGATGACCTGCAACAATACCTAATTTTTCAGGCATGTGTACATGCCTATTTTTTCGGGCCTCTGGTGCTGCATTGTGGTTTCAAAAACCAAACCAAAAAAAAGGCACATAACAGGGATTAAACTGATAAGAATAATACTACTTAACACACCTTATAATAACGCAGAGAGAGGCAACGCAGTGAGAGGAGTCAGAGGAGGAAGGTGGCTTTGAGGAGGTGGAAGACCAAACACAGCAGGCGTCCCAGGGGGCTTGTTGTCACCTTTCGGGGACCCTTGGTGTTGTACGTGGCTGGGTGGAGGAAGAGACCTTCAATGACATCAGTGAGGACAAGGAACGGGACATGGCTAGCTTGTGCAAATGGGGAGTTTGCGGTTGTGCAAATGGACTGTTTGCGGTTGTTTGCGGTGCGTTAAACGGGGAGTTTGGTCTGTCACTGTGAAGCGGGCGTAACCCTTACACTACCTGATCGATACAATATCATACAGTAGGTCCCCCCCCTCATTATTTTTATGGCCCCCACCCACCGCTCACGGGTGGGGGTGGGCGGGAGGACAGTAGGCCCCCCCCCCATTGAGATTTATGGCCCCCACCCACCGTGCAGTGGTGGGGGCCAGGGGGGGGGGACAGTAGGTCCCCCTTATCCTTATTTACTGAATATTCCCCTGTATAACAATGTCTGGCATTTAGTGAATATTCCCTATTCTGCTCTGTGTCAGTGTGTATCAGGCAGGGCCGGACTGGGGATATGAAGCAGCCCTGGAAAAAAAAATCTATGCCAGCCCCATAGCCAGTCATTGTGCTGAAACATTGATCTTAAATAGTTCAATAAAAGTAACATTTTCAGGAAATCCGAGAGTGCAGCCAACTAATAAATATATATAAATATATAGTAAAAATTTTACTTTTATTGAAATATTTAAGAGAAGATCAACGTTTCAGTCCCTCTTGTGGACTTGCATCAGGATCATGACGAAAGTCCACAAGAGGGACTGAAACATTGATCTTCTCTTAAATAGTTCAATAAAAGTAACATTTTCAGGAAATCCGAGAGTGCAGCCAACTAATAAATATATATATGGCATTTAGTGAATATTCCCTATTCTGCTCTGTGTCAGTGTGTATCAGGCAGGGCCGGACTGGGGATATGAAGCAGCCCTGGAAAAAAAAAAATCTATGCCAGCCCCATAGCCAGTCATTGTGCTGTGTAGGGTGATATATATAGGGACTGAAACATTGATCTTCTCTTAAATAGTTCAATAAAAGTAACATTTTCAGGAAATCCGAGAGTGCAGCCAACTAATAAATATATATAAATATATATATATATATATATATATATATATATATATTAGTTGGCTGCACTCTCGGATTTCCTGAAAATGTTACTTTTATTGAACTATTTAAGAGAAGATCAATGTTTCAGTCCCTATATATATCACCCTACACAGCACAATGACTGGCTATGGGGCTGGCATAGATTTTTTTTTTTTCCAGGGCTGCTTCATATCCCCAGTCCGGCCCTGCCTGATACACACTGACACAGAGCAGAATAGGGAATATTCACTAAATGCCATATATATATTTATTAGTTGGCTGCACTCTCGGATTTCCTGAAAATGTTACTTTTATTGAACTATTTAAGAGAAGATCAATGTTTCAGTCCCTCTTGTGGACTTTCGTCATGATCCTGATGCAAGTCCACAAGAGGGACTGAAACGTTGATCTTCTCTTAAATATTTCAATAAAAGTAAAATTTTAAGGAAATCCGAGAGTGCAGCCAACTATTTCAATTGAAAAAATCAATTAAAAGTACATAGGATTTAGTGGAAATGGAAATATGTAGAGCACTTCACAATAAATGAATGTTAATATTTGTTCTCTTATTCAAATACAAATGTGTCAGCTGGTCCTGTCATCACCACCTATTAAATAAGGAAGGCAGAGTCTATGGACTGCTGAAATTGATCTAATATAGGTTCCAATAAGTTATGAATCCAATATATATGGCTAGTAAATATGTGTAAAAAGTTAGAATCAAGCTCCTCCAAGGGTTAAAATCCACTGCAGTAGACAGATACTTTTTAAAGTTTATTAAATGATAAAAGATGCTACACACACATGTAGCTATTGATAAAAAAAAGGGGGTCCCAAACATGAGTTACAAAAAAGATAGCACCAGTACCAGGTTTAACAGACCTCGAGCCCAAAAGATCACTTTCTTGCCGGCCGGACAGAAGTGAATTGGATTTTCCTCGTGCTGTATGCTGCTGGTTTCTAGCCGCGTGCGTTCCACTGCGGCTCAGGATGCGTGTCAAAGGTGCTCACTCTCGGGATGTGTATTGGTTTGCAGATGCCGCCTTACGCGTTTCGTGATTCTTGATCACTTCGTCAGAGGATGGCATCATGGAGTCTGCAATCTTCTTTTTATACTTGTTCTGTCTGTCTTCATTAGTATAGCGTTAACCCTTAAGTCTATGTACAATGTTACAATTATATCAATATAAATGATATAAGAAGTTGACACATGATGTATTGTTTGTTACACATATATAATGGAAAACTAATAACCATAAAAAAGGGGAATTATACAAAGGCAATATAAAAGGGGACAATATAGAGAGGGACAATATATAAAACAAGGAAAATATATAAAGGACAAACAACCAAATACTAAAGAAATTCTAACATATTATGTGGTATATCGGTTATTATAAATACATTATAAAATCTTATATTCCTTCACAAATATATCCCAAAAGCAGTAATCAATAGATTAAAAATCTCTTGCATAATAGAAATAATCTAAGGATGGGTTATGAATATATATAAATATAAAATATAGCAATTCAAAAAAATTATTAAAAATTAGTTTATTAAAAAGTTAAAAAAAATTTAAAAGTTTGGAAAATTAAAAATTAAAAAATTAAAAAATTAATTAATTTCATTGATTTATAGATCACCTGGAGAGAGAAGAGGAGAAAGACGAACACATTATTAATTGTAAATTCATTTGTTGTAGATACACACTGAATTTTTTTTATTTTTTTATTTTTATTTTTTTTTTCAATGTGTATCTACAACAAATGAATTTTACAATTAATAATGTGTTCATCTTTCTCCTCTTCTCTCTCCAGGTGATCTATAAATCAATGAAATTAATTAATTTTTAATTTTTTTAATTTTTAATTTTCCAAATTTTTAAAAAATTTTTTAACTTTTTAATAAACAAATTTTTAATAAATTTTTTGAATTGCTATATTTTATATTTATATATATTCATAACCCATCCTTAGATTATTTCTATTATGCAAGAGATTTTTAATCTATTGATTACTGCTTTTGGGATATATTTGTGAAGGAATATAAGATTTTATAATGTATTTATAATAACCGATATACCACATAATATGTTAGAATTTCTTTAGTATTTGGTTGTTTGTCCTTTATATATTTTCCTTGTTTTATATATTGTCCCTCTCTATATTGTCCCCTTTTATATTGCCTTTGTATAATTCCCCTTTTTTATGGTTATTAGTTTTCCATTATATATGTGTAACAAACAATACATCATGTGTCAACTTCTTATATCATTTATATTGATATAATTGTAACATTGTACATAGACTTAAGGGTTAACGCTATACTAATGAAGACAGACAGAACAAGTATAAAAAGAAGATTGCAGACTCCATGATGCCATCCTCTGACGAAGTGATCAAGAATCACGAAACGCGTAAGGCGGCATCTGCAAACCAATACACATCGGTCCCGAGAGTGAGCACCTTTGACACGCATCCTGAGCCGCAGTGGAACGCATGCGGCTAGAAACCAGCAGCATACAGCACGAGGAAAATCCAATTCACTTCTGTCCGGCCGGCAAGAAAGTGATCTTTTGGGCTCGAGGTCTGTTAAACCTGGTACTGGTGCTATCTTTTTTGTAACTCATGTTTGGGACCCCCTTTTTTATCAATAGCTACATGTGTGTGTAGCATCTTTTATCATTTAATAAACTTTAAAAAGTATCTGTCTACTGCAGTGGATTTTAACCCTTGGAGGAGCTTGATTCTAACTTTTTACACATATTTACTAGCCATATATATTGGATTCATAACTTATTGGAACCTATATTAGATCAATTTCAGCAGTCCATAGACTCTGCCTTCCTTATTTAATAGGTGGTGATGACAGGACCAGCTGACACATTTGTATTTGAATAAGAGAACAAATATTAACATTCATTTATTGTGAAGTGCTCTACATATTTCCATTTCCACTAAATCCTATGTACTTTTAATTGATTTTTTCAATTAGTGTGTTTTATTTTGATTGCTTAACCCCTGGTGGTGGTTATTTTATACTAGTGATACAGTGGTTATGGTAGCCGTATCCAATCTTTATCTTTAATCTTAGAAAGATACTCTACCGAATTTGTTTGGTGTATATCTACTAAGTTTTATCATATTGTTGTTCAACTATTTCAATTGCCTATATATATACGGGAGCCCTGGTTATGTATGTATGTATGTATATGTGTGTATGTATGTATGTATATATATGTATGTGTATGTGTGTGTATGTATATATATATATATATATTTTTTTTTTTTTTATTGATACATTTCTTCTTCTAATTCAAAATATTAGTTCTTTTAGGGTAATTAAATTATACAGTAAAGCATACTCACACATAGACAGACAATCTTACTGATGCACACAAATAGGCTCATTGACAGACAATGACACACACAGACAAGGTTACTGGCGCACACACAAATTTAGTACAGACAAACTCTGATACACACACAAGCTTACTATAGACAAGCTCACTGTCACACACACACGCTCACTACAGAGAAGCTCACTGATGCTCACACGCTCTCCCTACAGACAAGCCCATTGACACACACGCTCCCTACAGAAGAGCTCACTAACACACAGATTCACTACAGACAAGCTCACTGACACACACATGCTCACTACAGACAAGCTCACTGACACACATATGGTCACTACAGACAAGCTCACGATCACCCTCATGCTTACTACAGACAAGCTCACTGTACACACATGCTCACCACAGACAGGCTCCGACACAGCCATGCTCACCACAGACAAGCTCACTAACACACACACACATGATCCCTACAGACAAGCTCACTGATACACAGACAAGCTCACTCACTAGCAGGCACACACCCCCACACACAAACTCACTAACAGGCACACACACACACACACAGAGGCTCCCTCACTAGCAGATGCGCGCACACACACACAGAGGCAGACAGTCACTGACACCCAGGCAGACAGCCACACACACACACACACACAGGCAGATGGTCACTGACACCGAGGCAAACACCCACACATACAAAGACAGGCAGACAGCCACACACATACACAAGCAGACAGCCACACACTCACACACACACACACACACACACACAGGCAGACAGCCACACACACACACACACAGGCAGACACACACACACTCACACACACACACAGGCAGACAGCCACACACACACGCGCACAGACAGTCACACACACGCGCAGACAGTCACACACATGCGCAGACAGTCACGCACAGGCAGACAGTCACGCACAGGCAGACAGTCACACACAGTCACACACACACAGACAGTCACACACACACACAGACAGTCACACTGACCTGCTTCTTACCTCCTGCTTGGAGCTCCTGGAGGCTGGTTGTTGGGGAAGTAGGGACTCCTTCCTGCTTCCCATGCTGCAGTCAGCCCTGCCCCCGCCGCACAGTAAGCCCTGCCCCCGCCGCACAGTAAGCCCCGTCCCCGCCGCACGTAAGCTCCGCCCCACCTCAATTTTTTTTTTTAATGATCCCGGCCGGCCATGTGTGAGCTGTGCCGGCCGCCTGGCTCCCCCTGCTCCCATGGGGCTCTGTGCGGCCGCACAGCTCACACAGGAGCCCAATGATTAGGGCTGTCAGACCGGCCCCAGGTGCCGCGGCCCACCAGGAAATTTCCCGGTATCCCGGTGGGCCAGTCCGGCCCTGGTATCAGGGATCCTTAGGATAGGTGTCAATCCATATCTGCCAAGTGACCCTATGTAGGGGGAACAGTCCCTATTCTTCTCTGTGTCAGTGTGTATCAGGGATCCTTAGGATAGGTGTCAATCCATACCTGCCAAGTGACCCTATGTAGGGGAACATTCCCTATTCTGCTCTGTGTCAGTGTGTATCAGGGATCCTGAGGTTAGGTGTCAATCCATATCTGCCAAGTGACCCTATGTAGGGGGAACAGTGCCTATTCTGCTCTGTGTCAGTGTGTATCAGGGATCCTGAGGATAGGTGTCAATCCACATCTGCCAGGTGACCCTATGTAGGGGGAACAGTCCCTAATCTGCTCTGTGTCAGTGTTTATCAGGGATCCTTAGGATAGGTGTCAATCCATATCTGCCAAGCGACCCTATGTAGGGGGAACAGTCCCTATTCTGCTCTGTCAGTGTGTATCAGGGATCCTGAGGATAGGTGTCAATCCATATCTGCCAAGTGACCCTATGTAGGGGGAACAGTCTCTATTCTGCTCTGTGTCAGTGTGTATCATGGTCTCTGAGGACAGGTGTCAATCCATATCTGCCAAGTGACCCTATGTAGGGGAACAGTCTCTATTCTGCTCTGTGTCAGTGTGTATCATGGTCTCTGAGGACAGGTGTCCATCCATATCTGCCAAGTGACCCTATGTAGGGGGAACAGTCCCTATTCTGCTCTGTGTCAGTGTGTTTCAGGGATCCTGAGGATAGGTGTCAATCCATATCTGCCAAGTGACCCTATGTAGGGGGAATAGTCCCTATTCTGCTCTGTGTCAGTGTGTATCAGGGATCCTGAGGATAGGTGTCAATCCATATCTGCCAAGTGACCCTATGTAGGGGGAACAGTCCCTATTCTGCTCTGTGTCAGTGTGTTTCAGGGATCCTGAGGATAGGTGTCAATCCATATTTGCCAAGTGACCCTATGTAGGGGGAACAGTCCCTATTCTGCTCTGTGTCAGAGTGTATCAGTGATCCTGAGGATAGGTGTCAATCCATATCTGCCAAGTGACCCTATGTAGGCGGAACAGTCTCTATTCTGCTCTGTCAGTGTGTATCAGGGATCCTGAGGATAGGTAAATAATCCATATCTGCCAAGTGACCCCAAGCGTAGGGGAACAGTCCTCATTCTGCTCTGTGCCAAGTGTATTTAGCTGGGATCCCTAGGGATAGGTGTCAACCATACGCGCTAAGGACCCTGTATGTAGGGGGGAATAATCCCTATTCTGCTCT
>OW240913.1:56728647-56740608 GCA_933207985.1 Pelobates cultripes | reverse complement strand
CGAATGGGACTTAGTCTCTGCAGCTGAAATAAGGCTGAAAAAAACGGCTGAAAAAGAGACTAAGTCCCATCGCCGAATGGGACTTAGTCTCTGCAGCTGAAATAATTTCCCATTTATTGAACCAAGTGGGAAATAGCAAGGCAGGCACAAAGGGTTTGCACCAGGTCTGGGGACACAGGGGACACCGTCTTAAAGGGGCCGTGTCCCAATCTTCCTGATGTCCCAAAAAAGGTGTTTAAAGGGCCAGCACCAGTCACATAAAGAGTCCATAAGCCCCAATATGCCCACCGACAGTCTTAAAGGGCCATACACACTAAATAAAAGTGCATACATTTTCACAATCTCCCAGGGGCCATAGTCATGCGGAGAGGCGCCAAATAGGCTTCTCCACAACCCAGGAAGCAGGGCAATTTGCCTTGTTAAAGGGCCCGTTACAAATAGCAGTTTGTAACGGGTGTCAATCCATATCTGCCAGTGACCCCGATGTAGGGGGACCAGTCCCTATTCTGCTCCTGTGTCAGTGTGTGTATCAGGGAACCTTAGGACAGGTGTCAATCCATATCTGCCAAGTGACCTATGTGGGGCAGTCCCTATTCTGCTCTGGGTCAGTGTATCAGGGATCCTTAGGATAGGTGTCAATCCCCATATCTGCCAAGTGATGACCCTATGTGGGGAACAGTCCTATTCTGCTCTGTGTCAGTGTGTATCAGGGATCCTTAGGACAGGTGTCAATCCATATCTGCCAAGTGACCCTATGTGGGGGGACCAGTCTCTATTCTGCTCTGTGTCCGTGTGCATCAGGGGCTCTGAGGACAGGTGTCAATCCATATGTCAAGGTGTCAATATGTCATATGTCAGGTGTCAATCCATATTGATTGTGATTTAGGAATGTTAGGTGATTTCTGCGCTTTATGGATTAAAACCAGACTCTGTATCAACTGTGTAATTTTCCATGGGAGTTTTGCCATGGATCCCCCTCCGGCATGCCACAGTCCAGGTGTTAGTCCCCTTGAAACAACTTTTCCATCCCTATTGTGGCCAGAAAGAGTCCCTGTGTGTTTTAAAATTCGCCTCCCTATTGAAGTCAATGGCGTTTCGGGCGGTTCGCCGGTTCGCGAACATTTGCGGAAGTTTGCGTTCGCCGTTCGCGAACCGAAAATTTCGGGTTCGCGACATCACTATTCCCACATCTAAAAATTCCCTTTGTTTCTTGTAGCCATGTCTTAGGTGATGGTTTTGGTTCAAGATGACTATGAACTAGCAGGTCACGCAGATTATTAGCTCGTCTTGCTGTGATACTTGGGAATATAGAAAGATTACTGGCCACCTCTTTGTTGTGGGTGAGTATCGGCCAATTGTCTGCATAGATAGTTCGAATGGGATTCCATAGTTGATCATAAGTGCCTATGCATCTAATTGTAGGTTTAGTATCCTTCACTTTGTAATTTCTGAGACTAGTCGATCTGTCCATACTGGAGACTCGTTGGAATGCCTTTTTAAGGATTTTATTTGGATAGCCTTGCTGTTTAAAGCGAAGCCTTAGGTCCTTAGGTCCTTTATAAAGGTTTCTTCTTTCGAGCAGTTTCTTTTTGCCCTCAGGGATTGCCCGTTGGGAATACCTGCTTGAGTTTGTAAGGGTGATGGCTGTTACAATGTAAGAAATTGTTGCACGAATAGGTTTTCTGTAAAGTTCGGTATCTACTTCACCCCCTTGAGATAGATTAATAACCAAATCCAGAAATTCTAGTCTGTCCTCACTGATGACATGAGTTAATTGTAGGCCAATAGTGTTGATGTTCAGTATCGAGACAAGTTCCTCGAACTGTGTTACTGAGCCAGTCCAAAATACCAGGACATCATCAATGTAACGATGCCAACTAATGATGAATTTATCAAATCCTGTCTGTAACGTATTTTTCAAAATTGTGGCTTCCCACCACCCTAAATACAAATTAGCGTAACTAGGGGCACAAGCACTTCCCATGGCCGTGCCCCTAGTTTGCAGGTAGTAAGTGCCGTTGAACACAAAATAATTGTGAGTTAGTATAAAGTTCAATAGTTCCATAAGGAAATCCTTTTGGGACGCTGTAATTTTGCATGATTTTTCTAAAAAATATTGGGTGGCTTCAAGGCCTACTTTGTGAAGGATGTTATTGTATAAAGCGACTAAATCCATGCTTGCTAGAAGAGTGTATGGGGGGACAGTGAGATTCTCAAGAGTGAGTAATGTCTGTTTGGTGTCCTGAATATAAGATGGAAGATCACTTACAAATGGGTGGAGTATTTTCTCCATGAATTTGCTCGCTTGTTCTGAGAGTGTTATTACCCGAAATTATTGGTCTTCCTGGTGGATTATTTTTGTTTTTGTGAATTTTGGGTAAGCAATAAAAAGTCACTACCATAGGTGTGTTATTTGGACAAATACATTTGAACTCATCTTGAGAGATTATCTCACTATCTCTTGCTTCAGTAAGTATTAACTTGAGAGTTTTCAAGTATGAAGCAGTAGGATCATTTGGAAGCTTCTCATAACATGAGGTGTCAAAAAGGTGGGCCATACACAGAGATTAATCATAGAATCAACCAATGAAAACAAAGTAACATTCTCTATATAAGGCATTGACAGTCCAAACTTCTTCTCTTTCTTTGCTGCTCCACCTGTACACAGGTCAGAGTATTTGCTCCTTCTGTTTTCTGTACGATTCATGTGTACTTTTATTTATTCTTAAATCACTTTTATAGTGTTTCCTAAGGTTTCATGTACACTATGCTGCCCTTCCAACTATCTTTCCCACTGTTTTTCCTAGTCTTTATGCCCTGTCAGGTTTCTGTACCTTTAGCTTGCCATTATGTCTCTGGATTTTACTTCCTGTATTTACCCGGTATTTTATTGTTTTATTTTGCCATTAGGCCTCAGGATATTAATCCCTGTAGTTTCCCCTGTATTCACTTGCTTTAGTTTGGCATCAGGCCTTAGGATAATGCTCCCTGTATTTTTCCCTGTATTTGCTTGCTTTAGTTTGCCATTAGGCCTTAGGATAATACTCCCTGTGTTTCTTTGTATTTGCTTGCTTTCGTTTGCTGTAAGGCCTCTAGATATTACTCCCTGTATTTGTCTGGTAGTTGGTTGCTTTAGTTTAGCATCAGGCCTAATATGCTAGTTTAGCATATTACTCCCTATATTTTTTCCTGTATTTCCTTGCTTTAGTTTGCCATTAGGCCTCTGGATATTACTCCCTGTATTTGCTTGCTTTAGTTTGTCATTAGGCCTTAGGATAATACTCCCTGTTGTCGGGCTCCCGCGGGCGGCTGCGAGGGGAGGCTGCACTCCGCTCGCAGTACTCACCCTCCAGCCGTCCGCGGTCCCCTCCGCCTCGTGGGTACGGCGAGCGGCATCCTTCCAGCCTCGGATGCCGCCCGCCGTTCTCTCCACGTCCCCCAGCGGCAGCATGCATGACGCTGCACGCTGGGAGACCGCCCAGGTTTATACACGCCGGGGTCAGTCACCTGACCCGGTGTTAAAGGCACAGTGCCTCAATCACAGTGGGAGGTCTAGATATCTCCCACGTGTGATTGTTAATTCTGATTGGAAATTATCCAATCAGAATTAACCTGATGGTTTAAATACTTACCTTGTGTTTCTGGTTACGTACTCTCTGGCTTGTTTATCTGACTCTGTGACTTTCTCCTACCCTTTGACCTCGGCTTGTTTCACGTTATTCTGTCTTCTGGTTCCCCTTACTCGGCTTGTTTTCTGACTATTCTGTGTGTGCTTAGCCCGGCCACTCTAAGGTCCGGTACGGCACCTTTTGTGTGTGTGTGTGCCAGCGTGTTGGGTTCCCCGAATCGTGACATTACAACAGGGCCATAATGGAACCTGCTGACGTACCACAGCTCCTAGTTAATCAAGAGGCTAGAATGGATGGCTTGGACCACCGTATGGATCAGTTTGCTCAAGCTTTGCAAACCATACTGTATCGTACTGCACACTTGCAACCTGCCGTTCAGGAGGCTGCTGCTGCTGTGCCCGAACCCATTCCCACTCCAGTACCTGTTCCCGCTCATGTAGTTCACATGACGCCGCCACAGCGCTACAGTGGTGACCCAGCATTGTGTCGTGGTTTCCTCAACCAAATTGACATCCATTTGGTGATGAATCCACGCTCCTATCCCACTGACAGATCTAAAATTGCCTTTTTGATAAACCACTTGTCCGGGAGAGCTTTAGCATGGGCCAACCCCATTTGGGAAAATACGTCTCCTATGTCCTTTGCAGATTTTCTGACAGCTTTCAGACGCACATTTGATCAACCCGGTAGGGTTGCTTCTGCTGGCAAGGCTCTGCTTAGGGTCCGACAGGGTAACAGGTCTGTAGCAGATTACACTATCGAATTTCGTACTCTAGCAGCTGAAGTGGTTTAGAATAATGACGCCCTCGTAACAGCCTTTCAGGAGGGTCTGGCCGCTTATATACTGGATGAAATAGCATCCAGGGAATTACCTGCTCTTCTAGATGATGTTATAGACTATGTGATTCTTATAGATAACCGTATTAGAGAGAGGCATAGCCAAAGACGGTTGGATACACGGGTGTTACCTGCTCTACCCAGTACTTCCCTGCTAGCGTTACCCGCTCCTGTGCAACCATCCCCTGAACCCATGCAGTTGGGTGCTACGGGGTTAACTGAGGCCGAAAGAGCGTACCGTAGAAGGGAGGGATTATGCCTTTATTGTGGGAAGAGGGGGCATCAGTGTAAAGCCTGCCCTAAAGTACAGGGAAACTGCAGCACCTAAGGCCTAGAGAGGGGTCGGCCTCGGGTGTTATGACTTTGTCCCCTCATATGTCCATCTCTAGACCGTTTATTACGGTTTCTCTCTTGGTCAATAAAACCACTATCACAACCAAAGCCCTGATCGATTCGGGTGCGGCAGACAACCTTATGGATGAGACCTTTGCCAAAACCGCAGCCCTGAATTTGATCCGAAAGGAGACACCCTTGGCCGTTGAGGCCATAGATGGTAGACCACTGGAGAAACCTCTGGTGACCCATGAAACCCAGGAAATAGTTATGTCTGTGGGTGTTTTGCACAAAGAGAAGTTAACCTTCCAAATAATTGACTCCCCAACAGCCTCCATCGTTCTAGGTTTTCCCTGGTTAGTTAAACACAACCCTGTTCTTGATTGGGGTTGTTTAGACATACTCTCCTGGGGGGAATCTTGTCAGCGAGACTGTATGTCTGTTTACTTAACGTGCCCACGGCTAAACCACTCTCGGTTTCTGTTCCCTCTGTTTATGCAGACCTTGCCTTGGTTTTTGAAAAGAGGGAGGCAGATAAGCTCCCTCCACATCGTGAGTATGATTGTGCCATAAACCTCTTACCGGGCACTATGCCTCCTAGGGGAAAGGTCTACCCTCTTTCTGAAAAAGAGAACCAGATCATGGAGGAGTACATACAGGAATCCCTAAGAAAAGGTTTTATTAGAAGGTCCTCCTCTCCTGCTGGTGCTGGTTTCTTTTTTGTGGCCAAGAAGGAGGGCGATTTGAGGCCATGTATAGACTACAGGGGTCTGAACAATATAACGGTTAAAAACGCCTACCCTATCCCCCTCATCACTGAGTTGTTTGATCGTGTTAAAGGTTCTAAATTCTTCACCAAATTAGACCTCAGGGGGGCTTATAACCTTGTCCGTATAAAGGAGAATGGCGAGTGGAAGACAGCGTTCAACACACGCAGTGGGCATTACGAATATCTGGTCATGCCTTTTGGATTGTGTAATGCTCCTGCCGTGTTTCAGGACCTCATAAATGATGTCCTTAGGGATCTATTGCATGTCTGTGCTGTAGTGTACCTTGACAACATACTTGTGTATTCTCCTGATTTGAAGTCACACCATAACCATGTTAGGATGGTGCTCAAAAGGCTATTGCAGAGCGGACTCTACTGTAAGTTAGAAAAATGTTTATTCGATCAGACCTCTGTGCAATTCCTAGGATATATCATTACTGAACAGGGTTTCAGTATGGATCCTGCTAAATTGGAAGCTATAATGTCCTGGCCACTTCCCCAAGGACTAAAGGCTATCCAGCGTTTTATAGGATTTGCCAACTATTATAGGAAATTTATAAAAACTTTTCACCACTCATATCTCCCATAACGAAGTTGACAAAAAAAGGTCTACATCCTAGGGTTTGGACTCCTGAAGCCCTTAAGGCCTTCGAAACCCTCAAGAAGGCATTTGCCTCTGCTCCAGTGCTGCACCACCCTGATCCTTCTCTTCCTTTTGTTATGGAAGTAGACGCCTCGGAGTCAGGTGTGGGAGCCGTACTGTCACAGAGGTTGTCTTATGACAAACCCCTCCATCCCTGTTGTTATTTTTCTAAAAGGTTGTCTGATTCAGAGAAGAATTACGATGTTGGGAACAGGGAACTATTTGCTATTGTGTTAGCTTTCAAGGAATGGAGGTACTTATTAGAGGGTTCTAGACACAAAATTATGGTTATAACAGATCATAAGAATCTATCCTATATTGCTGATGCTAGAAGGTTATCTGCCCGGCAGGCTAGATGGTCTCTATTTCTCTCACACTTCCAATATGTTATCACCTATAGACCTGGTTGCCGTAATGCCAAAGCTGACGCTATCTCTCGGCAGCATGAACCAGTAGAATTTGTTAACCCGACTCCTGAACCTATTGTACCTGCGTCTCAGATAATAGCTGCTACCCGTTTGGTTGTTTCTTCACCTTTCCTTAATAGTATTAAGACATACCAAACCCAGGCACCCCCTGAAACGCCGGTTGGTAAACTATACGTTGAAGCTAATGACAGGAAAAAGTTGTTAACTTTATTTCACACAGCCAAAACTGCTGGTCATCCGGTGGTTACCAAGACGTAGTGGATTTTGTTCAGGCTTGTCAGGTCTGCACGCAATGTAAGTCTCTTAACGTGAGACCCCAGGGTTTTCTGATGCCCCTATCTATACCCAAGAAACCATGGACCCACTTATCCATGGATTTCATTGTAGACCTGCCTCTTTCTGATGGTCAGACGGTGATACTGACTGTGATGGATAGGTTCTCTAAAATGGCGCACTTTATTCCGCTTAAGAAACTGCCTTCTGCGGTTCAGTTAGCTCAGGTGTTTGCCAAAGAAGTGTTCCGATTGCATGGGGTACCCCAGGATATCGTATCTGACAGGGGCCCTCAATTTGTCTCTCGGTTCTGGAGGGGCTTTTGTGCTGAGATGGGGGTCTCCTTGTCGTTCTCTTCCTCCTATCACCCGCAATCTAATGGTGCGGCCGAGCGTGCTAATCAGTCTGTGGAATTGTATTTGCGCTGCTTCACTAATGCGCACCAGGATGACTGGTCTCGCCTTCTTCCGTGGGCTGAATTTGCCAGGAATACGGTGTCTCATTCGTCTACTGGCTTAAGTCCTTTTGAGGTTGCTTATGGGTTTCGTCCTTCTGTCCTTCCCGATGCGTTCTCCGACAAGGGAATGCCCGCCTTGGACCAGCACCTCGCCTCTTTGCGGAAGACGTGGGATCAGGTCCATGTTGCGCTGTCTCGTTCAGCAGCTGCGCAGAAAAAGTTTGCTGATCGCCGTAGGGTTGCGGCCCCTTCTTATCTTCCGGGTGATAGGGTATGGTTGTCCTCCCGGAACCTCCGTCTCAAGGTTCCCTCGATGAAATTTGCCCCCAGGTTTCTTGGTCCCTTCAAGGTGTTACGTAGGGTTAACCCCGTTTCCTACTCCCTTGATCTGCCTCCTTCCATGCGTGTCCCGAACACGTTTCACGTCTCGCTTTTGAATCCCTTGCTGTGTAACCGGTTCTCTCGTCCCCTCGGGCGGCCCGTTTCCCCTCGAGCTGTCTCGGACGACGTGTACGAGGTGGCTGCCCTTCTCGACTCTCGTGTTTCTAGGGGTCGGCTGCAATATTTGGTGGACTGGAAGGGGTACGGCCCTGAGGAGCGGTCCTGGGTTTCGAGCTCCGATGTGCACGCTCCCTCTTTGGTCCGCTCCTTTCATGCCCGCTTTCCTTTGAAGCCTTCCGCTTCCCGCCCCCTGGGCGGTCTTCGAGGGGGGGTAATGTCAGGCTCCCGCGGGCGGCTGCGAGGGGAGGCTGCATTCCGCTCGCAGTACTCACCCTCCAGCCGTCCGCGGTCCCCTCCGCCTCGTGGGTACAGCGAGCGGCATCCTTCCAGCCTCGGATGCCGCCCGCCGTTCCCTCCACGTCCCCCAGCGGCAGCATGCATGACGCTGCACACTGGGAGACCGCCCAGGTTTATACACGCCGGGGTCAGTCACCTGACCCGGCGTTAAAGGCACAGTGTCTCAATCACAGTGGGAGGTCTAAATATCTCCCATGTGTGATTGTTAATTCTGATTGGAAATTATCCAATCAGAATTAACCTGATGGTTTAAATACTTACCTTTCCTGTTCCTCCCTGCCCTGTTGTGGTCTTTGCTTTCTAGTATTGCTACTTACCTTGTGCTTCTGGTTACGTACTCTCCGGCTAGTTTATCTGACTCTGTGACTTTCTCCTACCCTTTGACCTCGGCTTGTTTCACGTTATTCTATCTTCTGGTTCCCCTTTACTCGGCTTGTCTCCTGACTATTCTGTGTGTGCTTAGCCCGGCCACTCTAAGGTCCGGTACGGCACCTTTTGTGTGTGTGTGTGTGTGCCAGCGTGTTGGGTTCCCCGAATCGTGACACCTGTATTTCCCTGTATTTGCTTGCATTCGTTTGCCGTAAGTCTAAAAAACAAACAAGAGTCCTGTGCATCCAGTATAGGTGTGCACACCCAGGTGCTACCACAAGTTATTTGAGGACAAAGTTAAAACAGCAAATGTTTCGAGCAGCAGCCCTTTCTCAATGCTAATGTCCTACAGTATATGCAAGACAACAAAAATATATACAAAAAATAGTGCTTACGTAACCCAAAAGTGCCACCCCCAGGTAATCAAAACTAGAAGCAGGATCAGATATGCAGTACATTTCCATCACTCTGGCATGTTTGATGATTCCAGTCACTTCCTGGATCGGCAGAAATGTGCATGATAAAGTCATCACATTCAAAAAACAAACAAAAAAAAACGTTTTTTAAGTCTGGAAATAATAGCAAGACAGCAATTTAAGCTACCAAAAAAACACACAAAAATCAAGTGATGGAGAAAACACACTTATGACCATCAAAGTAATCAAAGCAACATTCATTACTATAATAAACAAATACTTGAGCACATATACATTCCTAAAGCATGTTTAGAAAGATAAAATTAAGTTTATGCTGAAATCTGCAAGCACTAAGGCATATATACAATTACTGATACCGGAGAAACTGACGGAAGCAAAGCACAGAGGGATGGACACAGGTTTCTTCAGGAAGGAAGAGATTCTTTATTGGATCACCGATCGGGACTCAGAGGGACTAATGTCACCAAAAATACAGCAAGTTCTGAGCTCTGAACAATAGTGCAGGCTCCCTATATAGGCACATAACTCCTCCCATATTAAGCTCCACCCGCACATTCTCTTGACCAATCATTACAAATAAGAACTAACTTCCTGCTTGACCGCATGGCTTGTCCAGCACAATGGAGGAGGGGAATACTACATCCTGTATTCTTGCACATGCTCCGTACACTACTGATCGTATCTTGCCTCGTGCAACCAACTGATCGATACGTCAGCATATGCACGTACACATGCCACGCGGTAATCTCGGCCTACTAAATTTATTTTTACCGAGATTCCACCACATTCCCCCCTTTGATGCCTCTTGATATTTTACAATTACTTGAGGCATCACTTAACCTTGGTTTGCATACACCACAAGTTACCTTTGAACCAGACCAGACTTATCCTATGATGTGAATCTTCAACACTCGCCTTCCTGCATTGGTTCTCCCTGATCTAGAGCCTTATATTTATAAATTGCCATTATCTGTGCAGCAGCCTTCCTCTCTGCTATATTTTCTATCAGGCTTTGCACAGACCTAACTACTAAGGGTGTAAGACACGGCAGGAGTAGACACAACATTAAAATCAGTAGGACTCCACCTACCACTGCCTTAAGCCCTCCAAACCACTCATACCAGCTACCAAACCAACTACTTGGATTGTACCCTTTCCTTACCTGAGTAGGCACATGCGCTAGTTTAACCATATGGTTAGTAAGCTCAGCTATTGCTTGCCCTTCGTCATCTATTTGAAGACAGCAATTGCTCAGGTTAAACTTCCCACATACACCTCCCTCTACTGCCAAAAGATAATCCAAGGCTAATCTATTTTGGCAAACTGCTGTCCTCATCCTGGTATTATGCTTCGCTAGAAGATTGAGCGCTTGTGATGTCTCGTTAGTAATGATCTCAACCACCGCCTGTAACCTTATAATGCGGTTGAGCATATAAATAGGGGTTCTATAACCAAAGGTACCATCCTCCGCCCACGTGGCTGGCCCATAATAATCTATAATACGCTGGGGAGGCCATTCATTATCTTCCCAGGCACCTATCTCTATGGGTCCCCTTTTCTTCCTATGATTCACATCATACACTTTAACACCTAAAGTCTCACCTGTCTCAATAGGCAACAAGAAGAAGGATGGTTTTAACATACCCAACACACATGCCCCTTCCCAGTCCTGTGGTAACTCCGAATAGGCCTTCTTACCACAGATTCAGTACAAATTCGCTGGGGCTCTCCAGTTAGATGTGATGGATAGATCAAACCATACGTCCTTTAAATTGGCATATCTTGCAAACGGGTTAGATGGTTCTGAGACATTTGAAGCTGACCACCAAGTTGTATTCTTTGTATCATCATCATAAGCTTTTTGCCCTAGACAAGTTAATTCTCCTACAGAAGTATTATACATCATTCCTTTCCTCGCTATGCAAACATAACCTATGATGGGGGTCTTCAATCTCCACTCAGATTTACCTCTAACACTCATATGATAGTCGGCTTGTGTAGATATTAATTGGTCAACTGCCTCAGAACCGGACATTACCTCCTTTGCTTCCCAAGGCCATTGGTCTCCCATGTTAGTACCTCCACACATAGCAGTTGGTAACATTAAGACTACCGGCAATACTTTCGGCTAAATCAATGAACAAGTTTTTAGCATTATGGGGGATCTTATTATCTATGCTCATCTCTTCATAAAAGGAATGGTATACTTGATGAGTTTGGGAGGTTACCGTATCAGTCTCTATCCCTATAAACAATACTGTCCCAGGGTCTAAACCCGTCCCATATATTTGAAACCCAAATAAATTACCATATTTATCTAAGAACTTGTCAGGGTTATTTATAAGTATATGGATTGGATTGTATTCCATAGACTTACAATATGGATTAGTAGGCAACTTAGTCACAATCATGTCCTTGTCTGCTGTCTGTCCCCAAGTCGCCCACCCCACACAAGACCAATATGGGCAGAAGTTATAATCTCTATTTGGGCATCTTGGACTTACATATTTATTTCTACTACTGGGACAAATATATTTATCGTTAGACCCATACGTCCTCTCCCATCTAAGATCCCCACATACATTCCACGGCTTTCTACCACTTGATATTGCTTTACACGCATCAAATAGTAGAGCACCTGAAGAATATACGGATTTTAATACCGTCTTATTAATTAGGGTCCCCTGAGGATCTCCATTTCTGAGAGTCAACCAAATTGTACGGGGTTGATACTCAGGACTGAAGCACTTAGGTTCTCCTACTCCAAAATGACACACACTATATTCTATATTTAAGTATCTACATCTTGATACATCTCCTTTACACTCATATTGCGAATGCCAAATTAGGGTCTGGGATATATGGTTACCTGTTCTTGTAGTCTTAATGCATACCTCACAGCTAGGAGTGTTGGTGCCTCTACCTTCCTGAATATAAAAATACACATAAATAAACATTATTAAAAATACATCTTTCGTCGTCATCCTC
>OW240913.1:56605790-56728547 GCA_933207985.1 Pelobates cultripes | reverse complement strand
ACATAACACATCCCCTACACACTCCACTCCCTGTGGGCGAACTCATGGGTGGAACATGTAGGTGGACTTTTAGGTGGGCCTTATGGGCATACTCACCGTCAGGCCCTGGGACCCAGACCTTGAGCTGTTTAAGGGGCCCCAAAAAAATGGAGCTGCTTCCCATTCTACTAGAACTTTGAATTTTGTGACCACAGTTACAAACAGCCTTCAGAGATCCTCTTCTACACCAGACCAGTGGAGCCAAACCACAGGCCATCATCATCCTCATCTGGTTGTAAGTAGGCAATCTAGTATATTATTAGTGACACTAATCTATAATTTACCTCACATTAAAGGGACACTATAGCTTAATGAAGTGGTTCTGGTGTCTATAGCCGGTCCCTGCAGGCTTTTTAATGTAAACACACACTGTGTCTACACTGTGTCTACTGGTGACCCACAAGAGGGGATTGCACTGCACTCTCCTCCTGCCCAGACCTGTCTTTACCGCAGTGCAAGTGCCCTCTGCCCCTAATTTACAATGGCTCACACTCACAGCAAGCAGTGCCTGGAGCCCTTTGCAGCGATGGGAACAAAGAGGTTCTGCGGCAGGTGGCCGTCCTGCAAACATTACATTAAACAGCTGTTCCCCATGCAGCCACAGGTGGCGCTGTGCTGGGAGAATGTGATTACTCTTCACTTCACGCAGCGCATGGGAGAGGGAGAGGAGGAGGCATGATTTAATCTTACAACAAATCCATTCAGCAAATCTTTGGGGGGATCAGCTCTGTTTGCACAGTTTATTGGTGTTTACTCTGATGTCTGTATTAATATTGAGGGATTTCTAAGTAGTAACATCAGTATGTGTCAGAAGGGCCAGACGTTGGGGTGTGCAAGCTGTGCGGTCACGCAGGGTGCCATGACAACAGAGGCGCCCAACACAGCTCACAAGTTGGGGACCCTAGCATATTCAATTTAAATGATTCGCTGGTGGTCCACTGGTGCGCACCAGCAGTAGGTGCAGTCAGATTATATCCTCTCTCTCATGGTTCTGGCGCTCAGTTAGTGAGTCAGAGCACAGGCTCAGAGATTCTCAGCCTGCGCTCTGACAACATTGAAAGTCAGAGCCGTGAAGGAGCGGGTATGGCAAAGAGCTACTGATTAGCATAACATCAATATCATTTATAAAACCAGGTGGGCATGGATGGTGAACTGATTTGGTGGTGCAATGGGCCACTTGACTGGTTTTGCCCCCCAGGCCTAAGGCTGCCAGCCCTCCCCTGCTAGTTGGTAAGCATGATGGATCCCTGCAGGCTAGAGTTCACTCTCACCACTAGGGCCACCAGGGAAGGCAGCATGGCTCCCCACTCCATGGAAACCCTGGGGATATAACTTTTTTTAAAATTATTAATAAAAAATATATTAAAATAAATTCAAACTCACACTAACAGCCCCCTCACACAGCATCCTCAGACGCACACAGCACCCTCAGACGCACACAGCACCCTCAGCCAGACAGCATCCTCGCTCACACAGCACACTCCCTTATGTGTATTTGTTGTCGGGGCAATATGACCGAACACAGAAATCTTAGCATATTATAAACATAACATCCATGAGTTAGCACCAGTCGGTTGTGGTGTGCCGGAACCGACAAAGCAGTAGGCCTGTAATAAAAGTGGGCAAAAGAAAATTACCAGGAAACGTAATTCGTGAACCAACTTCGTTTATTGAGAAGTCACAGAAAGCTTGTTTTTAATTCTTTAACGGGATTAGGTATGTAGAGTGTGTAGGCAGAGGATTTCCAGCGTCCCATAGCCTTAATAATGTGAGCGGGTATATGATTAGCGGATGCTGAAGATGCTGCCCCTATACGGAAAGAGTGACCTGAAATTTGATTGGGGTTTAGGCCTAGCCTGGTCAACAGTAGTCGTATGTAAAGCATGAATTTAGCTGTGGTCAGAGTGTGTCCATGCAGTTCGAACAAAGGCTGTTGAGGTTGTTTTTGGACTGAAAGGGAATAAGTATCCAAACATAGTACTGGGCACCATTTATTGTGAGTAGGGTACAGAGGGATTTGAATAGTACGTCCTTCGGTGCTGGTTTTTGATTGTCTTAAGGATAGAATGTAATGGTCAGTATGTTTTTGTAAATCATTAGTCCTTAGGTAGTCGTGGGCTGTAATGGTCATAGTTGTAAATTCAAAAGTGAGATATAGGGCTGTCTTTATTATGTTATTGGTCATGGGTTCAAAAGGAGAAGAATCTAATAAGTTGGATAGAGAGTGGAATATGTTGTTGTCTATGGGTAGTCTTTGTGAGGGAACATGTGTGTCTAACTTTTTAATGCCTTTAAGTACTGTTTTTATTTGATATGATGTCAAGAAGCCAGTAGTGTTAGGTTGTCAGATAAGCATATGGTGCTAGATGCCGGTAAGGTACTGTTTAATAGTATTAAAGGATAGTTTAAGGGTGATGTGGCAAAAAGAAGTAAAACTTAATATAGTTTCTAAAGCAAACATGTCGTGGATGTGAAATTCGGTGATACATTTTGTTTACTGAGAGTGCCAGATGAGAAATGTGACGTGCATGATCTAACAAAGTCTTTAATCCATTATCATGTCTTGGAATAGTGGTGCAGGTGTCGCTCGTCTGGAAGCGGTGGGTAGTGTCGAGAAGAAAGCCTGGAAATGAAATCGAGACAAGTGATCAGCAGAGGTGTTTGTGTACCCCAGAATGTGTATACATGTTATAAAGAAATTGACAGGTGGCTGCTACCCATGTGAGTCGCCTTAGTAGTCTCATAATGACCAGTGATGCCGATCGGCCTTTATTGACAATATGGTATGTGACCATATTATTTGAGTAGCACCTGACCGTGTGACCGGACCAATATGGTCCCCATGCAATGGCTGCCGCCACGATAGGGTACAACTCGAATAAAGCCGAGGTATCAGAGAAGTTGGGCAGTGATTCGACTTCGGTCGGCCAAGATCACCCTAGATGGCCGCAAAGCCTGTGTTTGCTGCGGCATCTGTCCACAGTGTAGGTGAAGTGCCGGAAGGGGGTGGTATAAACGTGGTTCGCCCGTTCCAAGAGGTGAGAAAAACTGCCCACATGCGTAAATCCGAGGTTGCGTGTTCATCTAATGTAATGCGTGAAGTGTATGAGGTGAATAGTGGAAATAAAGATAGCAGGTGGGATATAAAGGACCTTCCTTATGGTGTGATCCTAATGGCAAAATTGAGCAACCCTAGCAGTGATTGTAGTTCTTTCCGGTTGCAACAACCTTGTAGCAGGTAATGTTCAATACTTGCCAGGGTACGCTCAATCTTGTCCTATGGGAGACTAGCCTGCATGTGTATCGTGTCTAGTTGGATCCCCAAAAATTGCATGTTGGTATCTGGACCCAAAGTTTTGTGAGGGGAGACAGGAATAGTGAGGGATTCAAACAAAGCCAACATGTGTTTTAAACTACAGGGTGGGAGTGTGTTATTCTCAATCGTGAGGAAATCATCCAGATAGTGAATAACCGAAGGGCACTTGCACACATTTAGTAACAACCAACATAAATCTTCTGCAAACGTTTTAAAAATAAGTGGGCTGCTTTTGGAGCCAAAAGTGAGATGGGTGAAGAAATAATACATCGCCTGCCATTTAAAGCAGTGTAGATGCCATAGGGAAGGGTGCATGGGTAGTAATTTAAAAGCATTTACCACATTGGTTTTACTTAGCCATGCTCCTGTGCCAGCTTGAAGAATGGCCCCTATGGCATGGTCGATAGTGGTGTGGTGTAGTGAAAATTCTTCGGAAGGTATTAGTGAGTTAAGGCTGGGGACAGTGGAGGAATGTGGTGCAGGTAAATCAATTATCAGTCTGGGTTTGAGTAAAGTCTTCCCTGTAACCACCCCTATGGGATTGGTTCTCCAAGATGTGAAGGGTGGGGAAAAGAATGGCCCCAACAGAAACCCTTGTTTCACCTCGGTCGTGATAAGTGTTTACCAACTGTGGAGCGTCTAATGTGGATTGTAGGTTGTAGAGGAGGCCTGGTTAACTCCACTAAGATCCCAGTGAAGCTCAGGAACAAGTGATGAAAAATCCCATAAAGTAATAATTCCAGCAAGCAAGCAAGGTAATCCACGAATATCCCCATACAGATCCCAATGACTGGACGACACACAGCATCAGGAGCAGAACTAACTTTTATTCCACACAACCTCTTTTTAAGCATTTCTCCCATGCAAGGGAGGAATTCACATTCATTAAGACAGTACCCAATGGAATAGCAGGTACCTCCCACACATCTCCTCCGCTTAGTATGACACCTAATCCCATTATACAAGTTAGAGTTTTCCCCAAGATCTGGATGTTCCCCAAGATTAGCAGGTACACCAATACCTGGTAGCCCTGATCTGGGTGACTAACATATCCAAAATTCACCCAGATCAGACCAGGGGTTTGGGAGTTAGGTGGAGGGTGAAATTTGACCGACCGCACACGAGGTGGTATCCGAAAAGGATTCCATGCGTTTTGGCCCTGCGGTCGGTCTCCGTTCGGGAGGTAAAAGACACATAAAAACCTGCCATCAACTATTATAGTTACATTCGCATAACTTCCCTCATTCGGTACTCCAAACTCACCGAACGGGGGGCTGATTCGTCTTCCCGTTCGTGAGTTATGGAGCTCTGGAGGTGTCAGCGGTGTTCGGGTAATCGAGTGTCCGATTTGAGTTCCAGACACACGACAACCAAACACAGCTGAGCCTTTCGTGCGTAAGATGGCCGCCGCCACCTGTTCGCATGCCGAATGGCGGCCACCCAGATACATCCATAAACCACCCATTAGTCTGCGGTTAGCAAGTACTTTGCAGATTAATGAGAGACACACTTCACTCTGGGGTGGTCTATTAGTTCGGTAGTTTCCATTCGTATGAAGTACAGATGGAAACTACCGAACAATCATACGAATGCCATTTACAATTAAATACAAAGCAGAAACAACACACGAATTGCAGGATTCTCATAGTCTTTAAGGACAGCCGCAGTACCATCCGCTATACTGCTCCCCCTTGCCCACAAGCCGGCATACACAGTCTGATCCAACATGGATCGGCTTGGGGATGTCCGGGGATGCTCACGGATCATTTCTCCAGGTCTGTTTGTCTTGACAACCCGTCAGCGTTCCCATTCTGTTTGCCTGGGTGGTACTGAATGTTAAAGTCAAAGGGCTGCAGTGCCAAGCTCCAGCGCAGCAGCCTGGCATTGTCCCCAGCCACCCAGTTCAGCCATACTAACGGGTTGTGATCCGTGAGCAAGGAAATGGGCTGTCCAGACAAATACGGCTGCAATTTTTTTCAGGGCCCACACCACAGCCAGACATTCCTTCTCGATGGCGGCATAGCTTACTTCTCTGGGTAACAACTTGCAACTGTAAGCCACGGGATGTTCTCCGCCATCTGCCCCGACTTGGCTCAGTACTGCTCCCAATCCAAACATAGAAGCGTCTGTGTGAACAAGAAAACGTTTAGTTGGATTGCGAGCTGCCAAGACAGGGGCATCGATCAATGCATTTTTCAGGTGTTGGAATGCCTGCTCACACTCCGGGGTCCAGGTTACTTGGCGGGGAAGATTCTTACAGGTCAGGTCGGTCAGGGGTTTGGCCAGGGCGCTATAGTTAGTGACGAATTTCCGATAATACCCTGCTGTTCCTAAAAACGCCAGCACCTGAAGCTACAATCTGGATAAATTTGAATCAATTTTAGATCTTAACAAGTTTTTAAGAAAATTATGTTTAAAAAAGTTTTTTAATAATGTTCCAGAACCAGAAAAATTTCTTTAGAAAGTAATAGTATTTTTACCCACACTTCTTTAAAAACTAAATTTTCCTTTTATCCGGTTAGTTGTAAATCAGATGTAATGAAAACATTTGAGATGTTATTTTCCAAAATATTAAGAAAATTAAAACCATTAATAAATATCAAGAGAATTTAACACAAGAAGAAAAAAGAGCACTAAAAGATTTGAAAAATGATAAATCAATAGTTATTACACTTGCAGATAAGGGTGAAGGAGTTGTGGTGTGGCAAAAAGAGAAATATTTAAGAGAGATTTTTAAACAACTTGAAGATGAACAAGCATATAAAGAACTTTTAAGTAATCCACTTCCTGCAATTAAATTAAAATATAAAGAATTTTTAGATGAAGGTTTAGATACAGGCATTTTAACAAAAAAATATGAATTTTTAGACACAAAATACCCAAGAATACCGGTGATTTATGTACTACCCAAGGTGCACAAAGACGATACCAATCCTCCAGGCAGACCCATGGTATCCGGGATTGGGTCGCTGTTGTTGCCTTTGTCTCAGTACATAGATCAGTTTTTACAAGAAAAAAGTTAATGAATGCCCAGCATATCTAAAAAACACTATGAGCCTTCTGCAGATTTTAGATAATTTTAAATGGCATAACGACTATATCATGGCCACTTGTGATGTAAAGAGTCTGTATACAATAATAAAACATGAGAAAGGTTGTGAAGCAGTAACATTTTATCTAAAGAAAGCTGAAGACATGGATGACCTTCAAATTGATTTTTGAGTGAAAGGAATTGATTTTATCTTGAAAAATAATTTTTTTCTGGTTCGAGAATACATTTTTTCTCCAAATACAAGGAACGGCGATGGGGACCAGATTTGCCCCAAGTTATGCCAACCTTTTTATGTTCTTCTGGGAAGAAAAATTTATTTTCTCCAGATTGGACATTGGGGCAAATCTGGTCCTATATAAACTCTATATAGATGATATTTTTATTATATGGAAAGGCAGCAAAGAAACCTTAGAATAATTCATTGCCTCTCTTAATCTTAATTCTTTTAATATTAATTTATGATATTAGCATGGAGCAAATTAATTTTTTAGACCTTTTAATATATATAGATAATAATGTAATAACGAGCAAAAAAAATTTTAAGACGGTCGATGTTAACAGTTTCATTAACTTGGAAAGTTGTCATTTTAGGCCCTGGTTGAGCAACATACCCATGGGACAATTTTTAAGAATAAAAAGAAACTGTACTAAAGTAGTGGAATATTTGAAACAAGCGGATATTTTGAAACAAATAAAGAAAAAGAGAAAAAATTCCTCTTATTTTTGACTACAGCTCCAATAATTATCTATTACAAATAACATTGGCATATCCTTAAAGAAGATCTAGATATCCTTCCTTTTTTAGACTCCCAACCAAGATTTATATTTAGAGGAGCAAATAATTTTAAACAAATTTTAACCAAAAGTTTTTTCGATAAAGAGAAGACCGATACAGAAGAACATTTTTTAAAGGGAAGTAAGGGTTTCCATTATGGTGGTACCTGTAGAGGTTGTACGTTTAGATTTAACAATTATAGAAAAGTTTTTGTCAGTTGTTACGAAAAAAGAATATTTAATACACTCGTTTATCACTTGCTCCAGTAAGGATGTGATGTATCTGCCGAGTTGCCAATGTGGCTATCAATATATAGGGAAGACAACACACACTTTAAAGACAAGAATAAGAGAGCATATTTATAACATCCAGAGAAAATGTGTCCACCATAGCGTATCAAAGCATTATGTAGAAGCTCACAATGGGGACCCAAAAGGACTAGAATTTATAGGTATAGACAAGATTAATGTTCACTGGAGAGGAGGAGATAAAGATTATAAGTTAGGTCTAGCAGAAATGAAATGGATGTTCGAGCTAGACAGTATGATACCACAAGGTTTGAACGTGGATTTTGAAATTAATAAATATTTATAATCATCTAATATATATTTCTACAGTCTGCTTTTAACTGATAGATGATAATTAGTATTTAAAGTTTTTTAAGTATAATATACTGTCCATTTTTTAGATTATATATAGATATGTATATTTTTTAGGTTGTTCTATTTGAGTGCACATTTTCTGTATTAAATATTTTATAAGATAAAAGATATGGTATTAATTATGTTCTTTTCTTTATTTTAGATAACTACATTTAATATAATATCTCCATCACTAATGTTTTAATTGATAATTTTAAAAATTTGAAGTTTTTTTGCCTTTATACATATGTATTTATTGGAATAATATAGGGTAAGATGGATATATCACTTATGGTATTTTTATATATTGGTCAATTAATAACACAACAATGCAATTAGATTTGATGTATTATGTAATTTAATGTAGAATATTGTATCTTCTTTTTCGCTTTATTTTACCAATTAAGTAATATTTTCGTAAGAAGGTAACGTGGGACGTTTCACACACGTCCAGACGTATATACAGGAAACAAAGTGACCAGGACCGGATGTGGCGTCAGAGCGTGAGGACGCAGATGACGCTTGGACGCAGAACTCGGAAGTGAAGTGCCGGAACCACGGTGAAAAGGGCGCCAAAAGAAGCATTTAAAAGACTGCAAGCCACGAACCTATACATCACCTCTGACAAAGGCTTAAAGCCTAAACGCTTCAGGTGCTGTGGATTCCTGTATTTATTGGACTTTCTTTCAGTATTACGGAATTTTAATTTGTTTCCTGTTTTTCTGGAATAATAAATCTTTGTAACCCCCTGAATCTGTGTCCTGGAGGTACTTTACACAGAATATGGAGAAGGGTCCATTGGAATTCCTAATTGTTCAAGGCATGCAGTCTGAGCCAGCTTTTTAAGTAGCTCTTTATATGTGAGTGTTACCAATATGTATATTTGATACACAGTTTTAAACTTTATCACCCTATGTTTTTTTCCCCTTGTTTTGTTTCAGAGCCAGAGAAAGAAACACTGAAAGAGTGCTGAGAGTGGTAGGAGGAGCACCAGGAGAGAGCAATATCTTGTAGACCGATATTGTGGAGGATGAGAAGAAGCTGTTGATGAGCCGCAGACAGGTCAAGGAGAATTAGGATATAGTAGTGACCACGAGATTTTGCAGCGAGTAGCTCATTGGATACTTTGGTCAGTGTCGTTTCCACAGAGTGCTTAGCATGGAAACCAGACTGAAGCGGGTCTAGCAGAGAGTTGGACTCAAGGAAGTCTATCAATCTCGCATACACCATTCTTTCAAGGATCTTGGATGCAAAAGACTGTAGCGAGATAGGACGATAGTATGATGGGGAGTTAGGGTCAAGATTGGGCTTCTTTAGAATTGGAGTTACAGTTGCATGTTTGAAGGGCGATGGAAATATAGCAGAGGAGAGAGATTGAGAATTTTAGTCAGAGGTGGAGAAAGAGAAGAAGACAGAGTACAGATGAGATGCGAGGTAATTGGATCTAGGGAGCAGGTGGTGGGGCAGGAGGACTGGAGCAGAGCAGAAACCTCTTCCAATGTAGCGGGTGCGAATGAACATAGAACAGCAGAGGGAGTGACGTTAGGGGAAGTATTATAAGGGGAAGAAGAAAGATGAGAGATCTCTTCTCTGATTGTAGAGATCTTGTCAGTGAAGTGAGTTGCAAAGTCTGAGCCGGTCAAGTTAGTAGGGGGAGGAGGAACAGCAGGGCAAATGAAGAGAGTTAAATGTGTTTAATAGTCGTTTGGGTTCGCGGGAGAGTGTGGTTATGAGGGTATTGACTTAATTAACTTTTGCAGAGGAAAAAGCCAAGCTGTATGAGCTCAGCATAAATTTATAGTGGAGAAAGTCAGATGCACATTGAGACTCTCTCCAACAGTGTTCAGCGGTTCTGGAGCATTTTTGGAGGTATAGAGTGAGCTTGATGTGCCAGGGTTGTTGTTGGGGACGCCTGCAGCGTTTAAATGTACAAGGTGCCATAATGTCTAGTTGAGAGGAGAGGGTGGAATTGCAGAAGGAATTTGCAGAACTAGGACAGGTGAGGTTTGAGATAAGTAAAAGCAGAGTTTGGAGATTAGTGGAGAAATGCTCTAGATTAAGACATTGGAGGTTTCTGTGAGAGTGATGTTCAGATGGTGGTGTCAATTGGGTCTTAGGTATGCCAATGTCAAAAGTCAGCAGATGGTGGTCAGATAGAGGAAAATGAATATTGGAGAGATTAGAGGCAGTACAGAGGTTGGTGAAGGCAAGATCAAGAGTGTTTCCCGCTTATGGGTTGCTAAATTGGACCATTGCATAAGGCCAAAGGAGTAGATAACAGAGCAGACGAGAGGCATCAGTGCAATTTTGGTTGCTGATTGGGATATTTAAATCCCCAAGTATAAGGAAAGGAGTGCTAGATGAGAGGAAGTGGGGAAGCCAGGAAGAAAAGTGCTCAATGAATAGTCTAGGATAACCGGGGGGCGGTAGATGATAGCAATTCTTAAAGGAGTGGGTTTAAATAGGCGGACAGTGTGAACTTCAAAAGAAGAAAAGGATAGGGCAGGGGGAGTTATGATTGGTTGAAAGGTACATTGAGGGGAGAGAAGGATGCCTACACCGCCTCCTTTACAGTTGAGTCTGGAAGTGTGAGAGAATTAAAGCCCACCAAAACATAAAGAGGCAGGAGTAGCGCTAACAGAAGGGGACAGCCAGGTCAGTGCAAGCAGTGTGAGTGAGTATGAGACGTGTATGGTTGTTGATTTTAAATTACTGCAGATGGAGCGGGCATTGCAGAGTGCACAATGAATTTTGGTAAGTGAGGGTAAAGGGCAGGGTATTGTGATGAGGTTTGTGGAGTTTCTGGTTGTCTTAGTGTGTGTAGAGAAGGTGAAGGGCCCTGGATTGGGACTTGATGGACACAAGTCTCTTTTCAGCTATGTAACTATATGGAAGTGCCAAACCAACCGAAAGCCATTGGTCCGAATTTCTGAAGCAGACAATTTTTTTTAATTACCCGAATTTCTGAACCGAACCAAATTTTTGCTCATGCACATCCCTATTAGATATACCCAATTAAAAAAAAAATGCATGATCAAATACATGCATGTTTTCATTGTGGATATATCTACATGTATTACCACCACATTACTATATTTTCTATTATTCAGTGTTTTGAATTTTTGTGTATTTGTCCAGTAGAGTGTCTATTTGACCAGTTTATTGCTGTGATTGGAAAAAATTGAATGAAGCTATCACCAATGTCATCATGCGTAAGTAAATGTTTAAAGTACAGAGATATATCATGGTCATTTCACTGCACATGGGGCAACTTCAACAGGGTTCCAATATGAAGAAGTGTGACACTTGTTGGTTGAAAACATACTGATTAAGTGATTAGATAAAAGCATTTGTTACACAAAACATAAACATAGGCAAATCATAAAGGCTTTTTTTTAGAATTTTGCAATTGATTACTTAGAAAATAAAACTTAAAAATCTAGGGATAAATCAAGCTTCTCTAAATGATGGTTTTATGCATATATTTTCATACCAATCCAGAAGAGGGATATCTGCATTAAATTCATCCATTCTAAGAGCGAAGAAGTAGATATTTTCATAAGATGAGAGAGATGGAAATTTCCTGCGTGCTAGTGTTTGATAATCTGCTGAATTAATGTCAGGAAGACCCTTCATGAAAAAAGCCACCAGTCGTTCAGGATATACATGAGCAGCTGACTCAATCAAACACAGCACCAAAGATATCTCAAAGAGTATGACACCATTCCCTTCAATCAGAACATAATCAGGAGTTAAAAGATTCCATTGGATGTTTCATATTTACAGAAAATAAAACCTTAAATATTTTATGAGCATGAAGTTAAATCTAGTGAGGAAACCCTAAGGCTGTGAGTAACACAAGGAATGCCAAAACCTTTAGATTATTGATCATAATTGCCACGTTTGATTATCAAACTGAAGAAAAGTTAAAGGAAAATGAAAAAAAAAAGTTCAAATGTCCATAAAAATTATAATTTAGACAACTTTGTTCACAGTTGAGTGGTAGATGATATACCTGTGGCCTCCAGTAGGCAGTCAATAGAGTTCTGAATAAGGACACTCCCTACTTTAACTAGGTTTGTGAGCAGAACATGTTTTTGCACAAAGCCAATTTTACATTTAAACAATATTTGTTAAAAAATAAAATGACATCTGTCCCCACACCCATGTTCATACTCTTAATCCCTCAATGACAGAGGTATCTATACAAGTTCTGACCAAAACCAAACCGAACTAATACCTAGTGTTTGTTCAGCCATCAATTACCGCTTTCATATTAACTGCGCCCACACCTATGATATATAATTTTGTTCAGGAGATATAAGGCTTTTATGACACATCATATAGTTATATATAGAACCCAATTAAGAATGAATAAGAACACAAAAATACGAGAAATTAAGATATGGTGTTAATTTCCAAATTCTGCATGGTATTTTACCTGCAAATTTAATAATACTATTAGCTTTTACTGCAATAAAGGACACACATTTGTATTCAGCGATGTCTCTCGAGTACAACATTATTCCCCATGTACAGGTTTTATGGTGTTTTGGAAACATACAGGGTTATGTACTAATATATTACTTGCCCATTTTAGTTTATTCACGTTGATATTGGCCAGATTGGTTTGCTGGGCCTATGTTGTTTTTGAGACCATATGGCAGCTAAAGAATGAGAATTAATCCCACTATAGCATACTATTAGCAAAATTAGACAACCCAGAGTATACAAAATGGTTTATGTCCAGTAATTTTACCACATGACAGGAGGCTTCATATTTTGCATAACTTTCTTTACTCAAAACTCAAAGCAACAGAGATCAATCATGGAATCAACCAATGAAAACAAAGTAACATTCTCTATATAAGGCATTGACAGTCCAAACTTCTTCTCTTTCTTTTCTGCTCCACCTGTGCACAGGTCAGAGTATTTGCTCCTTCTGTTTTCTGTACGATTCATGTGCACTTTTATTTACACTTATATCCCTTTTATTGTGTTTACTAAGGTTTCATTTACACTATGCCCTTCCAACTATCATTCCCACTGTTTTTCCTAGTCTTTATGCCCTGTCAGGTTTCTGTACCTTTAGTTTGTCATTATGTCTCTGGATTTTACTTCCTGTATTTACCCGGTATTTTCTTGTTTTAGTTTGCCATTAGGCCTCAGGATATTAATCCCTGTAGTTTCCTCTGTATTCACTTGCTTTAGTTTGGCATCAGGCCTTAGGATAATGCTCCCTGTATTTGCTTGCTTTAGTATGCCATTAGGCCTTAGGATAATACTCCCTATATTTCCTTGTATTTGCTTGCTTTCGTTTGCCGTAAGGCCTCTGGATATTACTCCCTATATTTTTTTGGTAGTTGGTTGCTTTAGTTTGGCATCAGGCCTCAGAATATTACTCCCTATATTTTTTCCTGTATTTGCTTGCTTTAGTTTGCCATTAGGCCTCTGGATATTACTCCCTGTATTTGATTGCTTTAGTTTGTCAATAGGCCTCGTTGTGGATAATACTCTGTATTTCTGTATTTGCTTGCCATTAGGCTCTCTGGATATTACCCCGTATTTTCCCGGTAGTTGGTTGCTTTAGTTTGCATAGCCCTCAGAATTAGAGTTGAGCGACACCTGATGTTCTGGTTTGCCAGGTTCGGGCCCAACTTCGGCAAAGAAGGCTTCCTGAGTTCGACCCAACTGACCCCCAACCCCAGTGAAGTCAATAGGGACCTCAACTTTTGGGCACCAAAATGGCTCTAAAAAGTCATGGAAAAGTGCTAGAGGGCTGCAAAAGGAAGTAAAATGGGGGCAAGAGTAGGACAAGGACTCTCGCCCCTCAATCAGCTGAGCCGTGGTGGGGCCCTGGGCCAAGAATGAGGGGGGCCTACTGTCCTCCCCTCAGCCCCCACCCCTGCGTGGCTGGTGGGGGCCCTACATAAAAATGAGGGGGGGGACCTACTGTCCTCCCCCCGGCCCCCACCCCTGAGTGGTGGGTGGGGGCCCTAAATAATAATGAGGAGAGGGAACTACTGTCCTCCCCCCGGCCCCCACAACTGCATGGCGGGTGGAGGCCCTACATAACAATGAAGGGGGGGGACCTACTGTCCTCCCCCCGGCCCCCACCCCTGAGCAGCAGGTGGGGGCCCTAAATGAAAATCCCACCTTCCAAGGTGACTAGGGGTCCCCAAGCCCCTAGTCACCCCCCCACCCAAATAAAAGTTATCCCCTACCTACTCCCCTCACCCTAAAAACTTACCATTTGATGTCTTCTTTCTTCTAAAATCTTCATTTTTCAGCCCCAAAAAAGGTCAAATAAAAAACCATAATACCTGTCGAACTTAAAATAAAATAAAAAATCAGAGCGCAAAAAAAAAACTGGATATAAAGGAAAAAACCCAACGCTAAAAAAATAATTAATCTTCACCCATGGAGGGCTCCGCATCACCCTGTTTATGACCCTTGGCAAGTCTCAGTCCACCTTGAGACAGGTATTACACCCTCCTGCAGGTTGCAGTGTTTTCGGGTGAGCTGGTCGGCAGACTGACTAGTTGATTTTGGGCATCTGGCCCAGACCTACCCTGACAACCTTTTCATTCTTCTTATGGCGATCAGCGAACTTCTTCTGGGATGCCTCAGCACGTGTTAGAGCATGGTGGACCCGATCCCACATCTCCCAAAGTGTGGCTAGGTGTTCGCACAAAGTGGGTATTCCCTTGTCCCACACCGTAAGCCACCTGGAAAGGACTCAAGCCAGTGGAGGCATGAGTGGCCATATTCCTGGCAAACTCAGCCCATGGGAGGAGAGGGGACCAGTTATCCTGATGCTTGTTCATGAAACCGCGTAAATAGAGTTCCAGTGATTGGTTCACTCTTTCAGCAGCCCCGTTTGACTGTGGGTTATAGGATGAGGAAAAGGACAAGGATATACCCATTTCAGTACAGAAACCCCTCCAGAAACGTGAGATGAACTGGGGGCCCCTGTCAGAGACTATATCGATGGGTATGCCATGAAGCCGGAATAACGCTTTTGTGAAGACCTCCGCTATTGGCGCAGCTGAAGGAAGCTTCTTTAGCGGAACAAAGTGAGCCATCTTAGAGAACCTATCGGTCACCATCAGAATGACCGTGTGATCCTCGGAGGGTGGAAACTCCACTATAAAGACTATGGACAGGTGCATCCAAGGCGTCTTGAGTACTGAGAGGGGCATAAGGAGACCTGGTGGCTTGCTTGTGGGAGACTTAGCCTGAGTACAAATTTGATAAGCCATAATGTACTCTTTGACGTCCTTCCTAACTAAAGGCCATCAGAATTGTCTTGTTATGTTATCATATGTTTTTGTGATCCCTGGGTGTCCCGCTGTTTTGAACCATTGAAACAATGTCATGACTTTGTTTCTATCACTTCTCTATACAAACAATAAACCTGTCTGTGTTTTAAGTGGTTCTTGACTTTGATATCTCTTCACCTTATCTAGAAAGAGGGAAGAGATAACCAAGTGTGTAGCTGCAATATTTTTGTCGGAAGGGACTATGGGTTCTGGAGGGGAGGGGTTGACCTCCAGTGGTTCGTGTTGCCTGGATATAGCATCTGTCTTGACATTGCGGTATGTTTGGATGCATTTTAGGCAGCCATGACCCAGGAAGGATCTCTAATAGTGATGTCCCGAACTGTTCGCTGGCGAATAGTTCCTGGCGAACATCGCTTGTTCGCGTTCGCCGTGGACAGCAAACATATGTGCTGTTCGGTCCGCCCCCTATTCATCATCATTGAGTAAACTTTGACCCTGTGCCTCACAGTCAGCAAACACATTCCAGCCAATCAGCAGCAGACCCTCCCACCTCCTGGACAGCATCCATTTTACATTCATTGTGAAGCTGCATTCTTAGTGAGGGGAGGGACAGTGTAGCTGCTGCTGATTTGATAGGGAAATTGATAGCTAGGCTAGTGTATTCAGTGTCCACTACAGTCCTGAAGGACTCATCTGATCTCTGCTGTAAGGACAGCACCCCAAAAAGCCCTTTTTAGGGCTAGAACATCAGTCTGCTTTTTTTTCTGTGTAATGTAATTGCAGTTGCCTGCCTGCCAGCCTGTGTGTCCGGCTCACAGCATATACTGTGCCCACTTGCCCAGTTCCACCACTCACTCACTGGTGTCCCAATAGCTTGCATTTAAAAAAAACAAAAACTTTTTGGACTGTAATATAATAGCAGTCAGTTTCCTTCACTCGTGTGCGTTTCAGGGCCTGCCAGGACACACTGTCACACCAGTGCAACTCATATCTGGTGTAACAATGGTGTACATTTAAAAAAAAAATATTTTGACTGTAGTAGATTGAATAGCAGTTAGTTGTCTGCCAGCGTGTGTGTCAGTCTCACAGTGTATACTGTGCCCACTTGCCCAGTGAACTACTCATATCCGGTGTCACAATAGCTTGCATTTAAAAAAAAACAAAAAACTTTTTGGACTGTAATATAATAGCAGTCAGTTTCCTTCACGAGTGTGCGTTTCAGGGCCTGCCCAGTGCCACCACTCACTCACTAGTGTCCCAATAGTTTGCATTTAAAAAAAAAACAAGCTTTTTGGACTGTAATATAATAGCAGTCAGTTTCCTTCACATGTGTGCGTTTCAGGGCCTGCCAGGGCACAGTCTCACACCAGTGCAACTCATATCTGGTGTAACAGTAGTGTACATTTAAAAAAAAAAAAAAAAAAATACAATTTTGACTGTAATAGATTGAATAGCAGTTAGTTGTCTGCAAGCGTGTGTGTCAGGCCTACAGCGTCTACTCTGCCAACTTCTGCCACTGCACAGTGCCACTCATATCTGTTGTCACAGTAGCTTGCACGCATAGTACCACTAATCGAAAAAAAAATGACAGGTAGAGGCAGGCCATCCCGCAGGGGCCGTCGTGGTCGTGGTGCTGTGATTCCCTTTGCCCCTAGAATAATGCCCAGTGTTCAGAGGCCACGTACCCTGAACTCGAAAAGTTCTGAGGACATAGTTGACTGGGTAACACAGGACACCCAATCTTCTACAGCTTCCGCTCGGAACCTTGACGCACCATCCTCCTCCAGCTTAGCTTCGGGCACCTCTCAAGTTACCACTCGCCCGCCTGCCGCCACCACCAACACTAGCACCACAGCAGCTTCACTTGGTATGTCAGAGGAGTTATTTACACATCAATTGGAAGAAATGACTGATGCGCAACCATTATTGCCAGAGGATGTAGATAACAGGGATATGTCTCAGTCAGGCAGCATTACACACATGGACGTACGGTGTGATGATGATGTTGTACCCGCTGCTGCTTCCTTTGCTGAGTTGTCAGATACAAGTGAAGCGGTTGATGACGATGTGTCCGTGGATGTCACGTGGGTGCCCGCTAGAAGAGAAGAAGAACAGGGGGAAAGTTCAGATGGGGAGACAGAGAGGAGGAGGAGGAGACGAGTTGGAAGCAGGGGAGGTCATCGCAAGGAGCTAGTGGCACAGTCAGACAGCATGCATCGGCACCCGGGGTCAGCCAGACAGCACGCCAATCAACGCATGCTGTTGCCACCACCAGAATGCCGTCATTGCAGAGATCAGCAGTGTGGCATTTTTTGTGTGTGTCTGCCTCTGACAACAGCGATGCCATTTGCAACCTGTGCCAAAAGAAAGTGAGTCGTGGGAAGTCCAACACTCACCTAGGTACAACTGCTTTGCGAAGGCACATGATCGCACATCACAAACGCCTATGGGATCAACACATGAGTACAAGCAGCACACAAACTCAAAGCCGCTATCCTCCTCCTGGTCCAGCATCTTCAGCCACGTTAACCACTGCTGTCCTCCTTGCCCCCTCTCAACCATCCGCCACTCCATCTCTCGCCTTGAGCAGTTCCTGCTCATCTGCCCACAGTCAGGTGTCTGTCAAGGACATGTTTGAGCGTAAGAAGCCAAAGTCACAAAGTCACCCCCTTGCCCGGCGTCTGACAGCTGGCTTGACTGAACTCTTAGCCCGCCAGCTTTTACCATACAAGCTGGTGGAGTCTGAGGTGTTCAAAAAAATTGTAGCTATTGGGACACCGCAGTGGAAGGTACCCGGCCGAAATTTCTTTGCACAAAAGGCAATCCCCAGCCTGTACTCGATTGTGCAAAAGGAAGTAATGGCACGTCTGGCACACAGTGTTGGGGCAAGGGTCCATCTGACCACTGATACCTGGAATGCAAAGCATGGTCAGGGCAGGTATATCACCTACACTTCGCATTGGGTAAACCTGCTGACGGCTGCCAAGCATGGAATGCGTGGCTCTGCAGAGGAGTTGGTGACACCGCCACGACTTGCAGGCAGGCCTGCTGCCACCTCCTCTACTCCTCCTACTCCATCCTCTTCCATAAACTCCTCGGCTGAGTCCTCTTCTGCTGCTGCGTCTTGCTCCACATCAACGGCACCCCCCCAGCTCCCCAGGTACTATTCCACATCCCGGATACGGCAGTGTCACGCCGTCTTGGGGTTGACTTGCCTGAAAGCAGAGAGTCACACCGGACCAGCACTCCTGTCCACCCTGAACGCACAGGTGGATCAGTGGCTGACTCCGCACCAACTGGAGATCGGCAAAGTGGTTTGTGACAACGGAAGAAATTTGTTGGCGGCATTGCATTTGGGCAAGTTGACACATGTGCCGTGCATGGCACATGTGTGTAATCTGATCGTACAACGCTTTGTGCATAAGTACCCAGGCTTACAGGACGTCCTGAAGCAGGCCAGGAAGGTGTGTGGCCATTTCAGGCGTTCCTACACGGCCATGGCGCACTTTTCAGATATCCAGCGGCGAAAAAACATGCCAGTGAGGCGCTTGATTTGCGACAGCCCGACACGTTGGAATTCAACACTCCTAATGTTCGACCGCCTGCTCCAACAAGAAAAAGCCGTTAACGAGTATTTGTATGACCGGGGTGCTAGGACAGCCTCTGCGGAGCTGGGAATTTTTTTTGCCACGTTACTGGACGCTCATGCGCAATGCCTGTAAGCTCATGCGTCCTTTTGAGGAGGTGACAAACCTAGTCAGTCGCACCGAAGGCACCATCAGCGACATCATACCATTTGTTTTCTTCCTGGAGTGTGCCCTGCGAAGAGTGCTGGATCAGGCTGTAGATGAGCGTGAAGAAGAAGAGGAAGAGTTGTGGTCACCATCACCACCAGAAACAGCCTTATCAGCATCGCTTGCTGGACCTGCGGCAACGCTGGAAGAGGATTGTGAGGAAGAGGAGTCAGAGGAGGAATGTGGCTTTGAGGAGGAGGAGGAAGACCAACCACAACAGGCATCCCAGGGTGCTCGTTGTCACCTATCTGGTACCCGTGGTGTTGTACGTGGCTGGGGGAGGGAACATACCTTCAGTGAGATCACTGAGGATGAGGAACAGGATATGAGTAGCTCGGCATCCAACCTTGTGCAAATGGGTTCTTTCATGCTGTCGTGCCTGTTGAGGGACCCTCGTATAAAAAGGCTGAAGGAGAACGACCTGTACTGGGTGTCCACGCTACTAGACCCCCGGTATAAGCAGAAAGTGCCTGAAATGTTACCGAATTACGGCAAGTCGGAAAGGATGCAGCAGTTCCAAAATCAATTAAAAAGTATGCTTTACACAGCGTATAAGGGGGATGTCACAGCACAACGGGAATCTAACAGGGGAAGAGGTGAAAGTAATCCTCCTCCTCCCACGACCACGCCGGCAAGGACAGGACGCTTTACAGACGTGTTGTTGATGGAGGACATGCGGAGCTTTTTAAGTCCTACGCATCGCCACAGCCCTTCGGGGTCCACCCTCAGAGAACGACTCGTACGACAGGTAGCAGACTACCTCGCCTTAATGCAGATATCGACACTCTGAGGAGCGATGAACCCCTTGACTACTGGGTGTGCAGGCTTGACCTGTGGCCTGAGCTATCCCAATTTGCGATAGAACTTCTGGCCTGCCCCGCTTCAAGTGTCCTGTCAGAAATTACCTTCAGTGCAGCAGTAGGTATTGTCACTGAGAAGACAAGTCGCCTAGGTCAAAAAAATCTAGATTACCTCACCTTTATTAAGATGAATGAGGGATGGATCCCGAAGGGACTGACAGTGGGCGATACATTCGACTAAAAAAGGCCTGATCAGGGGGACGTAACAGGGTGTCGTGGCTGCCGGCCTGCCGCGTGATATTTAAATCCCTAGCTCACCCCAGTACCTTGCCCTGTCGTGGTTTCCTGTTCCTTTTTTCCTGAGAGTGCTTTATCATTGTGAATCTGATTTCCTGGTATCCTGATCTTGGCTTTTCCCTGGTTATTCTGAATTCTGGTTTCCCTGACTTGGCTTGTGTAAACGGTATTGTGAATTTTCTGGCTTCCTTGACCTCGGCTTTCCCTTTGACCATTCTCTGTCTCTAGCGTATTAGTCCGGACATTCTAAGGTCCGGTTTACGCTCTGTCCTTTTATTTTCCTTTTCTTGCCTATGTATATGTTTACATAGTTTCTGCGTGCTAGTAGTCGTGACATTGGGATTATTATTATTATTATTATTGCCATTTATATAGCGCCAACAGATTCCGTAGCGCTTTACAATATTATGAGAGGGGATTTAACTATAAATAGGACAATTACAAATAAACTTACAGGAACAATAGGTTGAAGAGGACCCTGCTCAATCGAGCTTACATTCTATAGGAGGTGGGGTGTAAAACACAGTAGGACAGGAATTTGCAATCAAATAAGGTGGGCTGCCCTTTAGGAGAGGGCAAGAGACAGGTATGTGAGGTAGGGGTTAGTCTTGGAGGCCATAATCTTTCCTAAAGAGATGGGTTTTAAGGCACTTCTTAAAAGATGCAAGACTAGGGGAGAGTCTGATGGCGGGAGGCAGGCTATTCCATAGGAATGGAGCCGCCCACGAGAAGTCCTGCAAGCGCGAGTTGGCCGTACAGGTGCGGGCAGAGCGGAGAGACTGAGAAGGGACATACCTATGGATCTGTGAGGAGATATAAGAGGGGCTAGAGTTGTTCAGTGCTTTATAGGTGTAAGTTAGTGCCTTGAATTGACTCCTATAGCACACAGGAAGCCAATGTAAGGACTGGCAGAGGGGTGTGAGGTGTGAGAGAACCGACTAGAGAGGAAAATCAGTCTAGCAGCAGCGTTCATTACAGACTGTAGTGGTGCAGTACGGCTTTTGGGAAGACCAAGCAGGAGAGGGTTACAATAATCCATGCGGGAAATTACTAGAGCATGGACAAGCTCCTTGGTAGTATCTGGTGCAAGAAAGGGGCGGATGCGGGCTATGTTTTTAAGATGGAATCTACAGGATTTGGCAACATGCTGGATGTGAGGCTCAAAGGTGAGACCAGAGTCAAGTATGACGCCAAGACAGCACGCTTGCAAGGATGGGCTGATGTTGGTACCACAAACTTGAAGGGAGAACAAAAGAGGAGGATCAGTATTAGGAGGAGGAAATACAAGGAGCTCAGTTTTTGAAAGATTGAGTTTCAGAAAGCAGGAGGACATCCATTCAGAGATGGAAGAAAGGCAAGCAGTGACACGTTGCAGGACAGCAGGGGAGAGGTCTGGGGAGGAGAGATATAGCTGGATTAAACTGATAAGAATAGTACTACTTAACACACCACTCCTATCTGGTGGCACATTAGATTGCACGCGCAGTGCCCCAAATTTGAAGAAGGAGGACCGACCAAGCATCTTTTTCCGTCTCCCGGTTCCTAAAATCGATGCCATATATACGTCCCCTGATAAGGGATGTAACAGGGATTAAACTGATAGGAATAGTACTACTTAACACATCTTATAATAACGCAGAAAGAGGCAACGCAGAAAGAGGAGTCTGAAGAAGAGGAGTCAGATGAGGAAGGTGGCTTTGAGGAGGTGGAAGACCAAACACAGCAGGCGTCCCAGGGGGCTTGTTGTCACCTTTTGGGGACCCTTGGTGTTGTACGTGGCTGGGTGGAGGAAGAGACCTTCAATGACATCAGTGAGGACAAGGAACGGGACATGGCTAGCTTGGTATCCAACCTTGTGCAAATGGGGAGTTTGCGGTTGTGCAAATGGACTGTTTGTGGTTGTTTGCGGTGCGTTAAACAGGGAGTTTGGTCTGTCACTGTGATGCGGGCTTAACCTTTACACTACCTGATCGATACAACATCATACCTGATGTTTTAAAGCACGTTATTCCAAACAATTTAGGACTGTTAGGTGATTTTTGCCCTTTATGGATTAAAACCAGACTCTGCATCAACTATGTTATTTTCCATGGGAGTTTTGCCATGGATCCCCCTCCGGCATGCCACAGTCCAGGTGTTAGTCCCCTTGAAACAACTTTTCCATCACTATTGTGGCCAGAAAGAGTCCCTGTGGGTTTTCAAATTCGCCTGCCTATTGAAGTCTATGGCGGTTCGCCCGGTTCACCCGTTCGCGAACATTTGCGGAAGTTCGCGTTAGCGAACTGAAAATTTTATGTTCGCCACATCACTAATCAGATACTCTAACTGCGAGTCTGCAGAAAATGCCGTCCACATCTACTAGTGGTCCTGGCACCTGTAACCCATTGAACCCGGCACTGTTTAATCCCCTGGTATTCCTGCACAAGTGGGGCACCTTCCTTGGTCTGCAGACATATGGTTCTGGTACAGATTCATACTGTGTTGAATATTGAAACTGAAGTCATAAATAGTGAGACCCACCAGGTTTTTCAATCATTTTACAAAGAAATTGGATCCCAGGTTGACATTTCCCACACCAGCTCTAACCTGTTTCCTGACTGTCACATGTTCATCCTCACCTTGTGGTGGCCGTAATGGAAAATGCCTTTCTGGCATTAACGGAGGTGCTACTCAGCAGCCATGTACCTGACTACTGCGGCATGTTGGAGGACACCGGCTGCTGTGGATCCATTCCAATTTATAACCCCTAGTCTGCCCACGATATTGACGATGATGACGTGCGTGTGACGTCATGCAAAGGACGCGCACACATGTTCTGGGGTCAAAGGCCGGCTACAGCCAATCAGACCTAAGGGAGGCTTATTTAAACTCCTTTTTCCTCGGATAGAGCTAAGATTGGTTACCAAGCTTGGGCCAATCCGTTATGGAAGATTAATATTGCATATAATTACCAGGAATTCCTTTTGGAATTCAAATTAACATTTGAACCATTATGCAGGGAAGATGATGCCTCCACTGCCCTAACGCATATTAAACAGGGGAACCGGTCTATCTCAGATTATGCCATAGAATTTTGCACCTTGGCTTCTGAGGTAGACTGGACTAATAGCTGGTTAATATCTGCATTTAAAAAAGGATTATCCGAGGCAATTCAGGATGAGATTGCTGCCAAAGACCTACCTAAAAGATTAAATGAGTTTATCACATTTTCATGCAGATTTATAATAGACTTAGAACCAGAGAAACTACCAGAAATAAAACCAATAAAGTTACGCCAATCTCTATCTTGGGTGGTGGGAGGAGACCATTGTGAGCAAGGTTATGGCTACAAATTACGGAGAATGTATGTTGCATTGGTATAGATACATTGATGATGTGTATATATTTTGGACAGGTTCCACTTATACTTTTCAAGATTACATACGGACTCTTAATCAAAATGATATAGGTCTTCAACTAACCCATGTCATAGACGAACAAATGATCTCAGAATTCTTTTGAATCCCGATGGTAAAGTAGAAACTGAGTTGTTCAGGAAAACAACCTCAAGCAATAGCCTATTTCATTGGCAGAGCCATCATCCCCATAATCTTAAGGCGGGTATTCCATACGGCCAATATCTTCGGGCTAAACGAAATTGTTAAAACAATGAAACGTTCCTGAGAGAAGCACAAGAACTTAGGAGACATTTTAAGTCACTTGGGTATCCTAATAAAGTCATTAAGAAAGCATTTCAACATGCCAGCTCAACGGAGAGCGCGATAAGTCTTATAACATCTAGACCAAAGCAAGAGAAACCAATGAGACGCTGTATAGGTACGTTTGAACGATTATGGGATCCAGTCAGACAAATTTATTCCGACCATTGGCCCATGCTGACATACGATGATGATTTGGATAATCATGTTTCCAAATTTCCTAGCATTACAGCTCGTCGTCCTAAAAAATTGCGTGATATATTAGTTCATAGTCACCTGGAACTTGACCCCATTCAACAAACCTGGCTTCCTACAATGAAAGGGGTCTTTAAATGTGGTCACTATAAGGCCTGTGACATTTTTTTAAAACCATCAAAAGTCATTGAGTGTACACAGATAAAAGAAAGATTTCCTGTTCATCAGTTTATTAACTGTACCTCTACTAAGATTGTTTATGTAATCACTTGCAGCTGTGGATTACAATATGTGGGCAAGATTTATCAGCAATTTAGGCGAAGGATCCTTCAACATGTAAACACAGTTAATAATATGAATATTTCAACCCCTGTTCCTAATCATATCAGAAATTTACGTAACAGTGACGTTTCAAATCTTAAATTCCAAGCACTGGAAATGATTACAATGAACTCCAGAAAAGGGAATTTTAATTTAAAACTTTTGAAGCAGGAATCCAAGTGGATACATATTTTTCGAACTTTGGCCCCTAGTGGTCTAAACGAAGAATTTAACTTCACTCCCTTCATTCATGGCTAATGTAAATCTTCTCTTTCAAATAAACACAATTTTTCCTTCTGTTTTGTTAGCAACACTATTGTATAATCATGTATTAACATAAGTACTGTCATTTATTTGAAATATAGAGAGACTGTTCTGTTCTTTCGGTCATAAATAAAACGCTATCCACTAAAGGTGTGTTAATGATATATTTCTACAATTCATAATTGATATTTACACATTATTTTATAATGCTATATGATTACAGGACCCTTAGGATATTTTTTGCTATCATTATATATAAGCTTATCGTTTAATGCAGCTTTATTTACATCCGATATACGGCCAATTTACGATTGTGTAATTGTTTGTCCCTTGATGGTCTTCACTTAGTTTTATCATCTGGATAGGTATGCGTGCGTTACACTAATGGTATCCTTGATGTGCCATAATTAGCAGAATAATAATCACGGAAATTTTTTATATTGTTTGTTTGTTTTAGTTCATCTATCTCTTAATTGAGGATTTTTAAATAATTATTTGATTCACCTATATACATATATATATATATAATCTATTGTCGGATATTTTTTCTGCTTTCGCAGATCTATACAAACTAGACCGGACTTTGATTTATTGTCTGCACAGTTATACGTTTAGTACACCAAAGGTGTTTTTATGATGCTATAATTGGCACCATGAAAATTCCGGCAATCTTTTTGCTCGCTCACTACGTAGAGATTGCAATTTGATTTGCTGTTTAGTTTACAATCTGCATTTTTGTGAATTAGCGGCTTATTTATTGTTTGCCGCTGATCTTGCTTATTGTATAAATATATGGATACATTTATTCACTCTTAACTCATGAAATACACCAGTCGCCATCTGTGTATTCACTACATCAATTTACTAAATTTACGAGTTGTGCTTGATGACTATCTGTACTCATTATCAACGTTATACATTTTTCATTTTTTGAGTTTTAGTTATTTCATATTTTAATTGAGGATCTAATAAACAGGTGATATATGTGATATATATATATATATATATATATATATATATATATACTCATAAAATATTGTTTATGATATATATTTTGTCTGCTGTTGCAGATCAATTTGGACAGAATTGAGTGAAACTATTGAATTGCTTTTTGCAGTTAATAATATCCAGACTGACTGTGGGGTCTTATATTATAATAACACATTTGTAAGTCTCCTCCCCTTTATATGTGACACTTCACATCCTTTTTTTCTTCTCAATAAACTTCTTTCCGATCATATGATAAGCTGTTTGGCTAATTGAAATTTGAATGTTCCAATCAGTGTTCCAGCCCTTCCCTTTAAAAACCGGCAGAATTCACTATCCGGTTCCCCTCTGAGCTGATCTAGCGAAACGTGCGTCAGGGGCGTTTGGGGCATTGCTGTGTCCACTATACTGCTTGCGGTTTTCTCTGACATTTCAGAATTATGTTTCTATTTATTTTGGTCCTTAGGCATCTTTCCTCTTATTGGTATTATACTCATTTTATGAGCGGGTGTATTGTTATTTTATTTTAAACCAGGGTCATTTTAGGGGTAAGGGGTGCCCTCGAAGGCACTATAGGGACAGTTATTTTGTTAACCCCTCTCCCTTTCTCCCCTTTACCCACCCTGTTCTATACTTGGTAGTACTATAGGAATTTCTTCCTTTAGTGTCAGACTTTTCTTCAAACAGTTATTTGTACTCCTTTAACTTCAGAAGCTGATAGTTACTTTTGTTACATTTCGGTTATATTCCTATAGCTACTGTTATATATAGTTGCCAATAGCAAGCACTTATATCAATCTGTTGTCAGTTGATATCCTGTTATCATACAGTCCACTTACATCTAATAGCTTTTTAGGGACACTTACAATTTTCCCAACAGTGTGCACCCGCCTCTGTTTATTTAAAATTTTTGTTGCGTGTGTGTGCACATATTAGTGGGTCTTTTGTTATAAGATACTTTTTAGCGATTTATACTTTCATTAAAAGTTACGTTTTATTTATATATATATATACACACACTTGTTCCCAGTATTCCATTGCTTATATATATATATTGTATCCTCCATTTCTTTTCCTTTCATTTTTTATATTTAAACCAGTGATCAATAGCTAAAAGGTACTTCAACAATATTGTAATTCTGGGGCAATACCCTCACAAGTCAAACTGAGAAGTCAGTTTATAGGGAAAACTGTTGCCTGGAGGAAATTCTAAAACAATTTCCATATGTCCTTTGCAGACTTTACATGCTGGAAAAACACAGGTGCCAACTGCTGTGGCTTTCTGCAGTGTGCATACAGGCAAGGAGGGCAGGGTTGAGGAGTGGGTGGAAGATGATGTGGAGGATGAGGTCCTAGACCCCACATGGAATCAAGGTCATGCGAGTGATGTGTGCAGTTTGGAGGAAGAGGCGCTGGTCGCACAGAGGCACCAGCACAGCATAAGAGAGAGCAGGGTGTAAAAGCGGAGCGGCCGTCCCCTAGCGCTCGTCGGCATGTATTAGCTCGAGAATTACCAGTTATCCAAGTAATACATGTAGCGATCAAAGGATCCATAATAGAATTGAGTGAACCCGAACTGCAAAGTTCGGGTCGTACCAGATTTAACGATCCATTCGTAGTTTCACAGTGAGGTGTGCAGTCCAGTCACCAGGACCCAGACACTGTCTGGGCGGCGGTCGGATGACCGGGACCCAGTATGCCTGATGTTGAAGTTAGGAGTCACAGAGTGGAATGGATTAGCAGGGTCTGATGCAGGGTAACCGCACGCACCAGCATTTGTGCGGCCACATACCAGGACACATACCCTGATACAGTTTCAGTTAAAAGAGTACTGGATACCAGAAGCCATCACCAGACTAATGTCAGTAGCTACTCTGCGGAAAAGAGTTGTCTTTTTTAATATGTCACAATATTTTGGGGGCTACACAAATTAATATATAAAACTGTGCTGGCTACCTCATCCTCCTCCTCCACCGCCATGGTCACCACCTCCTCAACCTATGGGTCACTTAGTATAAACTAGGTACATATTAGCAGCGGTGTGTGAAGGCCTTTTCTCCATGCATCAGGAGTTGAGCATTTCTCCATGCATCAGGAGTTGAGCATTTCTCCATGCATCAGGACTGCAAGAAATGCACCGCAGGCCGCAAATGTTTCTTTTGTTGTATGTCCTAATATTTTGTGGGCTACCACAATTAAAAAAAAAACCAAAAACATAAAAAACAGTGTTGGCTACCTCATCCTCCTCCTCCATTGCTGCTTCCACATACACCGCCATGGTCACCGCCTCCTCAACCTATGGGTCTTTTAGTATAAACTAGGTACACATTAGCAGAGTCTTGTGAAGGCCTTTTCTCCATGCATCAGGAGTTGAGCATTTCTCCATGCATTAGGACTGCAAGAAATGCACCGCAGGCCGCAAATGTTTCTTTTTTTATTTGTCCCAAATTCCGATATTTTGTGGGTTACCACCATTTAAAAAAACCCCATAAAAAACTGTGTTGGCTACCTCCTCCTCCTCCTCCACCACCGCTTCCACCTACACCGCCACGGTCACCGCCTCCTCAACCTATGGGTCAGTTCATATAAACTATGTACACAATAGCAGAGGTTTGTGAAGGCCTTTTCTCCATGCATCAGGAGTTGAGCTCAGTTTGAACAATGAAAGAGAATACCCTGCACTCCAGCCCTCTCTCAAATGGATAATTCTGTTGATCCTCCTGACAGCCATGCTTTAGATTTTGATTTATGTTCTTCCATAGCTAAAATCAAAGATTCCATCTAGTGCTATTTTATGGCTCAGCTGTATTTTTAATTTGTATGTTTTTTTAAGTGATTTCCCTATCCATATTTGTTTGCAGGGCACTTGTCCTACTCTTACCCCCATTTTACTTGCTTTTGCAGCTCTCTAGCTCTTTCCAGGAGTTTTTTAGAGGCATTTTTGTGGCCAAAAGTTCAGGTCCCCTTTGACTTCAATGGGGTTCGGGGTCAAGTTCGAGTCTGAGCCCGGAATTTTTTTCAAAGTTCGGCCGAACCCACTGGACCCGAACATTCAGGTGTCAGCTCAACTCTACTTGTGAGTTTTCTCCTTTCCCCTCCCTCCCCTCCTTTTTCTATACTTTATAACGCTATGTACAGTTTTTGTTTTTTATAAATATTGTATTAACAGGTGGTATTTATCTTCTCCTAGTGTGGAGCTTGCCTTTTTCTTATACTTAGTATATGTGTTTGCTTTACCTTGTTTAATGGTGCTTTGAGGTTTACCACATATGCTCCTACCTTATCTATACACCTCTATCAGTGACTTATTTTCTGTTCTTGCACTTTGTATTTTTTTTCACAGCTGGAGAACTTAAACTAGATAATGAAACCTCCAAGGCAGAAGATAACAGTCAAGTACTTTATGGTGATTTCATTGAATCAGATGTATGTTAGTGACAAATCTGAATTAGAACAATAAAGCATATTATATCAATTTCCTTAAACTGTTTGGACGTGCCATTTGAAAAAATGAGTAAAACTGAGGAAAAGAATGGAGATGAGTGTCGAACTTAAGATTTTAACTCTTGAACTTGGGCACGAGACTAAACTGATAGAAGATAAAATGGATTGATTTGAGAACCAACAAATGGACCAAAATGGAATGGAGAAGGGAACGGAGAAGGGATATATATATTTATATATATATGTGTATATATATATATATATATATAAATATAAAAAAAAAAATATAGACACATACATACATACATACACCCTGTTCCAAGTTATTATGCAAATTCTATTTAAGTGTCACAAAGATTAAATATTTTGTTTTTCAGTTTAACTCATGAATGACATTGTGTCTCAGGGCTCTTTTGATCAGTGAAAACAATCTCGGACATCTGTGATAATTAGATTGCCAGGTGAGCCCAATTTAAGGAAAAACTACTAAAGAAGGGTGTTCCACATTATTAAGCAAAGCACCATTTTCATGCAATATGTGGAAGAAAAAGGATCTCTCTGCTGCCGAAAAGAGTGAAATAGTTCAATGCCTTGGACAAGGTATGAAAACATTTTTTAAATATTTCTAGAAAACTTAAGCGTGATCATCGCACTATAAAGAGATTTGTGGCCGATTCAGAGCACAGATGGGTTTGTGCAAATAAAGGCACATTGAGGAAGATTTCTGCCAGATCCATGCATCGGATCAAGAGAGCAGCTGCTAAAATACCATTACATAGCAGCAAACAGATATTTGAAGCTGCTGGTACCTCTGGAGTCCCACGGACATCAAGGTGTAGAGTCCTCCAGAGTCTTGCAACTGTACATAAACCTTCTATTCAGCCACCACTAACCAATGCTCAAGCAGAAACGGCTGCATTGGGCAGAAAAATACATGATGACTAATTTTCAAACAGTCCTGTTAACTGATGAGTGCCGTGCAACCCTGGATGGTCCAGATGGATGGAGTAGTGGATGATTGGTCGATGGCCACCCTGTTCCAACAAGGCTGCGACATCAGCAATGCGGTGGTAGAGTCATGTTTTGGTCCGGAATCATGGGAAGAGAGCTGGTCGGCCACTTTAGGGTCCCCGAAGATGTAAACATGACCTCTGCAAAGTATGTGGAGTTTCTGACTGATCACTTTCTTCCCTGGTACAGAAGGAAGAACTATGCTTTCCGTAATAAAATCATCTTCATGCATGACAATGCACCATCTCATGCGGCAAAGAATACCTCTGCATCAATGGCTGCTATGGGGATAAAAGGAGAAAAAGTCATGGTGTGGCCTCCATCCTCCCCTGATCTCAATCCTATTGAGAACCTTTGGAGCATCCTCAAGCAAAAAATCTATGAGGCTGGGAGGCAGTTTACATCCAAACAGCAGCTCTGGGAGGCTATTCTGACATCTTACAAACAATTTCAAGCAGAAACTGTCCAAAAACTCACAAGTTCAATGGATGCAAGACTTGTGAAGCTGCTATCAAATAAGTGATCCTATGTTAAAATGTAACATGACCTGTTAAAATGTTTAAAAAGTTAAAATGTTGTTATAAGTTTGATTGAAATAGCTTCTGATTTCAGTAAACATGCTGCAAACACAACAAATGACAATTTTCAGTTCTTTACAACCTATAGAGTGTTTTAAAACGTACTGTGCGTAATAATTTGGAACAGTGCATTGTAAGTTTTTTATGTTTAAAAAAAATACTGTTATCATTAGGAGGTTTGTTCAATAAAGTTTGAATTGTACACTTAACCCCTTAAGGACGGAGCTAAATGTACATGTTGTGAACAAAACAAAATGTAAACAAAACCTGGCATTTGCGCTACATGTCTGTCCAACCGTAATTCACCTCATATTAAATGCACCCACCCTTATTATATATCATTTTATTCAGGGGAAACATGGCTTTCATTTAATATCAAATATTTAGCTATGAAACATAATTTAATATGAAATAAATTGGAGAAAATAAGATTTTTTTAAAAATTTTTTTAGTTCTACATGACATTTTAACTGTCAATGTCATAATACTGTTTGCTTTTACTGCAATAAAATACACATATTTGTATTCAGCAAAGTCTCACATGTAAGACAGTACCCCCTATGTACAGGTTTTATGGCGTTTTGGGAAGTTACAGGGTCAAATATAGCACGTTACATTTGAAATTGAAATTTGCCAGATTGGTTACGTTGCCTTTGAGACTGTATAGTAGCCCAGGAATGAAATTTACACCCATAATAGCATACCATTTGCAATAGTAGACAACCCAAGGTATTGCAAATGGGGTATGTCCAGTCTTTTTTAGTAGCCATTTGGTCACAAACACTGGCCAAAGTTAGCGTTAGTATTTGTTTGTGTGTGAAAAATGCAAAAAACGCCAATTTTGGCCAGTGTTTGTGACTAAGCGGCTACTAAAAAAGACTGGACATACCCTGTTTGCAATACCTTGGGTTGTCTACTATTGCAAATGGTATGCCATCATAGGGGTAATTTTCATTCTTGGGCTACCATAGGGTCTCAAAGGCAACGTAACCAATCTGGCGAATTTTAATGTGAAAAAACTGAAACGCAAGCCTTATATTTGATGCTGTAACTTTTGAAAACACCATAAAATCTGTACATGAGGGGTACTGTTGTACTCGGGAGACTTCGCTGAACACAAATATTTGTGTTTCAAAACAGTAAAAAGTATCGCAGCAATAATATCGTCCGTGTAAGTGCTGTTTGTGCGTGAAAAATGCAAAATACGTCACTTTTACTGGCGATATCATTGTTGTAATACATTTTACTGTTTTGAAACACTAATATTTGTGTTCAGCGAAGTCCCCCGAGTAGAACAGTACCCCCCATGTACAGGTTTTATGGTGTCTTGGAAAATTATAGGGTTAAATATAGTGCTAGCAAATTAAATTCCCTTTACTTTCGGCATGGGTTGTCAGGCAGGTCCCGCTAATTGTAATTAATTAAGATACCCAATTATGTAAAAATATTACATAAATATATATGTAAAATTAATATATGTGTATATATATATGTGTATATATAATTTTTTCAAATATTTTTATTTATATATAGGTGTGTGTATATATATAGTGATATATACGTATATATTTATGTATATAGATATATATATTTCGTTCTACATGTATTTTGATATAAATATATATATTAATATCACAATACAGTTAGAATGAAATAACACACATCTATATATATATTTTTATTATTTTTTATTATTTTTTTATTTTATTTTTAACGTATTTACATATTTAATTTTTTTATATTATATATAAATATATATATCACAATAATTATATATATTTAATCAGTATCAGTCTCCATGTAATTTAATATTAATATATATATATATATATATATATATAGTAAAATACACCTAGACAGTGTACTTGTGTGTGTGTGTGTGTGTGTGTGTATATATATATATACTTAGATTATTTATATATATATATATATATATATATATGATCTAAGTATATATGGTTTTTTTTCACACTTATTAATTTATTTATTTTTATTTTCAGCCAGCAGGGGGGGCCACCTGTCATTACAGGCAGCCCCCCTGCTGGCAATACAGAAGCCAGCTATCTCGGCCATGTGATTGTGAGGTCCTCGCAAGGACCTCACTCTCACATAGCCGGGGGGGCCGGAGGAGGAGGATCTGCCACGGGGGGGCTCCCTGGGAGTCCCCCCAACTGCGATCGCCGGCGTGGGACCGTCGGTGACCGGGTAAGTATAGAAAGACCGGAGGGTGTACTATTGCGCCCGGCGGCGTTTAGAGCCGCCTAAACTAGGGCATAATAGTACGCCCTCCGGTTTTAAGGGGTTAATAGTTGATAACATGAGAATTATGCTGACTGTTATTTACATCAATTATTTTAGGTAAATGAGAAAAATATCATTTGCATAATAATTTGGAACAGGGTGCATATATATATATATAAATTTTTATTAAGTCTAGTATGAAAAATTACAGAACAGAAATTATAAGATCTACAAGACTGTTCCAAAAGATGCAACTAATAATAACAGGAATCCCAGGAATTACACTAAATATTAATTGGAACACTATATAGAAAAGTTTCTTAAGTTTTTGGATATTCTTTTGACAACCTGTATTTTCAAAGGGCGCATAGTGACGAAACCCACAAACATACAGAAGCAAGTTCTATGAGACACCACAGTATGTTGACACACAATCAGACTTAAAACAACAATCAACAGCTGCTATACTGGAAAAGCGATCAATGATTCAAAGTGTTCTTAAACATATCACACCAAACCAGGAAATAGAGGAGAGTACTTTCTTCCACAAAAATCTTGAGAGATAGCAGAACAAAATTATTTATGGGGGCCTCCCACTAAATACATGATGGGAAGAGAGGAAATGTTGCCATGCCTTCAGAACTAAAATAAACTGGCTTAAAAACTGAAAGAAATATAAGATAAGACAAAAGAAAATAACTTAAGTTGTTAAGAAGAAAGAAGAGAAGATTAATATTAAGCTACGATATACTCGAGTATAATTCAAGTTTTTCAGCACATTTCAGCACATTTTTGTGCTGAAAAACCCCCACTCGACTTATACTCGAGTCAATGTCTGTATTATGGCAACTTACATTGCCATAATACAGACCAGGACCGCCGGGCTCATTAGAAGCCCGGTGGTCCTGTTGGGGGCTGGCAGCAAGCTGTTACATACCTTTCCTGTAGCTCCTGTCAGCTCTATTCTCCTGCGTTCCGGTCAGCTCCCCTGTCAGCTCCACTGTAAGTCTTGCGAGAGCCGCGGGGTCAGAGCGTTGCCACGGGTTACCGTGGCAACGCTCCACGCGGCACTCAGACCGCGAGACTTAGAGTGGAGAAGAAGGGAGCTGACAAGAGCTGCAGGATAATAGGATTAGAATTAGTACAGTTACTGATCCAATTATCTCCCAAGCAGAGGGGAGGGATTGTGTGCTATGTGTGGGAGTGCCTTACATTGTAAATGTGTTATTATTGGTTTGTAAGTTTGTGTCCCTGTCCCCAACAAGGTCCCTGTGGATGTACACCTTGCTTGGGGACTTGCATAAAAGGCCAGTTTGGCTCCCATTAAAGAGAGATTCGTTTACACTTTCATGAAGTCTTGGCTCATGTTTGGGGGATTGGAGAACTACATACACTCTGGGGATTGCTATATCACAATACTCACCTGAGTTTAATCACTAGCTCTTATAAGAGCTGTTCCTGCTACACTCTCTGGACTAGGACTAGGACTAGGAGAGGTCTATCCACTGGAAGCTGGATCGTGGTCTTGGGTCCAGGATGGGTGGTCGGCGAGACCCCAACCAAACTGCGGTGGTTCGTGGGGTTTATGGTGGTTATGGTGTTCCAGTACAGTGCTTATGGTTCTCGCAAGTACTTGGAAGCAGCACCATCAGCTATCACACGGTCTGACCATGCACCCATAATTTTGCACTTAAAGGACAAGTTTGATAGCCATAACAGGAGCCCATGGCGATTAAACAAAACCTTGCTACATGACCAAACATACTCCAAACACATAGAAAACTCCATCAAACATTACTTTAGGGAAAACACTTAGCAGGGAAGCACCCCAGAGGCAACATGGTTGGCACATAAACCCGTTATCTTTAGTGAGCTGATGACAAGGGCATACTTCCCCAAACATACCTCACACACCCAATATGTCATGTGGTATAAAAAATTATATGAACTAAACAAGCAGCTACACCGGAGCTACGTCAACAGATCATAGAAACACAGGGTAAACTACAGGCATTTGCACTCCAAAAGGTGGGACTACCATGCGTAGGCTGAAAGCCATGCATTACACCCTGGGCACCAGGGTGAGCAAAATCCTTGTCCAAAGGCTCACAGACAGGCAAACCACATCAAAAATAGCATACCTCCAATCGAGCACTGGAGATAAGGCTATCGCACTTAAAGCAATTAGTGACTCATTTGCGACCTACTATGAGTCAATATATAACCTAAAAGAAAGCATGCATATAAATCTATGCCCAGATACTATCCCCTGCATTAACAACCCTTTTTAATCACGCCATCAAAACCCGCAAATTGCCTACAAAACTCATGCATGTGCACATTGTCACACTCCCTAAACCAGGCAAACCCCCCACAACATGTCAGAATTTCCACCCTATCTCCCGTCTTAACACGGAGGCCAAGCTGTTTGCAAAACTCCAAGCAAATCAGTTGAAAATTATCCTACCAGAGCTAATACATGACGATAAAGTAGGGATCATGGGGGCAGGCAGGGGTCGAACAGCACCCGCAATGTCTTAGACCTCATACACAGTACAAGGAGACTGGGGTTAGAGGCCTCTTCATGTCCCTAAATTTGGAGAAGGCCTTTGACCGCTTGAACTGGACGTTTCTGGAATGTATGCTTCACAAGTTTAATTTCCCAGAGAAATTCTCTGCTGCAGTAGTGGCATTATATAGTCAGCCTTGGGACCTATATGCTGTATTCTTATCTAACACTATCAACATTACTAATGGCTCCTGACAGTGATGGCCCCTCTCCCTGCTGCTCTATGTGCTGGCACTGGACCATTTTTTTTTATTTTTATATATGTCAGACATGTACCTGCCTTGTATAGTTTTGCAAGTTTTTCTATATTTCCTGCCATCGTACTATAGCCATCATAAAGATCTCGTGCAATCCTAGTTAAATTCCCTGTGACCCCTCACCTGAATTCCCATTCCCAATTTTTATTATATGTTCTAATCTATCCTTTTGCTTTATCCCTTTTTGTGGGGAGAGAGAGCCTCTTATTTTAATATTCTGTGTTTTTTTCCCCCATTTTGGGGTTAAGATCTTTATCTTCTTTTCCTCCATCCTCTTTTCTGGCCCTTGGCTCATTTAGTCTGGACCTTAGCTATACCTGATTTAATTATTGCATGAATCAGAAGGGGGTTAAAGTAACCATGTTGGTATTTGTTATGTTATTATTTCCATTTTACTTATCCACGTATACCAGTTTTCTATTTGGGTGTATCTAAATTTACCAGGATGCCATTTTCCATTCTTGCTTGCCATATAACTTGAGATATTAATTCTTGAGTGCATAGTATTGTCATTGTTTTCCTGTTTTGTGCTAACATTAGTTTAGCTGCTATAGTTATATGTAGAATTATCAACAGTTTTCTTTTTGTCATTTTTGGCCAGTGCAAGTTTAATAGAATCACTTCTGGCTTAAAGACTAATTTTATTTTTGTTAATTGATATATTACGTTGGTTACATCTTTCCAGAATTTATTTATAGGTGTACAATGCCACCAGCTATGGAATAAATTACCTTCATTAATATTAAATTTCCAGCATCTGTCTGATGACCCTAGGAAGATTGTTGTTAAACGTTTTGGTGTTAGCTACCATCTGTTTGAGAGTTTAAATTGTGTTTTTGTAAGATTTAAACCAAGTACATGTCTATTCAATTTATTTAGAGAGCTTATCCATTCTTCTTCTTCTATTTGTATTTGTAGTTCTTTTTCCCATTTATCAATAAGTTCTATCAGTTTATCATGTCTCCATTTGTACATACCCATCCCCCTCCTATTCTACTTTTCTTGTTCCCTCTTCTTTGTTTTTTCTCCTTCATAATTGGATACCTATTGAACATGCAAATTGGTTCCTGCGATATAAAAATGCACCCAAATGTGTCTACGAAATGCTACATGGATATGCTACATGAATGTATACATTATAAGATGACATCGCTAATTAACTTGCTGTATTATGATCTTGTCTACTAGAACCAATACAAATTGTCAAATTGAAAAAAGCAACTTCTTAATTTCTTTGAATCCTCAAGAGTTTATTCAAAATGTATTATATCCAATAATCCTGTTTGACACAGCTGGGTAAAAAAAAGATTTTATAGGTATATTCAACCTGTTCCAAGGTCCAGTTGGAGAATTATCTACCTGCATTAAGGATACTCAAACCCTCATAACTAACATCAATGAATTAAGCTACGTTGACCAAAGACCAGTTTTAATAACAATGGATGTACACAGCCTGTATACGGTGATACCACATGATGCTGGGGTGGAAGCTATGCGGCAAGTCTTGATTCGATCTACTATGTATCATGGCCCCCCATAGAGTATACTTTGGAACTACTCACTTTGACTTTACAGAACAACTATTTCCGTTTTGAAGATAGGTGGTACCTGCAAGTGGCTGGTACATCAATGGGCGCATCTATGGCGCCTATGTACGCTAACGCATATATGTACGTTTATGAGAAGGAGCACATATTAGAGAAATGCCAACGCAATATAGTAGCTTATTACAGGTTCATTGATGACCTGTTCATCATATGGAGTGGGACTTGTGAATCAGCCTACGAAATGGTTCGAGAACTCAATCTTCTTCCAACACCAGTAAGATTTACTGCGGATATCAGCACTGAGAAGGTGCACTATTTGGATTTGGAAATCTCATTGGGAGCAACAAATTTACAATATTCCCTTTATACAAAACCCACGGACAGGAATACACTCCTCCATTACCAAAGTGCACATCCCAGGGCTCTGAAAAATTCATTACCGAAGGCATAATTCCTAAGAGTAATCAGGAATAACTCGGATGTAGCTATTAGGGATGTCCAGATACTTGAAATGAAAAATAAATGTCTTCAAAAGAGGATATGATAGGTATATTTTGGAAGCAGCGCTACAAGAAGCACTGAGTGCACGCGCTACGGAAACAAAGAAGAAACCTTCTAGTCTGGTCTTTCCTATGGTATTCAATCAATCTACTCCTCAAGTGGCATCAGTTATCAGGAAAAATTGGAGAATTTTGTCAAGCGATGACACACTTCCGAAAGTGTTTAAAGAAAGGCCATTAATTTGTTATAAGAGGATTAGGAATTTAAAGGATATGTTAGTACATCCCTTCCCAAAGCTATATGAATACAGTGAAGGAACAAGTAAGAGGATCTGTCCGTTGTCTTGGCTGTGTGACTTGCAGCCATATGACACCTGCAAGAACTTTGTCATCCTCATAATAATAGAAAATATACTATTCGATATACCATCACCTGTAAGACGACACATGTGATATATAAACTATCATGTCCCTGTGGCTTGTGTTATATTGGGAAGACGGAGATGGCTATCTGCGAACGGATTAGGGGACACCGATCTTCCATTAGATTGGCATATAGAGATGGTTGCTCAGATAAACCGGTTGCAAAACACTTTTTTGAATTAAAGCATCCATTGGCTACATTGAAATTTATGCCATTGACCATATCCCTGTCCCTAGAAGAGGGGGTGATAGGGGGAAAATGCTACTCAACAAAGAAGCTTATTGGATACATGAGCTGGACACTGTGTCTCCAAAAGGATTAAATGAAGCTTTGTCTTTACATTCCTTTTTGTAATTACTTTGGCCTGAATGCCCCTTAATGTTCTTTTAATGTGTGATTCTATATTTATGTTTTTTTATTTTACGTTTTCCGTAATGTGATCTATATGCCCTGATGCAGGATACAATAGTGATACTAATTAATTTTTTGAAGGTATACATTTTTTGAGTGACAGAGGAGCAAAAGAAGAAAAAAAGTTTTGAATAATTTTCTGGTTGATTAGTTTATTATTATATGTATCTAGTCATTGGGATTACTTGAATATTTATATAATTTGTACTGGGTCACAATATATTCACATTAGCACTGTGGCACTTTATTTTCTGCATGTTTATAGCACTTTAAGTAAAGACTTGATTCTGCACTAGCACTTTTTAAGACCCCTTAGCACTTTATTATTATTATATATAGTCCACATTTAAACTTGTCCTATGCCAGTTACTGGTGTCCTTAACTATTATGTCACTTATGGTAAGATCACTAAATATGGATCACTGTTTTGGTATGTTTGCCTAGCACATATTTAAGATCGCAATATTTCATTGTTTACATTTAGCCGCGTTACCGTAGTAATGACGGCGTTGTACGCATGACGTCACGCTGGGGGGCGGAGTTTTCCCACACATGCGCACACATCCGGTCTCGACGCCGGTCTTAGCACGGAGCACCTGTGGTGAGTCTATCTGTAATTTATTGTATCTTATATATTGTCTAATTGTTTGTTATATGCTGTTTACATAATCCTGATGAAAGTCCTTGAGTAGGACTGAAACGTCGATTTTTTAGGAAAGTTCAATAAAAGTTATTTTTTAATGAATCCGTGAGTGCAACCTTTGACACTATTACTTTATATATATATATATATATATATGGCTGGAACATAATTATCTGGAAGAGTAGCTAAAAGGTGAAGAAAGCAGTAGTAGTTCCAGTTGTCATAGGAGCACTTGGGGCTGTATATATCTGTCTATCTATCTATATATATATATATATATATATATATATATATATATATATATATATATATATATATATATATATATATATATATATATTTGTAGTCAGGGCAATTTAGCCGAACAGAGAAATCTTAGCATAATACAATCATAACATCTATGAGTAGGCACCAGTCGGTTGTGGTGTGCCGAAACCGACAAAGTAGTAGGCCTGTAATAAAAGTGGGCCCACCTTAGAGGGTGTTATATGTAGAGGGAGTGGTGGGAGGGGTGACTCGCCAGACCAGCAACGGTAAGGCGGGAGTGGATTGGCAGCCCTTTTAAAGGTGAACCAAGCCCCTCCCACAACTCCAGGCCAAGCCTTCAAATTTGTAGTCGGGGCAATTTAGCCGAACAGAGAAATCTTAGCATAATACAATCATAACATCTATGAGTAGGCACCAGTCGGTTGTGGTGTGCCGAAACCGACAGAGCAGTAGGCCTGTAATAAAAGTGGGCAAAAGAAAATAACCAGAAAACATAATTCGTGAATCAACTTCGTTTATTGAGATAAGTCACAAAAAGCTTGTCTTAATTCTTTAACAGGATTGGGTATGTAGAGTGTGTAAGCGGAGGATTTCCATCACCCCATGGCTTTAATAATATGAGATGGGACGTGGTTAGTGGATGCGGAAGATGCTGCTCCTATCCGGAAAGAATGGCCTGAAAATTGATTGGGGTTTAGGCCGAGCCTGGTTAACAGAAGTCTTATGTATAGCATGAATTTAGCTGTGGTCATAGTGTGTCCATGCAGTTCAAACAAAGGCTGTTGAGGTTGTTTGTGGACTGAAAGTGAATAAGTGTCTAACACTTTAACAGGGCACCATATATTGTGAGTAGGATACAGGGGTATCTGAATACTGTGTCCATCGGTGCTGGTTTTGGATTGTCTTAGAGAGAGAATATAATGGTCGCTATGTTTCTGTAGATCAATGGTTCTGAGGTAGTTAGGTGCGGTTATGGTTGTGGTTGTGAATTCGCTAGGCTGTAGGAACCCGTAGAAAACAAGATATAGTGCCGTTTTGATGGTGCTATTTGTCATGGGTTCGAAAGGAGATGAATCTAATTGGTTGGATAGAGAGTGGAAGATGTTGTTGTCTATAGGTAGTCTTTGTGAGGGAACGTGTGTGTCTAATTTTTTAATGCCTTTAAGTAATGTTTTAATTTGGTATGAGGTTAGAAAAGCAGTACTGTTAGGTTGTTGGATGAGCATATGGTGTTGGATGCCAGTAAGGTACAGTTTAATAGTATTGAAGGATAGTTTAAGGTTAATGTGGCAAAAAGAGGTAAACCCCAAAATCGTCTCTAATGCAAACATGTCGTGAATGTGAAACCCGGTGATAAATTTTTTTAATACGTGAAATGCCCTATCATAAGTGTCCCTAGTGTTTACTGAGAGTGCCATGTGAGAAATGTGACGTGCGTGATCTAGCAAGGTCTTTAATCCATGATCATGTCTTGGAAAAGAGGTGCAGGTGTCGCTCGTCTGGAAGCGTTGGGTAGTGATGAGAGGAAAGCCTGGAAACCAAACCGAGACAAGTGATCAACAGCGGTGTTCGTGTAACCCGGGATGTGTATGCATGTTATGTAGAATTAGCAAGTGGCTGCTACCCATGTGAGACGTCTTAGCAGTCTCATAATGACCAGTGATGCCGAACGGCCTTTGTTCACAATGTGGCATGTAGCCAGGTTATCCGAGTAGCACCTGACCGTGTGGCCAGACCAATATGGTCCCCAAGCAATGGCTGCCGCCACGATTGGGTACAACTCAAATAAAGCCGAGGTGTAGTGATTCGACTTCGGTCGGCCAAGGGCCCCAAAGCCATTTGTCACCCCAGATTGGGGCAAAGCCCGTGTTAGCTGCAGCATCTGTCCATAGTGTAGGTGATGTGTCGGAGGGGGGTGGTATAAGCATGGTTCGCCCGTTCCAAGAAGTGAGAAAGAACCGCCACATGCGTAAATTGGAAGTTGCATGTACATCTAATGTGATATGTGAAGTGTCCAAAGAAAACAGTGGAAACAGGGATAACAGGTGGGATATAAAAGATCTACCTTGGGGTATTCTCCTCATGGCAAAATTGAGTGATCCAAGTAGTGATTGTAGTTCTTTCCAATTGCAATGACCTTGTAGCAGGTAATGTTCAATACTTGCCAGGGTACGCTCAATCTTGTCCTGAGGTAGACTGGCCTGCATGTTTATTGTGTCTAGTTGTATGCCTAAAAATTGCATGTAGGTATCTGGACCCAAAGTTTTGTAAGGAGAGACAGGAATGTTAAGAGATTCAAACAGTGCCAATAAGTGATTCAAACTACTAGGTGGAAGAGTGTTATTCTCAATCATTAGGAAGTCATCCAGATAATGGATAACCGAAGGGTATTTGCACACATTTAGTAATAGCCAACATAGGGCCTCTGCAAATGTGTTAAATATACGTGGACTACTTTTTGAGCCGAAAGTAAGTCTGGTGAAAAAATAATACCTTCCTTGCCATTTAATACCATGTAGATGCCACGGGGAAGGGTGTATAGGTAGTAGCTTGAAGGCGTTTACCACGTCGCATTCTAGTGTACCGGAGGGTAAATGGACCAACCCAGTGTGAAAACCCTCGGTCATGCCCAACAAAATATATTCTGTGAAATGACGTGAAGGATGTGGCTGTAGCAGTGCTGTCAACAAAGTGACGTTCACACACGTGTGATACGGTTTTGGGAATGCTTTATTTGGGCACATTATTTTGGCATGGGCTCTAAAACAGTGTGAACACACATGCATCAATCTACATGAACTAAATCCACAACTGCCCGCATTGAAATTGTTGCATACTTGAGATTTACCCAGGAATACAATGTCTCTGCCCAGCTTGTCTTTTAAACCCTTGTTAGATTTAGGAAAGTTAGGGGAAGATTGATTTTGTTCCAACTCGGCTGTGTTAGGGCAGAGATTAGTGTGATGTGCTGTGGATGCGCATACTGCACATGCTGTAGGCCTGAGGCCCACAAAATGCCTGCAGAATAGCTCTGTGTCCAATTTGCTCCAATTAATGTTCAAATTGAACTGAGCCAGAGCTGCAGCCACCTTTGCGGAAAAGGAACGGTGGTAATCGTTGTTACGGTTGCCTCCAGGCTGGCTGGAAGTTGGACCGTAGAAAAGGATGCTCCTAGCGCTCACCAAAGGACCATCAGCACCGTAGACACCATAACTACTGTGTAGCCACCAGAAGTACTGCAGACTCCACGAACCACCGCTGCTGGGCTGGTATCTCGCCGTCTGCTCTGTGCCCTGGACCCACGACCAGGCTCCAGGTTGCAGTAGGTGAACCTCTTCCTTCTGCAGAGCGAAGCAGGATCAGGAACAAGAGCTCTTACAAGAGCTCAGTAGCTAAGGGAGTATGAAGAGCATAGCAATCCCTGTAGTGATTATAGCTGTCCCCTACAAACATGAGTCAAGGCTGCAAGTTAGAGGGTCAAGAAGATCTGAGGTGCTGGCACACCCAGCCTGGTTTTTATTACAGTCTTGCAAATACAGGACCGCCCACAGGGAGGTATAAAACAACCAATAACAAATGTACATTACAGAAACACTCCCAGCAATTACACACAAAACTCCTCCCCTCTGCCTGTGATCTAATTATGTTGCACAATGGGTTAACATAATTAAACACAGGCAGTAAAAATACAGTTTTTATACATGTACTATAACTTCCAAACTACACATCCAATCTTCATAAAAATACATATTTAGAATCAATCCATTCAGGGGAGCAACATATTAAAAACTGGCACAAATCAGACAAGGGGTTCAAAAGTTAGCCAAAGTATCTTTTGGGGCCTAGCTGGCAGCATGGTTTTCTGGCCCAAACCGGATTTACAGAGCCCTCTGTCCTGGACAATGGGGGAAGTAATCCAATTATCCAGGGATAGAGGCAGACTCCATTAACCACATGTCAGCAAAAGACACAAAAAGACACAAAAATACATAACTCCTATTGAACTGAACAGAATCCCCACATTCAACCTATCCCCAGATGGCTTGGATCTGAGCGCTCAATATATCCAAACAGCTCCCACAAATACAGTCAAATCGCCATACACACTAGGTCCATAGTCATGGGGCAGAAGGCTGGCAATTAGGCTTCTCCATAACACAGGGAAGCAGGGCAATTTGTCAAATAACATAACAGTTACAAATGGCAGTTTGTAACAATCGTAAAAAGCAATACCACCGTATTTGTGCCCCAGGTCCACCATCTTGTGCATGTATGTATCCAACTCTGCTCTGAGCAGTGCACATCTCTATAAATCCCAAATCCCAGTACAAATTCAGATATTGACAATTTCCTGTTTAGTCTAGGGTCTCTAGCCCTTAGTACAACAGATATATCCCCGTATGCAAAAGTCCTATTCTCCAGGACATCCTGGGAGGCTATAAGCAATGACACCAAGTTGACGTCCTTGCCTTCCAGAATGTCCTTTTTAAGGTGAGATGGGACCATGTGTGAGGGGTTAATATCTCCGCTAAGAGACCCTGATTCCAAAGTATTACCAGTCATGACAGCAAGAGGGTGACTGGCCTCAATTGGGTTTGCAACGGTCTGTATAGTACCACTTGTTGATGGATGACATGAGCGAGGTCATCATAGCGTGAAACGTTGGTAATTGTGTGCCACTAGGGCCTTCCCCTGCATCAGAGTTGTCAGTGCCCGTATTTAAAAGTCTGAGCAGTAGCTGGGAAAGGGATGCTGCGTCTTCTCAGTTCTGCCGTGAGACGTGGGACGGTCCATGATCTGAGAGAAACAGGGCTAGCAACGTCTGTTGCAGGAACAGGGGTACCAGGCCTAGCAGGAGTGCAGGGTAGCGAGAGTTCCTCGGGGATATCAGGATTAACAGACATAACTGAAAAATATAAGTAAACTTAATCATTCTGTAATGTTTATTTTGGTGGGTACTGGTAAGGCTAGCTAAATGCCAAGCGGCGAAACAATTATACTTATGGATGGTGACAGATGAGTCCCTACTAATTGCCAAGTGGCCTGAGAGGCGGTACCTATGCGTTGGCCTGAGGGGAACGTATGAGGCCACTGAACGTTGTGGCGGGGTGTTGGCCTCTTGGTGGTATTTAAAGCATAAGATAGATTGGGAGTGACAGGTGAGGCTAGCTATGATTTGGCCCGAGGGGTGTATTCCTCCGAGTATGAGGAGAGGGGTGTTGGTCTCGCGGGACCACTAGCCTATGGATTAAGACCAGAAACTTTTACCTAGTTGGGTGATATAACCTAGGACCAGTACCCCTCAGAACATGGTAGAGGGAAAGATTAATTGGTTCTGGCGTAGTACCTGATATGTGAGTCAGGTTGCGCTGTTGAGGTAGAAGTAACCCAGGACTGTAAGAGTCTCAAGATGATAACCTGTTGGATATGAGATTCAATATATGAAAGTGTGAATAAACATAGTGTTATGGCCATATTGTGGGCCCTAAGGGAGAGGAGAAAAAAAAAATACCAAGAACCTACCCGACACTGCAGAGGGTGGATATAATGAAATTGACGACGGTTTTCCGTGCTTGTAAAAGCTACCGTATTGAAGGTAAATGACCTAAAAGTAAAAATACATACTTAAATACTGTAATTTGTAACCTTAGCCTTCATATCCCAAAATTAAACAATAACCAACCTATAAGAATATTGAATACCACTGATTGATTCCCAATTCCCAGAATGAACCACTGGGATGACCCTGTGGGAAAAACAGATTCAGAAATTCAGGAGCCATCAATTTGTATAACACTATTCTCATTCAGCATAGATAACCTGCAGTAACATTTGTAACCAGTAGGGGCAAAATTCCCTTGTAGTACTGGCTGCATTCGAGTTTAATACGTGAATTAGTGTAGCTGCCGAATGAACTATGTAGAGTATAGTAACAACCGAATACATAACACATAATTAACTAGAGAAACCAACCGAATGATGTTGAAATATAATTTAACCGAATGATTTATCGTTCGTTTGTTTGAACTTGTGAAACATGCGAATAGCAGAGTGAAAGCATTTAGACGAATGTAATGGTGATATGATGTAACGAACCGAATGGGGCGCCGCCGTGCAAAGCAAGGGAATTGCAGCGGTTGCTTTACGGCGGGCCAGACTTACGTTTTTTCCCGAAGAGGATGCACCGAGCGAGCTGTGCGGATGCCGGCGGCGGTGAGGAGAGCCAGGGGAGCCTGGACCAGGAGACCACGAGGGAACAGGTAAGGAAAAATCCAAGATGGCGGTCTGAACCAGACTCGCCAGACCAGCAACGGTAAGGCGGGAGTGGATTGGCAGCCCTTTTAAAGGTGAACCAACCCCCTCCCACAACTCCAGGCCAAGCCTTCAAATATATATATTTGTGGTCGGAAACATAATAGTAGTATGCAGGGCTGGCTTTAGGCACCTTGTGGGAAAAATCTTCACAGTTAATATCTTCACAGAGCCCCACTCCCCATCTGTCTGTCATACCCATTCATCCATGTATACAGGATTTATTAAATTAACAATTATTTAAAAACAAAAACAAATATTCATCCCCCCTCCCCTGTTGTTATCCTGTTGGGAGAAGGGCATGCTGATCTCAGGTGCAGATCATAGGTAACTGTCTTATGAGCTGAAACACTTACAGTGTCAGAGCTTTCCTATTGTAATCCACGGAATGATTGGCCAGAGCTTCGAAGACAGCTCTGTAGTGGAGCTCCAGGTACCCCGGCTTTGTACCTCTGCCAAGGATCTCTTCCTAGCAGGAACCAGGAAAAACCTCAGCACTTCTCTCCTAGTCGCTGTGGCTTTATTGGGGTCCTGTGGAGCCTCTCTGTCCTGGAGCTCTATTCCCTCCAAGGAACTGGATGACACACAGTCCTGGGAGTTGTAGTCCTTACAAGGACTTTCCCCACTGAATCATCCATGAGCTGGAACAATGTGCAGTGATTAGCCATTTTTCCCTCCCAATAACTAGATGACACATAGTTCTGGGAGTACAACTGAATTTCATGAGCCAAACGCGGCCTTTTATGCACAGATCCCAGCATGGCTGGGCAGGGTAACTCCGAAATGGGATCTCAGATCTGGACCATAGACGGTGTGCAGGAGGCCAGCTTCCACACTCATCCAGGGGTTTCTGGCAAATGTTCGTGGGAAGGACCGTTTGTCACAAGCTACATTTTGCACGATAAAGGTCCACTGTAATAAATCTCATAATTATGTGATGTCATGTGTATGTCATATGCTGGTCCAAACAGGCTCTGGCCTATCAGGAGTCCCAGTGAAACTTCAGATATCTGTAGTAGAGCAGTCTGCAGCGGCTGTTGCAGCTCCTGTCCTTGACCTGTACCTGGCAAGCCTGGTCACCACTGGAACCCACCCACACTGCTAGATATACACAAAAATGCAGAATAACCCTTCCCTCATTCAAATAATACGAACAGCCCACAAACAAATACACACAATCCGCACAAACTTAAACCGCTAACAATCCACATACATGTACACAACCCCACATGAAGCCTCTCACATGCAATACCCCAAACAGCCCCCACACATACACACACTACAAAACACACAATGTGATATATCCATCCACACACACACACAATTCCACAAGCAGCGCCCATACACAGCCCACATTCCTAGGTATCATACACGATGCCACAAACTACTCCTTAACATATACAATATAATATCTCATATATGCACAAATACAAAGCAATTACAGTATAAATAACACAAGCAGAATACGGCAACATACGGACCTCAATTTAAAAAAAATAGGACCGGCACGCTACGGGACATCACAATCCTATATCGGCACACTGCTGCTAAAAGGTTGCCTACCCCTGTATTAGACTATAGAGCAGGTGGAGTTATTGTATTTACTGTATATTACACTATAGAGCAGATAGTTAATGCATTTACTATGACTGGTCTTTGTTTTGTAGCTGGTATAGTGAACTGTTTATTATCCTGATGCAAGTGATTATTCAATATATGCATTGTGGTTGCTTTAATTGATTGCAATTTGAGATATTGTATTTGTGGCAAGTGTTGTGATTATTCCATCCTTCTGTGATATACTGTAACGTGTATTTTATCAATTGTTGATGTTTCTATGTTTAATACATTTTTATTAACCTGATGTATTATCAGTGAAGTCATTATCTTTACACCTAATACATTTCTTTTATTACACTTGTCCGTGTGTTTTATTTGTTGCACCTTCCTCAAACAACAGAGATTCTGTGTGGAAGGGTAAACTGTAATTTCTTACAGATTGGCTAGCCAGCCAGGAGGGATTTAATGTGACTTTTAAGCATATTCATAAGTGTATAGATTGTATATTGACTTTTGGATACTGTTCACATATCATGTATAGAAATTTCACTGAATTGTGCTTTGTCAATGATGGAGAGTTTATTGAGAAAGATTGCTAAGGTATCTAATCCAGAAGCAATAATAACATTTATGGAGGTGCATTAGATCAGTGGCTTAATGCTCATGATAATTATTGAAAAGAAATTGTCCAAATCTAGTGGTAAAATGGCTTTGAGTTATGCTGCCCGTTGGATTGCGGAGAGCTACAAATCTTTATAAAAGCAAAAAGAGAAATTAGCTGCAGATGTTTTGAGTTTAAAGAATGATGTTGAAACGTTTAACCCCTTAAGACCAGAGGACGTACTATTCCGCCCTATTCTAAGCGGCTCTAAACACCGGCGGGCGTAATAGTACGCCCTCCGGTCTTTCGGTACTTACCCGGTCGCCGCCGATCCCACGCCGGTGATCGCGGTGGGGGGGACTCCCAGGGAGCCCACCGCGGCACGTCTGTCCTCCTCGAAGCCCCCCGGCCGAGTGAGAATGGGGTCCTTGCGATCACATGGCCGGGGGTAGCTGACTGCAGCATTGCCAGCAGGGGGACTGCCTGTAATGACAGGTGGTCCCCCTGTTGGTTGAAAATAACACAAATATTTGTGTTCAGCGAAGTCTCCCGAGTACAACAGTACCCCTCATGTACAGGTTTTATGGTGTTTTCAAAAGTTACAGCGTCAAATATAAGGCTTGCGTTTCATTTTTTTCACATTAAAATTCGCCAGATTGGTTACGTTGCCTTTGAGACCCTATGGTAGCCCAAGAATGAAAATTACCCCTATGATGGCATACCATTTGCAATAGTAGACAACCCAAGGTATTGCAAACAGGGTATGTCCAGTCTTTTTTAGTAGCCACTTAGTCACAAACACTGGCCAAAATTGGCGTTTTTTGCATTTTTCACACACAAACAAATACTAATGCTAACTTTGGCCAGTGTTTGTGACCAAATGGCTACTAAAAAAGACTGGACATACCCCATTTGCAATACCTTGGGTTGTCTACTATTGCAAATGGTATGTCATTATGGGTGTAAATTTCATTCCTGGGCTACTATAAAGTCTCAAAGGCAACGTAACCAATCTGGCGAATTTCAATTTCAAATGTAATGTGCTATATTTGACCCTGTAACTTCCCAAAACGCCATAAAACCTGTACATAGGGGGTACTGTTTTACACGTGAGACTTTGCTGAATACAAATATGTGTATTTTATTGCAGTAAAAGCAAACAGTATTATGACATTGACAGTTAAAATGTCATGTAGAACTAAAAAAAATAAAAAAAATCGTATTTTCTCCCATTATTTTCATATTAAATTATGTTTCATAGCTAAATATTTGATATTAAATGAAAGCCCTGTTTCCCCTGAATAAAATGATATATAATAAGGGTGGGTGCATTTACTATGAAAGAGGTAAATTACGGTTGGACAGACATGTAGCGCAAATGCCAGGTTTTGTTTACATTTTGTTTTGTTCACAACATGTACATTTGGCTCCGTCCTTAAGGGGTTAAACTAGTGGTAGTCAACCTTTTATTACCTACCGCCCACTAATGCATCTTTCTTGATGGAAAAATTTCCTTACCACCCACCAGTTTTCGCGCAAGTGCAGAATATTTTTTAGAAAGGAGGGTGTTTTAAAAAAAAATAAATAAATGTATGTACATTTATCTTTTTATTTCTACTTAATGCATGTTTATAATGTTTTTAACTTTATAAAGTTTAATGAGAAAACAATCACTTTACTAGTGATTAATGAGATCCTTGAGGTTGATGCTGCGAGACTAAATATTTGATATCTGGTTTGATTTTCGTAAGGAACAAACAAAGGTCTCCTCTTTCGGTGATATTTAGACGACTTCTCTGTTTGCGCATAATATGATTTCTCATCTGTGCGTCAGCTCATCTCCTCCTCCTCCTCCTCAATTCCCCTCCCCACCTTTTTTTCCCCTTTTTTCTATTTTTTAACCTTCCTTATAGCAATGCCCAGTACGAAGGCTGAGCTAGGTAGCCCACTTACTATAGCCCACTATAACAGACAGGCACACATACATACAGACACACACACACACACAAGGCACATACAGACAGACACACGACATACATACAAAGACACATACAGAGACACACACACACACACAAAATATTTTAGTCACCCTCCTGTTTCCTACCTTTTAGGTGCAGGAGGGTGACGTTCCCTGGGGTCCATTGGTGGCTCAGGTGGATGTGGGAACTCTGACTCCCTCTGCTTCCTCCCGCACAGTCTGTGTGTTAGCTGGGAGGAGTGACGTGCAGTCACTTCTTCCCAGCTCGGGGGCCCGGTTGCGCTGTTAAAGCGCCCAGCGCTGACTGGGCCCCCTTACAATCCACATTCATCGGGTGGCCCTGACAGCATGGGCCACCTGATGGACTCTTGGACGGCAGCCTTGGCGGTGTGCCGCGCGCGCCAGGGCCGCAAATGGTCACGGCTCGCACCCGTCCGGTCTCAAAAAAATAGGAAATCCCTACCGCCCACCTGGAATCCTGAAATGCCCACTAGTGGGCGGTAGGGACCAGGTTGACGACCCATGGTTTAAACTGTCTGTGCAAAATGAGTCAAGAAAATGAGGAGTTGCATAGTTGTAATGAGCAGCTTGTAGTAAGGCTGAAGGATGCAGAGGGTGCTACTAGGATCCTTGCTTCCAGCAGCCAGAAAGAGGCTGATCATTCTGCCTGCCTTAAAGAAATTGATGATTTAAAATGTAAACTAAGAAAAAAAGACATGGTTTTGCTGTTACAAAATATGGGCTGATGTCATGTTCTCGATCAGGTCAGATAGATAGGAGACGATTGCCAGGTTTAACCCCTTAAGGACACATGACATGTGTGACATGTCATGATTCCCTTTTATTCCAGAAGTTTGGTCCTTAAGGGGTTAAACAGAAGTGAGTTTATTCGTTGCTTTTGACATTATAACAGTATTTTAGTAGAATAAATAAAGAAAAAGGGAGAAATAAATGTAATAAAGACAATATCCCCTATAAATAAAAATCAACCAGGAGTGCAAATAATAAAGCTGGAGAAGTATAGTGAAAACAACAAGACAGGTATTAGTAACTTTTAAAGAATCAGGAATGAAAGGAAAACCTTAGATATCAAATTTCAGCAACGTCCAGATAGTGGGTTTTGCAGGGTTGTGTTTATCAAGGTGTAACGAGAATATACCCCTACACGCAGGATCCAGCTAAACAGAGGCAAATACAGAGGAGAGATACGTCTACCGGACCTTAGAATGGCCGGACTCGACGTATATGAGAGGAGACAGAGCCAGGAACAAACCGAGGTCAAGGGCACAGAGAGACAGCGTAAACTAGGACAAGCCGGGGTCTGGTACACGGAAAACAGCAAGCCGGCAAACAGTACAGATAAGGATAAAGCGAAAACGAAGTCAGAATACGAAGCCAAAGTCAATACGAGAAAACACAACTGAACACCACAAGCGCTAAAGGGAACTGAAACAGAAACCACGATAGGGCAACGAGCTAAGGGAAAAAGGTAAGTTTAAATAGCTTTAAAACGAAAGTGATTGGCTCCTGTCACTTCCACACCCCCTATAGGTAATTGTACAGGGAGTGTGGTATGACAGGAGCCAATGGGAGCCTTTTGGCAATTAGGCTCCCACTGTCTCTTTAAGAGCGCGCCCGAGACTCGCGGCGCGCTCTTAGTTTCAGGCGGGACACGTGACCGCCTCACGCGGTCACTGCCCGCCTTCCATCCAAAGCAGTTGGATGAGCCGCGCGCGGCTCGTGCAGCCGCAGGACCGCGCGCGGCTTGAAGAGAGGACCGCGACCGGCCCCCGGTTAAGGTAAGTAACGCTACAGTACCCCCCCCTGAGGACACGCCCCCCGGGCGGGTAGGACCAGGCCTGGCAGGAAAACGAGAATGGAAAGAGCGCACAAGACGGGGAGCATGGACAGCATCAGCCGAAATCCAACTGTGCTCCTCAGGCCCATAACCCTTCCAATGTACCAAGTACTGAAGTCGACCCCTAAGGAAACGAGAGTCAAGAACAGCAGACACTTCAAACTCCTCATGACCCTCCACCGAGATAGGAGGGGGAGGAGGAGTATGCCGGGTATAGCGGTTGCGTACGAAAGGTTTCAACAATGAGGTGTGAAAAACATTAGGAATACGTAGATTCTTAGGCAGGCCCAAGGCATAAGAAACAGGATTAACCTTATGTATAATACGATAAGGTCCAATGAAGCGGGGAGCCAATTTCATAGAAGGCACCCGGAGACGAATATTCCGCGTGGAAAGCAAAACCCTGTCCCCCACAACATAGGACGGAGCTGCTCTGCGATGCTTGTCAGCCTGAGCCTTCTGGCGAGTAGCAGAGTCCACCAAAGAACGCTGAACCTGCTCCCAAGTATTACGCAAACCAGCCAAATGCTCATCCAGAACTGGCATGCCCTGTGAGGAGAATGCAGCCGGAAGAACAACGGGATGCTGGCCATAGACAACGTAAAAAGGGCTCTTGCCGGAAGAATCATGAGTGGCGTTATTCCGAGCAAATTCAGCCCAAGGAAGCAGGTCAGACCAATTGTCCTGATGGTGAGACACAAAACAACGGAGGTATTGCTCCAGAGACTGGTTGGCACGTTCAGCAGCCCCATTAGACTGGGGATGATAAGCGGAAGAAAATGAGAGAGAAATACCCATTTCTGAACAAAAGGCCCTCCAGAACCTGGAAATAAATTGGCTACCCCTATCGGATACAATAGATACGGGAATCCCATGTAATCGAAATACTTCTCTAGCGAAGATATGAGCCAGTTCCTTGGATGTGGGCAACTTGCGAAGAGACACGAAGTGAGCCATTTTGGAGAACCGATCCACTATCATCAGGATCACTGTGTTACCATTTGAAGGGGGTAATTCAACAATAAAATCCATGGACAGGTTAGACCAAGGTCTCTCGGGAACGGGTAATGGATGCAACAGCCCACAAGGAACTCTACGGGAGGATTTCATACAGGCACAAGTAGTACAAGCACTTATATAGTCAGTGACATCCTTTCGTAAGGAATCCCACCAAAAATACCGAGAAACAGCTGACACCGTTTTGGAAATACCAGGATGTCCAGCGGTCTTAGCATCATGATATAATGACATAATATCCCGTCTCTCAGGAACATCAACGAACAGTTTATCATTAGGCCTCTCGCTAGGTGCCATGCTTTGTTTCGCTTGTATGGCCTGCAAGAGGGACGAGGAAATAGACAAAATAGTAGTAGCTATTATCCTGTCTGGGGGAATGACAGGAGTAACATCAATCTCCTGTTTGTCAGTAGTTTCGAACTGTCTGGACAGAGCGTCTGCTTTAGTGTTGCGATCACCTGGCCTATAGGTGATAATAAAATTGAAACGGGACAAAAATAGTGACCACCTAGCCTGCCTGGAAGACAATCTTTTGGCTTCGCTAAGGTAGGATAGGTTCTTGTGATCCGTAAAAATGAGGATAGGATCCTTAGTTCCTTCTAACAAATGTCTCCACTCTTTAAGTGCTAAAATAATAGCAAGGAGTTCGCGATTACCCACATCATAATTTTTCTCTGCTTTGGACATTTGTTTAGAAAAGAAACCGCATGGATGCAATGGCTTCTCGGGCGACTCTCTTTGGGATAAGACAGCACCTACCCCAATATCCGAAGCATCAACTTCAAGAATATAGGGCAGTGAGGGGACAGGATGCTGTAAAATAGGTGCAGAGGCGAACGTAGTTTTAAGAAATTCAAAAGCCTGAAGTGCCTCGGTAGACCAAACACGAGTATTGCCATCCTTTTTAGTCATACGGGTAATAGGTGCTACAATGGACGAGAAACCTTTGATAAAACGTCTATAATAATTGGAGAACCCAAGAAAACGCTGAATAGCTTTCAGACCTTGCGGTAGAGGCCATTCTATTACAGCAGCTAGCTTCTGGGGATCCATACGAAAACCTTTAGCGGAAATCAAATACCCCAAGAACTGGACTTCGGTTTGGTCAAACAGACATTTTTCAAGCTTGCAATAAAGACCATTAGCAAGAAGGGTCTTCAAAACTGTCGTAACATGTCTGTGATGAGTGTGTATATCTGTAGAATATATTAAAATGTCGTCCAAGTATACGATAACAAATGTGTGAATAAAATCTCTCAAGACATCATTAATAAATTCTTGGAATACTGCTGGGGCATTGCAAAGCCCAAATGGCATAACAGTATATTCGTAATGACCGGATCTAGTGTTGAATGCAGTCTTCCATTCGTGATTTTCCTTTATACGTATCAAATTGTATGCACTCCTAAGGTCTAATTTAGTGAACACAGTGGCATGTTTCAGCCTGTCAAATAATTCTGTAATCAAAGGTATAGGGTATGCATTTTTGATAGTGATTTTGTTTAGACCTCTATAATCTATACACGGTCTTAAATCACCTTCTTTCTTTGATACAAAGAAGAACCCTGCTCCAGCTGGAGAAGAGGATCTCCTAATAAACCCTTTTTCTAGTGATTCCTTGATGTACTCCTCCATGACACGGTTTTCTTGAACCGATAAGGGGTACACCCTGCCCTTTGGAGGTATAGTGCCAGGCAACAAGTCAATAGCGCAATCATAGGGTCTGTGAGGCGGTAATTTCTCAGCCTCCCTTTTATCGAAAACAGTCTTTAGAGATAAGTACTGAGGGGGTATAACCGTAGACAAAGGAGGACTGGTAGGTACGTCAATAGAATTCAAAGGGGTGACTTCCAACGTACAAGACTCGTGGCAGGCCTCACTCCATGATTTTATCTGCCCTGTCTCCCAGTCAAAAATGGGATTGTGAGCACGTAACCATGGATACCCTAATACTAACTGTGAAGAGGGAGAGGTGATGACCTGGAATCGAATGGTTTCATAGTGTAAAACCCCTGTGTACATGTGTAATGGTACAGTCTCATGAGTAACAACTGGAGAACTTAATGGTCTACCATCTATGGCCTCAACGGCCAAGGGTATCTCCTTCTCTCTGATGGGAATGTTGTTTCTCTTTATAAAGCCAGAGTCTATAAAATTTTCAGCTGCCCCAGAGTCAACCAGAGCATATATGTTGTCAACTATACAAATCTCTCCCATATATAAAGAAACCGGGAGAAGCAAGCGGTTAGGAGGCAATTTAGGAGACTTAGATATCACACCCAAGGCCAGTCCCCTATAAGGTCTTAGGTGCGAGAGTTTTCCGGGAGTAAAGGACATTCCTTTACCATATGGTCTCTCCTACCACAGTATAGGCAGAGTCCCTCCCTTCTCCTATGTAATTTCTCAGTATCAGAGAGTTTGGCAACCCCTAATTGCATAGGTTCCTCCTCAGACACTTTAACACTCTCTGGTATATTAACTCTGGGGTTAATGGGTGTAACAAAACGTCTATTCCTGTTCTTGGTATAGAGCCTGTCACGAATTCTATTATCAATATCAATGAGGTAATCGATAAGGTCCTCTAAGGCAATAGGAAGCTCCTTAGCTGCTACCTCATCCAATATCGTATCTGACAAACCTTCCATAAAGGCAGTAGTTAACCCATTGTTGGTCCAATCTACCTGCGAAGCAAGAGTGCGAAACTGAATAGCATAATCAGCCACAGACCTAGAACCCTGTTTAATTCTCATTAATGCTCTCGCGGCATTCTTTGACCTTTTCATTGTGTCAAAAGTTCTACGAAAAGCCGTAAGAAAACTGTTGAAATCATGTACCATAGGTCCATTAGCTTCCCAAATAGGATTTGCCCACTCAAGTGCCTTATCGGTAAGTTGGTGCATAAAGAACCCAACCTTAGACCTCTCTGTGGGAAATGAACGTGGATACATTTCGAAGTGAAATTCAATCTGATTAATAAACCCTCTGCAAGTCTTAGAGTCCCCTCCATACCTAGGAGGAGGTGTTAAATGGGCCGAAGTATTAGGCAAAGTAGATACTTCAGGGAGAAGGGGCGTAGGAGGGTTAGGTGTAGTTGCTGGAACGGTTCTAGCTAGGAGCGTCTGGAGAGCCTGAGCTATTTGATCCATACGGTGATCCTGCTCTACAAATCTTGCCTCATGGGACGCCATCTGTTGAGCTAAATCTGCGGGGTCCATGGCCCTATCGTAATGTAACGAGAATATACCCCTACACGCAGGATCCAGTTAAACAGAGGCAAATACAGAGGAGAGATACGTCTACCGGACCTTAGAATGGCCGGACTCGACGTATATGAGAGGAGACAGAGCCAGGAACAAACCGAGGTCAAGGGCACAGAGAGACAGCGTAAACTAGGACAAGCCGGGGTCTGGTACACGGAAAACAGCAAGCCGGCAAACAGTACAGATAAGGATAAAGCGAAAACGAAGTCAGAATACGAAGCCAAAGTCAATACGAGAAAACACAACTGAACACCACAAGCGCTAAAGGGAACTGAAACAGAAACCACGATAGGGCAACGAGCTAAGGGAAAAAGGTAAGTTTAAATAGCTTTAAAACGAAAGTGATTGGCTCCTGTCACTTCCACACCCCCTATAGGTAATTGTACAGGGAGTGTGGTATGACAGGAGCCAATGGGAGCCTTTTGGCAATTAGGCTCCCACTGTCTCTTTAAGAGCGCGCCCGAGACTCGCGGCGCGCTCTTAGTTTCAGGCGGGACACGTGACCGCCTCACGCGGTCACTGCCCGCCTTCCATCCAAAGCAGTTGGATGAGCCGCGCGCGGCTCGTGCAGCCGCAGGACCGCGCGCGGCTTGAAGAGAGGACCGCGACCGGCCCCCGGTTAAGGTAAGTAACGCTACACAAGGTAGTTAGAATAAATCAATAGCAATCCAAGTAGTAAGGGTGCATTATTGAATGATTCAGGTAGGCAGGTTAAGCCAATAGTAGATCAAGTAGTTATGGTGTAGGTTTGAAGCAATTCAGGCAAGTACAGGAGAGTTGATAGTAATCCAGTTTAGGAAGGAGTAAATGTTTGTAGCAAATCTAGTAGGATGCAACGCAGGTAAGTACAGAATCTCTTACATGAGCCAGGATCTTCAGGTAGGGTACAATACAGGTAAGTACATGAGAGTTTATAGTAATCCCAATTAGGAAGGAGTAAGGGCAGGGCCAGCGCTACCATTAAGGCGAATAAGGCACTCGCCTAGGGCGCCGGCCTCTGGGGGGCGCCTACCGGGAATTTTCCTGTTGGGCTGCCCTGCTGCTGCCTGGGGTTGGTGTGCTGGGCGAGCGGCTTCTTAGCCACCCCCCCAGCACAGCCATTCAGCTGCTGGGCTCTCTCTGCAGCCACTTGCCTGCTCGGGAGCGGGATATGCTGTAACCCAGCACCCGAACAGAGCACTCAGCTTCCTGCAGCCGGGGAAGCCGGGACATGCCTTGGTATCCTGGCTGCCCACTGCCTGTGAACACCGGGAGCACTCTGAGGGGAACAGGAAGTAGCCTATGCTCACAGTGCACGGCTCTCCTGCTCCCCCACCAGGAACAGCACCAGCTACCTGCAGGCTGGACCCCTCTCCTCCATTCACAGCACTTATGAATGGTCCACCTGAAGGTAAGGGGAACTAATTATGAGTATGAGTGTATGATGGTAAATTGGTCTGTATGTATTGAATTGCTGTGTTTGTGGGTGTAAATAAAGTGTGACTATATGTAAAGTGGTGTGAGTTTGTGCTTGAGTGACAGTGTGTGTGTGTTAGTGAGAGTGTGTAAGTAGCACTGTGAATGTCACTGAGAGTGTGTGTGTAAGTGAAACTGTGTGTGCATGTCAGTGACAGTGTGTGTGATACTGTGTGTGTTAGTGACTGTGTAAATGACATTGTGCATGTCAGTGAGAGTGTGTAAGTGACACTGTATGTCAGTGAGTGTGTAAGTGAAGCTGTGTGTATGTCAGTGATAGTGTGTGTGTGTGTTAGTGACATTGTGTATGTCAGTGAATGTATAAGTGACACTGTATGTCAGTGAGAGTGTGTTAGTGAAAGTGTGTGAGTGACACTGTGTATGTCAGTGTTTGTGTTGGTGAAAGTGTGTAATTGGCACTGTATGTCAGTGAGTGTGTAAGCAACACTACGTATGTCAGTGAGAGTGTGTGTTAGTGAGAATGTGTATGTGACATTGCAGGTCAGTGAAAGTGTGTTAGTGAAAATGTGTATGTATGTCAGTGTGTGAGTGACAGTGTGTGACCATGTAATTAGATACTTATATATTAAAATTATATTTAAAATGTATATTAATAGAATTCTATATTAAACCGAAAAAATGTTAGTAGTAACATAAATTAAATCTCAATATTATTACAAATGAAACAGCACCAAATGCATTGAAAAAGAATGTGTAGATATATTTATTAGGCAGTATGTGTCTATTGATCTATGCATTCGGCAGTATGAGTGTATGAATGTATTTATTAGGCGGTGTGTGTGTGTGTGTGTGTGTGTGAGGATTTATGTAATGTGCATATGGTGGATTGTATGTAATAGGCAGTCTGTGTGGATGGATGTATTAGGCAGTGTGTTTATATGGATGCATATACTGGATGAGTGTTTCTAGGCAGTGTGTTCATTGCAATTCAGAATTTAGTGAATAAACCTGTAAGAGAATGTAGTTGCCTTCATGAGGGGGCGGCAAAATGGATTGCTGCCTAGGGCGTCAAGAATCCTTGCACCGGCCCTGAGTAAGGGTTGTATCAATTCAAGTAGGATGCAGTGCAGGTAAGTACCTTTAGGTAGGATGCAATGCAGGTAAGTACAGGAGAGTTGATGCTAATACAAATTAGGAAGGAGAAAGGATTGTAGCAATTCAAGCAGGATGCAATGCAGGTTAGTACAGGAGCCAAGCTATGAGGTTCTTGGTATGAACACCAACTTCAGTGTATTGGCCTCTTGCTTTGTTGGGTGTGGCCATTTATAGCAGGACTTATTAACATAGGATACAGGTGAGTATGATGTGACTAGTGGCTAGGGAGGCCACTAGAGGTGAAAACCAAGAACTGCATTTAAAGGGACGGTAACAAAAAGAAAAACGTATTGTTTGTCATCATAAGAATGTGACCGCTGAAAACAAATTGTGGAGGTTTGTGTGCAACAAAGATGGAGGTGTTTAATAACAATGAAAGAGATTGTGAGTGCAGTATTCCTGCAAAAAGGGCATCAGTCTCTACAGAGCACATGGTAGATGTACAGAGGCATGTACAACATGAAACTACTGTGACCCATTCCTTAAAACATACGGAGTTTATTGCACTGAGCAAACTACTGGGATATATAAGCTTGGATGATGATCCAGTAGATGTAATGTTAAAAATTGATCAATTTGAAAAATACACAAAAACTTTAATAAATTGGATATTTTTGATGTGATAATTGGTAGTACAGACTAGTCACTAAGAGCAAGCCTGCCACATGAGATATTTATAGAACCTAGAACCAAGCAACAACTTATCAAAGAGTTATTAAACGTTCTTGGTCTAGAAGAAATAAATCATAATTTTGCTTTTGGTAATTGTGCTCAGAAGAGAGGGGAGTCTGTTCAACGGTTTTTAACCCCTTGACACGTCATGACTCCCTTTTATTCCAGAAGTTTGGTCCTTAAGGGGTTAAATAGGTTATTTTTTTTAAAACTGACTGTTCCACCTGGAGCACATGCTGATCAGAATGAATATGCATATTAGAAAGCATTACTTAATAGGACACTACCAGATATTCGAGAGTTAATTGATTTAACTGTGTCCCCACAAGACACCTTTGTAAATATACTGAATTGCTTAAAAAGGGCTGAAGAAATTCTACTAAATCAAGAAAAAGTAAATAAAAGACAAGTGTCATTGTTACAACGTCCCCAACCTCACAGATATATCAATCAGAGAAAGTCCCCACATATAAAAAACATAAAATGTTTTAGGTGTAGTAGGATGGGACATATTGAAAAATTCTGTAAATTAGATGTGCATATTCATCATGAAAGGCCCCTGTGTGATAGATGGACTCAGGGAAATAAAAATGCATGTAAATCACCCAATGTGGCGATCACAGAGAAGAGATAATAATGATAAAACCCCCACAGAACCTTGGATTCCCTACCATGTGTTTAAAGCACAGAATGGACAACTAAAGGCAGAAAATATTTCTCTAAACGTTGAACAAAGTGAATGTATAGAAAAACTGGATTGTCTCAAGGCACAATTAAGTAGATTAGAGGAGATGGTAAACAAATAATCTGTTAAACAGGTAGGACAGATATAGCTGCTGTTCGATGACTTATTCTGATTTGTTTGATATTAGCTTTCTCTTAAAGTTTGTTTTCTTAGAAAAATATGGAGATGATGCCAATTGAGAAGGAAGAAAAATATAGACATGTGAAAAGACCAAACATTTTAACATGTTTATTTCTTTCAGGAAAATACAGTTTATAGAGGACCTTATTATGTATTTTTGTATTAATTCTTCATATTAAGGATAAGCCTCTAAACTCATTCATTACAATTAGGTGGTCCAAATTATTATTTTTTTAATTAGTTTAGCACACCTGCACTGCCAGCTATGTTTTATTTTTTATTATTTTTATTTTTGATGCTGTATTACTAATTATAAATTCATAAATTAGTTGAATTGTTGCCAATGTGAGGCTTATATTTTGATCACATTGGAGAGATGTGATAGTGTAACTGTCTGTTGGTTTACAACAGTAAATATATATTTTTTTCATTTGGTTACCAATGAAAATAGCCTCAAGCTTGTTTTTGATTTTTATCTTTGAAAGCCAACAGACCATTGTCAGTTTTCTTTTAGATTGCACTCTGCCAAACTTTGTATACAGTTTGATGTCTTTTTTTTTCTCTCAATTTCCTTTGACTTTGTTGTTTTGTTATGCTTTTTATTGTATTTAACACTCAAAAGGGAACATAGGAAAAATAGATAATTTTGTATATTTTACATTGAGTCAAGGTGGGGTGAACAATAGAATGATAATGATTATGCTTTTTTTAATTTTATTCCCTCAAGGTGGGGTATAGAATATGGGCAAATAAGACAATTTTGTATATTTTATATTGTCTTGAGTCAAGGTGGGGTGAGTGACAATATATGATTTTGCATTTTCTATTTGCTTCATTTGTTATCCACAAGGGGTTAAATATTTATGGTTTTAGTAAGGTTATAGTAAATTATTTTATACTGTTATGAGGATGTATTCCTTAGTACACATTAACCCCTTAAGGACCGGGCTGTTTTTGCGATGTTGTACATTTGCGACCAGGCATATTTTTACACTTTTGTGGTGTTTGTGTTTGGCTGTAATTTTCCGCTCTCTCGTTTACTGTTCCCATACAAATTATATATTGTTTTTTTCAGGACAAAAGGGGCTTTCTTTACATACCACTATTTATATCATCTCATGTATTTTAATTTAATAAAAATAAAACAAATATGATGAAAAATTAAAAAATACATGTTTTTTACTTTTACTTGAAAAATCTTTTACTCATCTACAAAAGCAAATGAAAAAAACTGCTAAATAGATTCAAAATCTTGTCCTGAGTTTAAAAATACCCAGTGTTTACGTGCTTTTTTTGCGTGCAAGTTTTAGGGCTATATGTACAAGTAGGATATTGCAGTTTCAAAACATACATTTTTTTAATTTATCAATAGTGACATAGTAACACTATTGTCTGTCATAAATCTCTGAATAACACCCTACATGTACATATTTTTTTTAAAGTAGACAACCCAGGGTATTCAATATGGGGTATGTCCAGTCTTTTTTAGTAGCCACTTAGTCGAAAACACTGGCCAAAGTTTGCATTCATATTTGTTTGTGTGTTGAAAAAGTAAAAAACAAAATTGAACGCTAATTTTGGCCAGTGTTTGTGACTAAGTGGTTACTAAAAAAGACTGGACATACCCCATTTGCAATACCTTGGGTTGTATTCTTTTGCAAATGGTATGCCATCATGGGGGTAATTCTCATTCCTGGGCTACCATACGCTCTCAAAGGCAACGTGACCAACCTGGTCATTTTCAATGTAAAAATATTTGACTCGTTCTGTTTGGCCATTGGTTTGAGGATGGTATGCAGAAGAGAGTTTACGTTGGATTTGAAGAGAGGAACACATTTCCTTCCAGAATCGTGAAGTGAATTGGGCACCTCTGTCTGAGATGATTTCTTCGGGGAATTCATGCAGGAACTCAATGTTTATGGTGCCACACTGGCCTTTTATGCAAGTCCCCAAGCAAGGTGTACGCCCATATGGACCTTGTTGGGGACAGGGACACAAAGCTTACAAACCAATCAGAACAGTAATTAAATGTATGACAATCCCATAACAAACATACAATCCCTCACCTCTGCCTGTGAGATAATTGAGTCAGATACTGTATTAACCCAATTATCTCCAGGCAGAAAAAACTTATAGTTTACAAAGCCCCAAAAGTACCCCAACAACACATAAAATCCCCACAATTGTTACATCCCCTGATAACCCTGATCTGGGTGACCAACATATCCCAAAATTACTCAGAACAGTTCAGCGGTTCAGAAATTTTATGGAAGTCATGTATTTCACTGACCGCAGGCATGGTCACATGCCCAAAACAGTTCCAGAGAATCAAGGCATGCGGCCGGTCTAGTTCAGTAGTTTGCAAACAAACAAACTACCAAACAGAATCAATAGTCTTACCCTGGAGCTTGTTCCCTTCATCCAGACAACTGATCCCACTGAACAGTACCCTTCTAACTTAAATAGAAATGAACGCAGGTGATGATGGAAGTCCAGCGGTGTTCAGGAGTTTCTGTATCCGATTTCAGTTCCATGAGATTCATGCCCAAACACCGCTGCTGCGTTCATGCGGACAAGATGGCAGCCACCTCGTAGTTGTTCATAGGAATTGAGGCCACCCAGATGAACAATTAGAACACTGTGGTGAAAAACATTCCAAGTTGTTAATAGGTGCTAACAAGCTCCAGGGTGGTCTCTGGTTCATGCGGTTGTTCACTAATTTGAAGTGCCACTTTGAATTGCTTTCGGGAAATTCGAAGTGCTGCTTCATAAGTCCAAAAAGGCACAAATCGTATCTTTCACCACAGGGGCAAACAGGCTCTAACAGAGCTTCCTGTACCCCAGTTGGGTACCTCTGCCGACGGATGCTACAAGTGCTTTCCCGAGGGCTCCAAGCACTTCTTCAGACACCATAAGTACTTCAGACCTCACAAACCGCTGCAGCTTGGTTGCGGTCTCGTTGTCTTGGTTCCAGTGGGTGAACCTCTCTTCCTTCAGAGAGCTTAGCAGGAACAGCTCTTACAAGAGCTAGTGATTATCCAAGGGAGTATGATGATCATAGCAATCCCTTGTAGTGATATAGCAATTCCCCCCAATAAGAGACAAGACTCTAGATTGAGCGTTAAGTAGAACTGAAGGTTCAATGGAGCATACTCATCTTTTATACAAGTTTCCCCACAAGGTTACTGCCCAGGTGGACCTTGTTTTATATTCAGACACTCCCAGATACTGCACACAACCCCTCCCCTCTGCCTGTGATACAATTAAGGTAGATAATACAATAGCCTAATTATCCCCAGACAGCAAAACCACACATTTATACAAAGTCCAGAAAACACCCCAAAACCTAGCATATCCCCATAAATATTACATCCCCTGATAGCCCTGATCTGGGTGAAATCACCTAGATCAGAGTAGGGGTTCAGTAAATTCCAAGAAGTCTCTCTTGACCGACCGCACGCATGATTTCATGCTCAGTTCCAGAGAATTAGGCTGTGCAGCCGGTCTATTTCAACAGTCGAAGTAATGTTTCAATAGTCAAACGGAGCCGTCCGTGCACAGAGTCAGTGAGTGTATCTGGTTCGGTAGATTAAATCTACTGAACAGCGCTCCATTTGTGTGATTCCGGTTGAACCTAACTGGAGGTGGAAGTCCCAGCGGTGTTCGTGCCATCGAGTGTCTGATTTTTGTTTCATGCGTTCAACGACAAAGCACCGCTGGACGCGTTCAACTAAACAAGATGGCCGCCCCCACGTGTTCGACTATACGAATGGCGACCACCCAGCTGTTCGCCAATTAAGCTGCGGTTAACCACAGTTTCTGGCAGGTTAACAGGCTGCACACTCCACTTCTGGGTGGTCCAGCTGTTCGACAATTTGTTCAGTAAACAAAACACCATAAGCCCAATCCATTCATTAAGCCCCATATACTAGCAGGGTAAAAGGCACGAATCGTGTTTTTAGCCAAAAGTTCACTACAGGGCCATAGTCACAGGGCAGGAGGCTGGCAAACAGGCCCTTCCAGAAACCAGTGGTGAGGTCACTTTCGCCACAGTCACTCATTCCCTAAAGAATATCCTTGCAAGAGGGTCATAATTTCTTACAATTTGACACCAAAGGCACTTTCATTAACAACAAGCCAGCACAGCCATAGCCTGCTATATGTGGCTCTGGGAAGTGTTACTGGCCCATTACCTTTGTTGTAATTTTTCTGTATGGTTAAACTATATTATGCCATGTGAGCTGTTTTACAGATTAACTAGAGATGTACAATTAGGATTTTTTTCCTGTACTAAGTATATCTCACTGTGTGTTGGTGATTTTATTGCGCACCCTGTATTTTTTATCCCATATGTGATTTTATCTAAGAATTTCTTGTGAGTTATTATAGACATGAGGGGAGTTGCACTTTCACTTTTGCAAATAGCACCAATCCACCCATATTCCATTGTTGTTTGATTTTATACATATAATAACATAGGCAAAGTCGGCAGGGAATATTAAAATTCAATGTGTAATACATCCAAGACATTTATTTTTGTGGCACAAATCCACACAAATGAATGGTAAATTTATATTTAAGATTTATTAACATGCGATGTAGGTGGAATTTGATAAAAAAAAATAATGAGCAATATCTCGAAAACCTGGCAGGAACTTTAATTTTTGCAGCACAAATTAGCGCAAACACAGCATAAAGGAACGGTATGTTTGTTTTAAATATAAATAACAGAGTGTAAAGTGGGCATATCTTGAGGTTATATCATTTACAATATAATGTGCAATAGCAGCACAAACGTAAATTTTTGCAGAACAAATCAGCAGCACAAATAAATGGTATATCACTTTTTAAAAATATAGGGTGCCAACTTAACATAATAAAAATGTAAAAAACAAAATAAGAAAACACACAACTGCACATTTTACTATGTAAAGTTTATAGATTGTAAACTACTGTACTATTTAGGAAGAATATATATATCAAATCATTTTGTTGCTTCTCTTCTGTTAAGAAAATAAATCCAGGTTCCTTTTACCTGCCATCATCTCCCAACTGTTATTACATTACCTTGGTACAGTTTACATCCAAGACTTTTTTTAAACCATTTTTAAAAAAATCTTTGATAGGACATAATATTATTTCCAATAACGTTTTAAGAATCAAAATTATTTTATTTATTTGGATCCAGCACCCATGCTTAAAACCTAGCAGCATTCTCAAAAGAATCATGTTATTAGTTAATTTAGTATTAATAATTATCTTATTGCAATTTGCTGACATCTAGAGACAGGACTGTAAAGATTATTTTGAATTTAGGAGCAGATATAAACCAAAATAATTGTATACATTATTCATTGTAGCTAATAGATTATTTATAGTTTAATTTATTTTAACTTTGTGATAACTAACCACCATATTAAACCTGATATCTCTATATGAACTATGACATTATTTTATAGAGATGCATAGGTTGTTGGACAGTAATGCTGAAAAAGATGTTCCACAAGTGTGTTGCTTCCAACAACCACTATTTTTTCATTATTTCTATTCATATAATTCCAGAGATGCAAAGAATAGGAGTTATTAAAAGTTGGTAACTCTTCCCAAACATCGTAGTATCTTTTCCAAGCTCCCCAAGGAATAGGATAGAAACGTTGAGGGTTTAAATAGGGGATATTACCACAGGTGACATCTTCTGTATTTTTAAATGGAGGCAGTACACACCACTGTTTCATAATACGTGTAAAGAGGGATGGTCCCTGATATCCCCATACTTCTCCCTTGTAGTTTTTTACAAAGTCTTCCATACATTTCCAGGTGAAGCTATGATGGCGATTAAGTCCAAAAACACTACTGCTGCAAACACTTAAAGTTTCTGCTGCAAGAAAATTCTTATGTGGAATGGGTCGCATTGAGATTACATCAGCATCGAAATATAAGCCGCCATATTTCCATATAGATGCAAATCTTAAACCATCGGAGCTTACATGAATCCAATATTTTTCCTTCTTGGGATTAACCTAGAAGGGAAATTAAACAGCATATAAAATATATAAAATAATGTTGATTGATAAAATAGACACTGTGGTTTCTTTAAACACCAAGTAGTAAAACAATAGCTTAATGTCATTATCAAATGTAATCCATTCAGTTATTAATAAGAAACACTTTTGATCATCTGTCTTTCTGTGGTTGTTTGAATCTGCAAACATTTTCATATGTCTGTTTACAAACCCTTCATTCGGTTGAGCTAATTCCAGTGATACAGAAAAGTGAAACTGTACCGTATAATGCTCTTCATAACCTAAAATATTTGCTTTTCATCTATTTAATTCATCTTTTAGAGATATATAGAGGAGTACACATTAAATACATGTAAAAAAGCATCAAAAACTGGAAATATTAACATAGCATAAGTATGAGGCCAAAACTCAAGTTATCAAATGCATTTTTGTTGGTGACTAGAGTGTTCCTTTAACTTATCTCTTCTGCTCCAGAGGAAGCAGGTGTGAATTTTAGTTAGATAGCATGAAACATAGTGTTATGTAATACCAAGTAACTTTTGTTTGAAAACATAATATAATTTTTTGTTTCAATGAAATATGGGATGCATACCTAGCACATAAACATGTGATAAAACAGAGATTTTATATATAAACTGATATTCAGAGAAACAGCATATTAAAATGATGTAAATGTACACAATGTTTATGTTTCACTTTTTTATTTATTCTATATAGACTTATGCACATAGAAAAAAATTTGGTTCGTCAAAAAAAGTATTATGGTGGTTCGAAATATGACTATGCGGCATTTCAGAAGAGGTTCACACATGCAATTGACTCAGGAAAAATGATATGGACGAACCAAAAAGGTACAAAAATGGGCAATTAGTGTACCTCTAAATAAATAAATAAATATATATATATATATACACACACACACATATATATATATATATATATATATATATATATATATATAATATATATATAGCTTTACATATTACTAATAATTGCAAAACATAGTGCAGAGTACTTCTATAAAATCATGAATTGTAATACCAATTGCACTTACAAAACACAAGGGAAACTGAAGATATTTAAAAATGGGGATACATGAAAAGATGATGTAATAAAATAATTGTAAAAATAGAGAGTGGCAACAAAAAAAAAAAGTAACAAATCCAATGTTTAATAGTCCTGGGATAATGTGGCAATGGGGTCTGAGTATTAGTACAGCATTTGTAGGAGTCCAGTCTAGAAAAATGTAGTAAAAGTTCCCCTATATATACCTGCACTTGTGGCTTAGTCTAACAGATTGCCTCTGTGGAAGTAGAGTAGTACTCAACAAAATGTTTTAGGCTGTGATATCTATACATTCAGTTTCTCAAAACGCATCATTATGTATCATCCAATCTGCTTAATTGATCCGTCTGCAGATCTGGGACTTTGCAAATATTTTGTTTACGAATATTGGACTTTGTTATATTTTTTACATGGACTCATTTGCCAACTGTATTTACGGCAAATTGGTATATTAAAACAGACACTGTAGAACACATGTCATCCTGATCCAATACAAGGAACTGTTTGACTGGATAATTTGAGGTAGACTTTGACTCCCATCATCCTCATCCAGCCTTGGACTATCTGTATACGGGGCATTGATTCCCTGTTGGACCTGTTTATCACCTACAATCTGTGAGTTTCTTTAATACTTTAAAATTTAGCTACGCAGTGAGCACTGTGGGCTATGTTTTCTAACTTCTAGTACTCTGCTGCCATCCAGTGAACCTTTGTCTCATTGCATGCAGTCAAGTTCTACTATATGCATTACAGGGTAATGTTACTTGCCTATTACTGTTAAGTAATATATACTTAGAGCAAGTAGGTCTGTGTTACGTCAACTCTTTGTCTGAGTTTCCCAAGCACTTCTTTTTTCTAGACTGGGCTTATATTCAAACGTACACCTTATCCAAAGACTGTTATACTTTGGATTTGTTGCCTATTATTTGTTTTTTTGTTTTCTTTCCCTCACTCTATTTTTACTTTTATTTTATTTTATATCCTTTACATGTATCTCCATTTTTAAATATCTTTAATTTTTATTATTAAGGCCTGTTTTACTTACTGATCACTATGATTTAAAGGATGATTATAGTGTCAGGAAAACAGTGTCAGGAAAACTACAGTGTCAGGGTCCCCCTCCCATGGTTAAAACCCCTTCAGCAGCTTACCTTTATCCAGCGCCGGGCTCCCTCGGTGTTGGTGACCTCTCCTCCCCCTTTTAAAATTTTTTTATTATTATTATTGTTCTTACCACATTCCCCGATCTTTGTGTTAGCTCCTGGGTTGTCCACAATGTCTTATTATTGATTTAGTAATTTAAATTTCTAGTTATAAAGGAAGTGTTGATCTCTGACTCAGTTTTTTTTTTAGCTACTTTCAGTTTATATTCCCCTTCTCTACTTGACAGGTTACTCTACCAGGTCATGTATACACACATCTTCTTTTCAAAGAAACATGAGGCACTTCAACATAGAGGCAGGAGGCAGGGCCGGACTGAGAACTAAAAGCAGCCCTGGAAAAAAAATCTATACCAGCCCAATAATGCGTTGCGCCAGCATAGTGTGCTGATATAGAGAGTGAAAAAATAAATTGAAATTGAAAACTCTTACTCCAACGAAAGAACGCATATATGGCTTCAAAATAAACAAAAGAGCACCTTTATTTTAAGTAGATGTATATTTGCATGTGATCAATGTTTCAGTACAACTACTTTGGCCTATTAAGGACATTTTCGTAATGTTACTGAAATGCTGAATGTCTGCAGTTGCACCACTAAAAAAAATGAAGTAATCTTGTTTATTTTGAAGTTCTATGGGTGCGCTCTTCACTTTGAATATGTTATTGTGCATGAGTATGCAACTAGCAACAAGACTGGGCCAATACGTGCTCATTACATGCATATATATGTGTATTACTGTCAGGATCACATCAATTTACGTCTATTACCTTTACCTCGTCTAGTGTATTTTGTCTCCAATTGTCTCCTTTTTTTCCTCTTACAGCGACCCTTGTGCATCTTTTACTTCATCCCAGTCCCTGTGTGTTTCTTTTTACCATTCTCCAGCCTCTGTATTTCTCTTTCCCCCAGCCCCTTTTGTGTTGTTCTTAGCCCTAGCCACTTTGTCTCTTTCTCCCCTTCCAAATCTCATCTGTGTGTCTCTTTCTAACTCCAGACTCTGTGTGCTTCTTTCTCTTCTCCCAGCCACTCTCTGTCTCTTTTCCCCAGCCCAGCGTTGCCTCCCACAAGTCCTGTCACTTTGTTCCCCTTCCCTACTGTATGTCTCTTTGTCCCTCCAACAAACCTTCTGTGTGTCTCTTTCTCCCCTCTCCTCCCTGTGTCTCTGTGTCTCTCTTCCCCCTCTCCTCCCTGTGGCTCTCTTCCCCATCTCCTCCCTGTGGCTCTCTTCCCCATCTCCTCCCTGTGTCTCTCTCTTACCTCTCTGTCTCTTTGTACCCCATCCCTTGTGTCTCTCTATAACCCATTTGTCTCTTTGTCCCTTCCCTGGTGTCTCTCTATTACCCCATCTGTCTCTGTGTCCCCCTTCTCCTGTGTTTCTCTATTCCTGGTCACCCCAACCCCTATGCCTCTCTAATACCCCTCTGTTTCTTTGTCCCCCCCTTCCCTGGCTATTACCCCTCTCTTTACCCCCATCCCCTGTCTCTCTATTACCCCTCTGTCTCTTTGACCCCCCCTCCCCTGGTGTCTCTCTATTATCCCTCTCTTTGTCCCCCCCAACCCCTGTCTCTCTATTACCCCATCTGTCTATGTGTCTTCCCTTGCCCTATGTCTCTCTATTACCCCTCACAGTCTCTTTGTCATCCCCCCAACCTGGTGTCTCTCTATTACCCCTCAGTCTCTGTGTCCCCCCGTCCCCTGTGTTTCTATTACCCCTATATTTGTCCCCTTCCCTCCTTTTTGTCCCCCTTCCCCTCTTTTTGTCCCCCCTTCCCATTCCCCTTCCCTCCTTCCCCCATTTTCCTGTGTGCCTGCTGACCTTGTTACAGGAGGACTGAGGGAGGGGGCGGAGCTAACTACTGGGCTCCCTCGCGGTTCCCATAATTCCCAGCATGGACACATCATAGAGTAGTGACTACTCTATGATGTGTAGATGCTGGGAATCATGGGAACCGTGAGGGTGCATGGTAGTTAGCTCCGCCCCCTCGCTCAATCCTCCTGTGCTGACAGCTGTACTGCTGTCAGTATCAGTGAGTGTGCCGCTGGATCGCTTAGACCCCAAAAGTAGTAACCAGGTTCCTATTTGCATGATTGCTGCTCAGCACAAACCCTCCTGTGGATTGATTGCTGCTCGGCACAACTTTTCCTGTCAGAACAGTAAATGCCATTAATCACATTTTTATGTGCGGATGAATACGTGACACTTTCTCCCAAGATTAGCATGTAAGTGTCCATTTTTAAGTCTAAAGGTAGGCTCCCACCGTCTGTCATAAGCCAATTCATAACAAATAAAATTACTGATGTTATAGAAGAACTCTGCACTATGTCTTGCTCTTTTTTCTTTGTTTGGTCTACCATTGCTCTGAAGAATTAATGTTCTTAATGCTGATTTCACTTAAGCACTTTCTATCAAGAAGTGGCTTGTGAGTGCATTTTACCCTCCCCATGATATCATTTTGTGTGTGTACTATACTACTCTATGAGTTCCTTTTTTTTTTGTCTCATTTTTTTTCTGTAGCTTATATTTATATTGAATAATTTTTTGTGGACCTGGAGAAGTCCTAATCTCACTACAGATCTGGGGTGTATAGCGGTAATATTTTTATTGTCTTAAACCCTCACTGTGTCGTTTCTCACACTCATTATTGGTGTATCTGTGGTAAAACAAATTTTTTTTGGTTGATAATAATTGCATAATAATGTAAAAAAGTCTGCATATTAGAATAATTCCCACATACAGTAAGTACAGTTAAATGTATAAATGTTTAAAATAAAGTTGTTTACAAAGTTTAAAGCAATTTTAATAATACTAGTGTAATGCTAATAGGCATACATATCATTCACTCCTACCCTCTCCAACTTTTGGAATGATATGTGAAACGGCACCCTCAGCATCAAATAGACAAACCGCCGTTTAGTGAATCCTCCCCTCTCACCATAACACCAGCTTCATTCGTATCAATGGCAACCATACGAATTGCAAGCAGGGGAACGCTCCAATCTCCCGAACGGGACCCGTACGGGTACTTTGCTTCTCGGACTCCAAACCGACGAATCGCCGCTAGTAGCCGAACTCCTATATCTCCCAAGCGGCTAATAATCCCATCCGGCAGTCTCTATTTGTCGGTAATAAATCCCCCCAGTAACGAGACCAAGCTCCGCATTGAGGGTAAAACATGAATTGGGTTTACTGGGGGCTATCCACCCGTATTTATGCAGGTCTCCCACTTGGTGGAAACTCCCCTAGGTGACCAAATGGGAGACTGTAATGGCAGATGGACATACAGCATTTCAGGACACACAGGCACATAATATTCCCAGCATGCATCATGGTTTCCTCCCCTCTGCCCTGGAGAAAATTGAGAAGTAATGCAATTATCTCCCAGGACAGAGGCAAATCGCCATTTTAAATACAACACAAAAAACACATAAAAATACATAACTTTACAATTGCCGAACATTTCTCATTCGTGTAACACATCCCCAGATAGCCTGGATCTGAGTGCATATTATTAGCGAATAGCGCTCAGATCCCATACGCATAGTTCAATCGCCATGGAGTCAAAGTCTATTACAGTCTTTCGGTATGCGATTGACTCCATGGGAAGGCTATCTGGGTTAAGTCTATTCGTGCGTTTCAAACTCCCGAACGGCCGGTGTTCGTACACTTTTGTCGATTGAGAAGGGAGGTCAGTGGCTTCAGTGGTGTTTGGCGGAAAAAGTGTCCGTTTTCAGTTCCATAGAATCTGGGCCGAACACCGCTGGTCTTTTGCCTGTTTAAAATGGCCGCTGTCTCGTGGTCGACATACGAACGACAACCACCCTGCATTCGGTTTTAATTGAGAGGTGTCTGCGGTTAACCACAACATTCTAACTGGGATCAAGAGGTTAACCAGCAGCACACTTCTCTTCTGGGTGGCCTTCCGTTCGGTAGTTTTGTTCGGCAGAAAAGTCAAATAAACGAACAGGGGCATACGAACAGGCAATTCCACGAAAAGGCAAAACAGACTAACCAGCAATCCCAGTCTATACAGATGGATCTGTCACAATATGATATTTACTGTTTGGAATGGGGGTCAGAGGTTGTCAGTGTATTACTGAATATATACATTATATAAACATGGTTTATACTGGCAATTAACAAGGCAGCTCTGGCAAGCAGAAATACACACTTGATACATGTGCCATGGACCCTCCAGCCTTGTAGTGATGAGTGTGATGGAAAGCCTGGCACCCCGACTGGTTACCTCCATCAATCACTGCTTCATAGTACTTGCGAGCACCATACGCACTGCACTGGAACACCATTAACACAGTAGACCCCACCGTGGACAGCGAGACCCCAAAGCAGCTTGGTTGGGGTCTCGCTGTCCTCCACCCACCGTGGACCCAAGACCAGGATCAAGCTTCCAGTGGGTAGAACTCTCCTAGTCCAGAGAGCGAAGCAGGCTGCTCTTACAAGACCAATCGTTGTGATCCAAGGGAGTAAAGGGATTATAGCAATCCCCAGAGTGAATATTGCTCTCCACTCCCCCAAACATGAGCCTTCATGAAGGGTAAAATGAATCTCAGTTTAATGAGAGACTGAACATAGTCAGTGTTCTTACCCTGGAGCTTGTTCCTCTCATCCAGATGAACGATTTCACCGAACAGTGCCCTTCTAAATTGTATGGAACCGAAAGCAGGCAATGATGGAAGTCTAGCGGTGTTCGGGAGTTTCTGCGTTTGATTTTAGTTCCATGAGATTCATGCCCAAACACCGCTGCCTGTGTTCATGCAACCAAGGTGGCCACCACCTCGTGGTTGTCCATAGGAATTACGGCCACCCAGACAAACAATTGGAACACTGCGGTGAGAACCTTTCCAAGGTGTTAACAAGCTCCCAGGTGGTCCCTGGTTTGTGCGGTTGTTCGGTAGTCGAACTGGACAATGTTAGAATAGGAGGGGAATGCCATCTACCAAACATAATAGCAAAAAGTCATTAACAAGGTCAATATATATTTCTAAAAAATATATATGTTCAAATTGATTACTGTAATGCTAATGCAGTGCAATAATAACCAGCATGAGATGAGCTTGCAAGGCAACTGTGCTGATTTGGCAGCCCCCTTGAATGTGAGCTTTACCATTCACGCCTACCATCACCCCTACCATCTCCAACTGTTGGGATAATATAATCTTTACTGTTTGGAAAGGAGAGCAGAGGCTGTCAATTTTAGGAATTTGCAGATATTTAATAGGTGTTATGGACTTTGGCCCAGAAATTTTACTAAATGGTAATCGTTTCTGGTGTAAGGTGAAGGTAAATGAGGCTTTATGGACTAAATTTCATATTACAAAGCAAATGTGTATCCTGATTACTTTCCATACCCTCTCCAATTCAACTCTGCGCAAACCTTGATAAGGATGGTGAGATTGTTGGCTTTTTGATTGCTACCACAACATTTGTATCTGCTTTGTTCCTTGTTTTCAAATAAAAATATTTGGTAAATAAAGAATGTAAAAAAAAAAACAAAAAAAAAAAACACTTGTATACATGATTTTGGTAGTAAAAAAATGAATCTCTATTGGAGATGGTAAAGATTTTATCAGACAATATCTACCAGTCATTGAAAGTTTACATTTGTAGCATGGGAACTTTAACTGGAAGCAGTAAATGCTTGTATTGCTATTAAAGTGAGAAACATGAAAACAAGTCCATAGTCAGTAAGTGATTAAAAAAAAAACATATGTTTAAATGTAGAAACAATTTGTAAGAAATGGGATTTGATTTGTACCAGAGTGGGTAATTTAACTCATTCAATTCTAATGATTAATGCAGAATATGATTGGAAAAATGGACTTAGATCTATCCCAAACTGTAACCAATTTCAGCATGCAAAATTAATTTTCGATGATTGTGGCGGGCAAAAGAATTTACTCCTTATACGGATACATCAAGGATGGATTTCACTGTACATAGTGCAGTTTCATCTGGGTATCAATATGAAGTTTGACATTTGTTTGTTGCATAAAAATAGAATAATAATAAAATAAAATAATTTGTTATGCAATATATGCAAAATATAGACACATAAATACTGTTTCCATAAAAACAATGTATTAACTGTAATATCCAGATCTTGCAATGTAAAGATGTAAATAAGCAATTTACAGTTTCTTTGTTTTTGGCTGCTTTTTTTCGCTTGACTGTATGGCTGTTTTAGTCAATTCTTTACAAGTTATTGCTTAGAAAATAAACCTTAAAAATATAGGGATGAATAAAACTTCCATACCTTTTTATACCAGTCCAGAAGAGGAGTACCTGCATACAATTCATCCATTCTAAGAGGGAAGAAATAGATATTTTCATAGGATGAGAGAGTTGGAAATGTCCTGCGTGCTTGTGCTTGATAATCTGTTGAATTAATGTCAGGCAGACCCTTCATGAAAAAAGCCACCGGTCGTTCAGGATATACACGAGCAGCCGACTCAATAGAACACAGGACCAAAGGAGGAGGATTCATCCTTTCAGATATCTCCAATAGTATGACACCATTTCCTTCACTCAGGACATCACCAGGAGTTAACACATTTAAGCTTTTATTTTCTGTAAATATGAACTGTCCAATTAAATATTTTGTGTGAGTGGAGTGAAATCTAGTGAGGAATCCCAAGGCTGTGAGTAACACAAGGATTGTCAAAACATTTAGATATTTTTTCATAGTTGCCAGGTTTGATGCAAACTGCAGAAAAGTTGGCGAAAAATGGAAAAAATGTTAAACAGCCCATAAACATTTTAATTTTTGCAGGTGCAATAATAACCAGCATGAGATGAACTTGCAAGGAAACTGTACTGATTTGGCAGCCCCCTTGTGGCATACAAGTCTAGTTGGGCCAGGTCAAACCTAATGTAGTCTTATTTCACTGAAATAGTGAATAAAGACATTTTAAAGGGTAAATGTACTTATAGAATACTTGTCCATTTCTTCCTTCTTAAAATTGCACATATTTTACAGTCTTTATTAATATTTAAACTATTTATGGAGTTTCCCCCTTTAATTGTTGTTATATCTAATTTCCATTGTTATCTATTTTAATCCATTCTCACATCAACCAATAAGTATTCTTACTCCTCCAGTACATTTGTTATCTCCACATTACTATATCTACTACCATTCTTTCCCATTAAAATGCAATGTTTCCCCATTCTTACCTTTAAGACTCTATAGCTCAAATATACATCTATAATGTTGTTGCCAATTTTCTCTCCTCTACTCACAATCAAGAGAAAACACAGAGGTCCATTTGAGTGGTTTATTGCATATACTTGTAGCCTCAGAGTCAATACAGGCTTTGAATACGGTCACTCCCTACTCAAAATTTAAACAGAACATATATTTGCACAGTCTCTTTAAAACGTAAACAATCTTGGTTAACCCCTTAACATTGTTACGGAATTCAATATATACAGTTGTGCTCAAAAGTGTGCAAACCCTGGCAGAAATTGTTAAATTTTGGCATGGATTTTGAAAATATGACTGATCATGCAATTTTAATTTTAAATTGCAATTAGTGTCTCTGTATAAAAAGTCAATGAGTTTGTTAGTTTTCATGTGGACGCACTGAGTAGGCTAGATATTGGGGCTAAGCGCCGTGAACCCGGAAGTGGATTCCGGCGGCAGCATGAATGTTAGAGTATACCTGACACCTGGTTTCAAACCCTATTTGGCACTTACCCTCCCCAGCCGACATTAGCAGCCTTCCCCCAGTGCCCCGTCTCATGGAACTGAACGCTAGCTTCCTGGCGGCCGTTCGCATGAACAAATCCATGAATGGTCCTCAACGGTAATTAGCCACGACTGCTTATGGAACTAATTTTGTCATAAGGACTTTGTGGTTCCCGGTCACCTTCGTGGTACTTAGCCGCAAATGTTATGGAACTGTTTGTGGCATGAGGTGACCGTGCCGTGTCTGGACAACTTGGTTTGCAGTTCTTAACCAATTTGAAATCCACCTGGAGTGCATTTTTTGGAGGGAAGGTGCCTAAAACTAAGGCGAACAAATGCTCCATAAGAGCCAGGCGGAGCACCCCGTATTATGGTAGCAGGAGCTTCCAAAAGTTGACTGGCAAAAGCACTAAATGCTCTGGAACTATTTTAGGCTAGGACCACGTGTGCAGCCGGCCAGAAGTTTGCCCCGGTGGCATTTCCCCTACGCTGCATGTATCTGAGCACTGATTGGAAAACTTGGGCACTCAGATCAGGGCTGTTTGGGGATGTAGGGCATATTATATGTTTTTATGATGTTTTGGGTTACTTTTATGTTTTTGTGACTGTCTCTTTGTTCCTGGAAGATAATAAGCTTACCAGTCTTTAACTCAATTATCACTTGTATTGTATTTTTTGGAGACTGGGGTCTGTGCATAATAGGCCAAGTTTGGCTTATTACTAGACATGTCGTCTAGTTACTGGGAGGGGAAAGAGCTATTAACTACTCAGCATCTAGTTCCAGCTTGTGGAGGATTCAGCGGGGAATGTCCTTGTAAGGACTATAGCTCCCAGGACTGTGTGTTGTCCAGTCTCTGGGAGGGAATTTAGCTAGTTCTCTATCCTGTTCCAAGATGGAGAGGCTCCAGGATGACCCCAGTCAAGCCATGGCAGCTGTGGCAGAAGAGCTGAGGTTTTTCCCTGGTTCCAGCCAGGAAGTGATCCTTGGTGGAGGTACCCAGCCGGGGTACAGGAAGCTTGGCTACACAAGGTAATGGAAATTTATAAAGATGGAAAAGGACATAAAATGACATCCAAAGCCTTGAAAATGACAGTCAGTACTGTTCAATCACTTATTAAGAAGTTGAAACTTCAGGGATCTCTTGATACCAATTCAAGGTCAGGTAGAGCAAGAAAGATTTCAGCCACAACTGCCAGAAAAATTGTTTGGGATACAAAGAAAAACCCATAAGTAACTTCAGGAGAAATACAGGCTGCTCTGGAAAAAGATGGTGTGGTTGTTTGAAGTAGATCAATATGATGATACTTGAATAAAAATTAGTTGCATGGTCGAGTTGCCAGAAAGAAGCCAAAAAAAAGAAAAAAAAAAAGAAAACCGTTACAACAGACTTTTGACCATGGGGTAATTTTTTTATTTGTTGCCATGTTTTGCTTTATGATTGTGCCATTCTGTTATAACCTACAGTTGAATATAATTCCCATAAGAAATAAAAGAAATGTGTTTGCCTATTCATTCATGTTTTCGTTAAAAATGGTACATATATTACCATTTCTCCAAGGGTATGCAAACGTTTGAGCACAACTTTAGTAGTAAGACACACTCTCATGTAATAGAGATCATTTATGACTGACTCAAACATTCTGTGCAGCTCTGCTACCTGAGGCAGCACCCCACCTATTTCCTGGAAGATGTAGTAGCCAATTCTTTAAAAAAACAAAACCAAAACAAAAAAAAACAGTTACATTATGAAATTATCATCAGTATGGCTGACATCATCAGTAATAATGAAAGTGTAGTATTTCATTATTGTCAATATGGAACAGTAGTTTCAAATTGAAAAAAAAATGCTCACCTTTTTAAGAATCCGTGGAAAAACCTGGCTCTGAGGTGTATAGACTTTAGTATTAAAACAGGATGGCATTCCCTTATATAACCAGGGTGGCCACCTGGAGCATGTTTGATATGCCTCCCAGACTGAATGCTTTTAAAATATTTATTAATAATAATTGTAAATAAATACTAATAAAATAACAAATTGCAAAGAGTCTGGATCAAAATCCCATTGTGCCAAGATGTGTTTCACTGTGAGTACTTCTTCAATCTGTGTTCTATTAGCAATAACCTGTGTTTAAATCCATGTTGTTTCCCTTGTCTGGGATCACATGATGTCTATAAGCCAATCAGGTTGAATAAGGACCAAGAATCTACTTCTTGCCCTTCTCTTTGGCTACTGTGGCAAACTCCCCTTTTTACCTGAGTTTGTCACAAGTTCCTGGAAGAGTCTGCTTGCCAGCCTCCTGCCCACAGACTATGGACCCTGTGAAAAACTATGTAAAAAGTCTCTGTTCGAGACTCTGTTCTGTTCCACCCTGGAGCTTGTTAACACCTATTAACAACTTGGAATGTTTCTCACTGCAGTGTTCTAATTGTTCGTCTGGGTGGCCGCACTTCCTATAAACAACCACGAGGTGGCGGCCACCTTGTTCGCATGAACGCAGGCAGCGCTGTTTGTGCATGAATCTCCTGGAACAAATATCGGCAACAGAAACTCCCGAACACCGCTGGACTTCCATCATCACCTGCGTTTGGTTTTATACCAGTTAGAAGAGCACTGTTCGGTGGGATCATTCATCTGGATGAAGGGAACAAGCTCCAGGGTAAGACTATTGACTCTGTTCAGTAGTTTGCTCATTTTCAAACAACCAAACTAGACCGACCGCAAGCCCTGATTCTCTGGAACTGTTTTGGGTATGGGGCGCGGTTGGTCAAATAAAGGACTTCCATGGAATTTCTTAACCCCTGCTCTGATATGGGTGATTTTTGGATATGTTGTTCACCCAGATCAGGGCTATCAGGGGGTGTGACTTTATGGGGATATGTTGTATCCCCAAAAAGTCCCTAACTTTTTGGACTTTGTAATAATGTGTGTTTTTTATGCATAGGGATAACTAATACATTATCTGCCTTAAGAGGGGAGGGATTGTGTACTGTATGTGGGAGTGTCATTCATTGTTACTTTGTTTTTATTGGCTTGTACACTTTGTGTCCCTGTGCCCAACAAGGTCCACCTGGGCGCCACCCTTGCTGGGAAACCTGCATAAAAGGCCAGTGTGCCTCCATTAAAATGCTATTCCAGCTTGGACTCCAAAACTGTGTGTTGTCCTGTTATTGGAGGGAAAGAAGATTTACTCCTGTGTCTGCTGTTCCAGCTTGCAGGGGATTCAATGGGGAAAGTCCTTGTAAGGACTAGAGCTAATTCCCCATTCGGCTCCAGGAAGGAGCGGTTCCAGGGCCCCAGTCAAGCCACGGCGACTGTGGGAAGAAATGCTGCGGTTTGTCCCCTGTTCCAGCTAGGAAGCGGTCCTTGGCGGAGGTGCCCAGCCAGGGTACAGGGAGCTCCATCACAGGTACCATCTCCCATTGGGGTGACCTGGAAAACAAGACAGCCAAACTCCCCATACCAACCAACATAAGGCACTAATTATAAGTGTACCCCCTTGGCTCTACAATGATGTGGTTACTGCCATAACTTTGCAATAAGTGTACTGATAAGCGACATCCCCCTCAAGCACTATTATCATAAAACATCAGGTTACAAATCAGGGCACAAGGTCTTTGGCTCCTGATACTGTTATCTTTTAAAAAAATATATATTTTTTATCTTTACAACAGAAAAAAATAATAAAAGTAGCGTTAATAGGAGGCACACGGAGACTAAAGGGTACAACAACCAGAATACTGTCTTGTAAATGCATCCACCTGAGTGGCAAGTATAATTGTGACTATAGTAGACTAATGTCCTCAGTCAATTACTCCCATTCCTTACACCTCAGGGTGGAATGTATACTGGTCTATATTGTCTATAGTGATCGATCTATACTTTTTTTTTTTTTATTGTATATAGTTTGTAAATGTTATGTTTTTCATGTCTACAACAGCTTTTAAGTGTGAAATGTGTTGCAGAGTACTGGGGTATCTTGACACTCCCTAAGGAACCTTTACACAACCTTCAGACCACATTAACTAACTTGATCAAAATGTCCTTAAGGGATTTATACTACATCCTCATTTCGTAAACACAATGGGTTTAAGAATCCTATCTATGAATGCAAAAGGGATGAATGCCACCTACAAGAGACACAAATTATTCTGTGAGGCCTCCGGAATGTCACTCCTCCCATCTTCCTATATAAACCAAGTCTGCCCAAAGGTTCACTGCTCAGATGTCATGTGAGCTCTCAAAGTGTTACAAGTTATTATTGCCTACAGTTTCTGTTTACCTGTGTATTGACCCTCTCTATTTTTGACTCTGAACCTATGCTGCCTGCCTGAACTTACCTTTAGATAGCCCTACTTGTTTAACACATTAGAAATTAAGAGACCTTTTCAATGTTTTTCAATACATGAAATACACTGCTCAAAAAAATAAAGGGAACACTTAAACACAATGTAACTCCAAGTCAATCACACTTCTGTGAAATCAAACTGTCCACTTAGGAGGCAACACTTAGTGACAATCAATTTCACATGCTGTTGTGCAAATGGGATAGACAACAGGTGGAAATTATAGGCAATTAGCAAGACACCCCCCCATAAAGGAGTGGTTCTGCAGGTGGTGACCACAGACCACTTCTCAGTTCCTATGCTTCCTGGCTGATGTTTTGGTCACTTTTGAATGCTGGCGGTGCTTTCACTCTAGTGGTAGCATGAGACGTAGTCTACAACCCACACAAGTGGCTCAGGTAGTGCAGCTCATCCAGGATGGCACATCAATGCAGCTGTGGCAAGAAGGTTTGCTATGTCTGTCAGCGTAGTGTCCAGAGCATGGAGGTGCTACCAGGAGACAGGCCAGTACATCAGGAGACGTGGAGGAGGCCGTAGGAGGGCAACAACCCAGCAGCAGGACCTCTACCTTCGCCTTTGTGCAAGGAGGAACAGGAGGAGCACTGCCAGAGCCCTGAAGAATGACCTCCAGCAGGCCACAAATGTGTCTGCTCAAACAATCAGAAAAGGACTCCATGAGGGTGGTATGAGGGCCCGACATCCACAGGTGGGGGTTGTGCTTACAGCCCAACACCGTGCAGGACGTTTGGCATTTGTCAGAGAACACCAAGATTGGCAAGTTCGTCACTGGCGCCCTGTGCTCTTTACAGATGAAAGCAGGTTCACACAGAGCACATGTGACAGAGTCTGGAGACGCCGTGGAGAACGTTCTGCTGCCTGCGACATCCCCAGCATGATCGGTTTGGCAGTGGGTCAGTAATGGTGTGGGGTGGCATTTCTTTGGGGGGCCGCACAGCCATCCATGTGCTCACCAGAGGTCGACTGACTGCCATTAGGTACCAAGATGAGATCCTCAGTCCCCTTGTGAGACCATATGCTGATGCGGTTGGCCCTGGGTTCCTCCTAATGCAAGACAATGCTAGACCTCATGTGGCTGGAGTGTGTCAGCAGTTCCTGCAAGACAAAGGCATTGATGCTATGGACTGGCCTGCCCGTTCCCCAGACCTGAATCCAATTGAGCACATCTGGGACATCATGTCTCGTTCCATCCACCAACGTCACATTGCACCACAGACTGTCCAGGAGTTGGCAGATGCTTTAGTCCAGGTCTGGGAGGAGATCCCCCAGGAGACCATCCGTCACCTCATCAGGAGCATGCACAAGCATTGTAGGGAGGTCATACAGGCACGTGGCCACACATACTACTTAGCCTCATTTTGACTTGTTTTAAGGACATTACATCAAAGTTGGATCAGCCTGTAGTGTGTTTTTCCACTTTAATTTTGAGTGTGACTTCAAATCCAGACCTCCATGGGTTGAAAAATTTGATTTCCATTTTTTAATTTTTGTGTGATTTTGTTCTCAGCACATTCAACTATGTAAAGAACAAAGTATTTCAGAAGAATATTTAATTCATTCAGATCTAGGATGTGTTATTTTTGTGTTCCCTTTATTTTTTTGAGCAGTGTACATTTACACAAAATATAACAAGAACACCATAGATTGAAGCAACTATCTTATGTCATTTAAAGAACGAAAGATGGAAGCGTGGATAAATAAGGCAGTAAAGGGGTTAACCCTAAATAGATTAAATTACAATGAAAAAGAGAGGCACTGCCCTGATATATTTAAAACATAGCTTTTAATAGAGAATCTGTAAAAAATATTTTTATAACAAAAATATATTTGAAAAAATATATATGAAAGAAGAAAAAAGAAAACTTAGATAAATATTAATTCTAGAAACCTCAAATTCCCACAGAAAGGTTTTCTCTGTAGGAAAAAATAACTAAAATTAAAATAGACAGACAAGTGTTTGTACTTGATGACACAAAAAATCCAGATTAGTGTGGAATGTATTGTAACTGTGTAACCATAATTGGACATTTAACAGAAAATACCAGCTGGATACAAATTAATGTTACAAAGTTTTGTAATATGTCAATTAGTGTATCTAAATCATTTGTAGAATCCAAACCAGTCTGTCTAGTGAAAACGGACATATATCTTGATTGATTGGCTGAGCCTAAATCTTAGTCTATCTGCGATCGATTGGCTACGTCTAAACCTTAGTCCGTCTACTATATGTATTTAATCACGAGATATAAAATCTGTAAAGAATCCTTGCCAATTTAACTAATTCGCTACCACATGCTAAAATTTATTCAAAAGGTATAAGGAAAAAAGGAAGGGAGGTCTGTGAAAAAATCCTTATCAGTCCGATACAATTATAGAGGGTACAGAAAATACGATACTTAAATGTGGTTATATTATTAAATCAACAAAAAGTCTCGCTGTGCCTCTAAACAGAAAATTATACTAGCAGTCTAACTGCAAGCAGCCGGCTAACAAGTGCCCTAGTAGATGTCGATAAGAGCTAGAAAAGAGTATCTAAATATAAATCTTTCGCCCGATGTATATTGTGCCTTCAAGGGCACCTATTGCTAAATAGATTAAGAGTCTGCGCTGGCTGGTTGTAATGCACAAGTCAAAACTAAATGTAAACCTAAACACCTTGATACACGTGGTAGAAAGAAGCGGCTAAGCTTCAACGCCCGCATAGAGGGCAATTTTAATCAACAACTACTGCAAAAAGAATCAAAATGGATATATTCATTTAGGACTTTAACTCCACAAGGGCTTAACGAGGAGTTCAACTATACACCTTTTATACACTGATAGACCATACCTATCTTGATAGTTTTATATTCTTTTCATTCTTTTGAGTCACTATTTTATAAGGTTAATTTATTTTTCCTTATGACAACACCTTTCATAAACCATAACCATTTGGATAGGTTTATTTCTCTTCAGTCATTTGAATCAGCATTGTATAAGGGAAATTAATTCCTTATGTTATCACTACATGGACATCCTCTTAAAATAAAATAATTCTAATTATCTAAAATTCCCAGATTTTACTAGTAACATGACGTAAAGTCATGATTTTATTAAAGACACGGAGGCGAGTATTATGCATAACTCTTTCTTTATTTCCTCAGCAGCAAAGAAAGAGAAATATAAATATTATCAAAACTGAAGAAAAACTGTATAGGCACAACAGGTAGCCAATCACAGGATATAGGAAGTAGCTATATAAGTCTTGTGTCTCCCACAATCCCCCTCTTTCTTGCGAACCGAAGACCAGGTAAGATGAACGATGTCCCACTTGGTCGAAACAGGGTAACGGGAAACGATGCGACAATTTCAAGCTAAAAAAGATAGAGAAATATGGTAATTTCTTAATTCAGAACTGCAGACTTACCAAACATAAACTTGGGGAGACACAGGTAAAACAGAGTCCTGAAATATAAAAACATCAGAATTAGTACACAACATAAAGGTACAACAACCCGAACAAAAGATGCAAATCAAACTGATAGAGTACAGACCAAACTGGAAAAACATACCTGTAGAGCCACCAAGCATCTCTTATCCCAACTCCACTCCGGGAGGGTGGGAGGGAATAATACTCGCCTCCGTGTCTTTAATAAAATCATGACTTTACGTCATGTTACTAGTAAAATCTGGGAATTTTATTAAAGACACGGAGGCTCATATTATGCAAGTTCAAAGCTGCGCCACCACACGAGATGCGATGTGCTCAATTGGTCTGAAGTAGAAGGTTCGGAAGGTCGATTCCCGAGACCAATCCGCCGCTCGCATAATGTCCTCTAGGCGACATCCGACTGAAGAGGCTTTCGAGGCCATCGCGCCCCTTACAGAATGAGGCATAAATATTGAGGTGTCTATACCCGTGGAGGATAGCAGCCAGCGCACCCAACGTGCTAGGGTAGGAGTCGAAACCGGCCGGTGAGGTGATTTAAAGGATATGAACAGATCGTGCAGGTCTGCTATGCGAAGGGGACGTGTAACATCCAGATAGTCCTTGATGCAATCCACCGGGCAGAGCGATGGACAGTCTGAAAACCTAGGGTATGTAAGTGACTTAGACGCAGACTTGGTTCTCCTGGAAATGTCAAAGGTGACGCCTTCTGGGGTGAATGCAACGGCGTCCCAGTCCAGGGCCCAAACGTCAGACTCTTCTGCAGGAAATCAGGCATAGTAACAACCAATTTGGCAGACAATTGTTTGAGAGTCAGCTCCAGATTGGGGTACCATGACGATAGGAACTGTAGCATCACGTTGACGTCCCAAAAGGCAGCAAAACGAGGTCGAGGAGGACGAGCAAGGTGAATACCTTTGAGAAGTCGACAGACAAAAGGATGCTTGCCGACCGGAGAACCGTCCAGGACTTCGTGACCGGCTGAGATAGCTGAGCGGAAAAGGTTGATCGTGCGGTATGCCTTGCCCAAATCAAATAGGAACGTGAGGAACTCCAGAATCAAAGGTAGAGGGGCAGATACGGGATCCATTGCCCGTTCCATGCACCAACCAGACCATGATCTCCATGAATGTCGGTAAGCTGTCCGTGTACCCGGGGCCCAGGCGCTATCGAGGAGTCGGAGAGTTGACTGCGAAACGTCTGGGATAACCCAAGGTCCCCTGAAAGGAACCACGCTATAAGGGGCAGCTGATGTTGCAACACCAAGTCGTGAGAGTTCCCATCCGGATCCAGAAGGAGGTCTTGGAATACCGGAAGCAAACGAGGGTAGTCTATGGACAGTTCCATCAGCCGAGGGAACCATGGGCGAGACCTCCATAGAGGGGTGATCAAAGCCATCCGACAATCGTGGCAGACCAGTTTCGAGATCGTGCGTGCGATCATGTTGAATGGGGGAAAGGCGTACATCAGACCCGGTGGCCATTCTTGGAGGAAGGCATCTGTCGCTATTGCAGCCGGGTCCGGCCTCCAACTGTAGAACCTCGGTAACTGAGTGTTCAGGCGTGACGCGAATAGATCCAACTGGAACCAGCCCCACAACCTGTTCAGGCACTGGAACACTGAAGCGTGTAGATGCCAGTCCCCGGAGTCCCGTAAGTGTCTGGAATTCCAATCCGCCCCCGAATTGTCCAGACCTGGGATGTGTTCTGCCGTCACCGAAACGTTGTTGTAGAGGCAGAACTGCCAAAAATCCTTCGCCAGAGTCGCCAACATTTTGGATTTCGTGCCCCCTAGGTGATTTATGTAACGAACTGCTGATACGTTGTCCATCTTGATGAGAACGCAACAATTCGCCCTCCCCGGAGCAAGGCTGCGGATCGCGAAGGCACCTGCCAGGAGTTCCAAGCAGTTGATGTGTAACGACCTCTGTGTCGGACCACCTGCCTCCAGTGGAGACGTTGCCACAACGAGCGCCCCAGCCGTGTAAGCTGGCATCGGACTCTATCACCACATCCGGGGCGGAACCGAAGATGGCTCTTCCGTTCCATGCCTCCATGTGCGCCAACCACCACGCTAGCGCGTCCCTGGACTCCTCGTCTAGCGTTATCCGAGATTCGTATGAATGGCCGGAGCGAAGTCGTGATCCCTTGAGCCGTTGGAGCGCTCGGTAATGCAGGGGGCCCGGGAAGATTGCTTGAATAGAGGCCGCGAGGAGGCCAATAATTCTCGCCAGTTGTCTGACCGACAAGTCTGGAACACGGAGGGCCCTCCGAATTTCCTTCTGGATGGCTTTCACCTTGGCATCCAGGAGGAACAGAAACTGTCGGATGGAATCCACTTGAAAACCCAGAAACTCTATGGACTGAGCAGGGATCAGGACAGACTTGCTCCAATTGATCAGAAAACCCAACTTCTGCAGGAGGTCGGTCGTCCATCCCAGGTGTGTGAGGAGATCCTCTCGTGACTGGGATAAAATCAAGATATCGTCCAGGTAGATAATGAGGCGAACCCCCCGGGTTCGGAGGAATGTCACCACGGGCTTCATGAGCTTGGTGAAGCACCAAGGAGCCGAGGAGAGACTGAAAGGCAGGCAGGTGAAGCGCCAACGACGCCCATGCCAGGTGAAGTGGAGATAATCCCGGAACTCCACAGCGATGGGGACCGTAAAGTAGGCGTCCTTCAGGTCCAGCTTGGCCAACCAATCCGATTGACGTAGGAGGTCTCTGAGGCAGTGTATACCTTCCATCTGGAAGTGTTGGTAGCGTAGAAAAGCGTTGAGTGGGCGAAGATTTATTACAGGGCGAACTCCGCCCCCTTTCTTGGGCACCAGGAATAAATTGCTCGTAAAGCCTGGGGCGGCGAATGGTAACTCCTCTATAGTGCCCTTGGACAGCATTTCCACCACTTCCGTGGAAATCATCTTGTCCTGCTCCGGAGGGAGGGACAGTTCTCTGGGGGAATAAAACTGGACAGGCATGGAAACAAACTCCAGACGAAAACCCCTTACACATTGTAAAACCCAAGCATCTGAGGTGATCTTTGCCCATTCTTGACAAAATAAGGCCAGTCTCCCCGCCACCCGAACTTGAGCGTGAGGGAAAGAAAGGGTACTCACCGTAAGGACATCTGCCGGGGGTACCACCGCGGGGTTATCTGGAGCCCCAGGCCCGACCTCTTGCCGGGAAGAAGGGAGGGGCCCTCTGTTCCTGAAATCCTCTCGAGGGAAAGAAGGAACCTCTGGTTGCGCGGAAAGCGCCTCGGAAACCACGGCCGGGTGGACGGTTCCTGCTACGCCCGGCCCCTCCGAAAACCTTAGGCGCGAACACGCGCTATGTTCGCCTGCGCTTTGTCAATAGCCGTAAAGGTCTTGATATAAGCACCCATATCCTTAACGAAGGACGTGCCAAACAGGAGACCCTCCTCAGTTGGATCAGGCTCCGCCACAGTCATAGCGGCCAATTTAGGGTCGATCTTCGGGAGGATCGCCTTGCGTCTTTCTGTAGACATGGCCGTATTGGCGTTCCCCAGTAAGCAAATAGCTCTTTGGACCCAACCAATGGCCACATCCACGTCCAGGCCGGAGTCCCCGGACCTGGCAGCATCCAAAAGCTCGTAAAGCTTGGAAAGGGGGCCGAGGGTATCCAGGATCTTGTCCTGGCAGCTTTTGAGGGAGTGGTCAAGGCCCTTCTTGGGCTTCCATCCTGACTTATTCAGGAATTGAGCAATTTGCGGGTCAATGTCCGGGGTTTTGCAAGCCGCGCCCGGGAGGGACGGGCGTGGGCACTCGGCGCGCAATTTATTGCGGCCTTCCCTAGAAAGTGGCGTGCGGATACACTTAGCCACATATTGGGTGATATGATCTGGGGGAACCCACTCGGCGGACCGAGGATGACGTAGGTCGTCTGGGTCAAATAGGGGGTTACCCTGTGGGTCAAGGATCGTGGTGTCACCCCCCGGGGGAGCAAGTGAGGGGCCCTGGGTATTGGCGGAGGACCCGGAGGGGTTCACGCCCGTAAGGTGCAAATCCTCGCCAGAGTCCTCATGATCAAAGGAGTCGTACTCCATAGCGTCGGACTCATCCTCCACACTCCGGTCGGTATCCGACCCAATATCATGGGCTCTAGCCCTTTTCCATAGTCTAGCCTTTTTAGCCCGGCCAGGGGCTCTTTTGCGCGTGGGGTGCGCACCATCTGAGACCGCCTCAGGCGTGTCAGTCATGGCAGGTAAAACCTGCATCGAGGAGTGGGAGCCGACATGTTTGGATTTAGCCTTTGCCTTACGGGCTCCAGGCACGGTTTGAGCAGGGGAGGGGGCAGGGGTGGCCATGGCAGGTATTAGAGAATGCAGGGACTGGGAAAAATTTGAGGAGACAGCTCCCATGGCTGAGGCAATAGCCTTCTGGATGGAGGAAGCCATAGTGGCCTCTAACATGGCTTGAAACTCTTGGGAGGCCATGGCACCATCAGTATTATCTAATTGAAAATCCCCTGAGGGACCAACAGGCCCATCACCCCTATCCTGCATGGTAGTGACAGTGGGGAACAGAATAGACAGAATTTAAATAGTAAAATAATAATAGTGCAATGGAAAATTATATAGGGACCAATGAAGACTGACTACAAACAATCAGGCTGAATAACACCAGGGTGCTATTTGGGAGAGAGAGGGGAGGGTTGATTAACCCACAAGAAAAACAGAAAAACGAACGGTCTGGCTGGTGTCCCCAGGGAGCAGGGCTACGAGGTGGCCGGTCGCACGGCAGCACTGGGAGGAAGAAAAGACCGCCCCCAAAATGGCCGCCGCACGAGGGAGGCACACGCAGGCAGCACTCGGCGGGGGAAGGGGCTCGTGCACCCGCCCGCCGAGCCGACACGCTATCCGGGATAAGGGGGGAGGAGAGAAGCGAATACACCGCCGCGGTCGCGAGGAGATCGCGGCCGCGGCACACAGCTGATCGGGTCCCGTGCAGAAGCACGGGTAGGAGAGGGGAAAGAGGAGGGGGGTGGTGGGGACCGCCCGGACGGGGCAGTGACACACCCGCGGGCCCAGAGGGGAGACACCAGCCGAGGAAAACACAAAACAACAAAATCAAATAGTAATAATAAAACAAAAAACAGCATGTAAATCATAAAAATAAACACACTGTAAGACAAGTTAAAATGGAAACACAATGCAAGCCAGAGATCAGAGAAACACTTATCTGTCTGAGGAAGCAGCAAAGAAAGAGGGGGATTGTGGGAGACACAAGACTTATATAGCTACTTCCTATATCCTGTGATTGGCTACCTGTTGTGCCTATACAGTTTTTTTCTTCAGTTTTGATAATATTTATATTTCTCTTTCTTTGCTGCTGAGGAAATAAAGAAAGAGTTATGCATAATATGAGCCTCCGTGTCTTTAATAAAATTATATTTTTATTATTAAAAGAAGAATTTACACTATACTAATTAAGCGCTCTTTTTATCTACATCTCCATATCTTTATATAGTTTGTCATAAGTGTTTATTAGATTTCAATACACTGAATTTATTTATAATTTAATAATTTTATAACTCTTTATTCGTTTTGGCATATCACAATAGAGACTCTCTGATTACATTAAAGGGTCTTTTTGTCCCCAGCTGACCACCATACATAGTCAGCTACCATGGTATGACGTCATTTCTTTGAATTACCAATCAGCTAACAGAGCGCCCTATTTAAACCCCAGCCGACAGACTGTCAGTTCCCCTTGAAAAGCCGCCTTACCGGCGAAACGCGCGTCAGGGTTTTAGGAGATTCTTGTCATCTCAGCCTTAGCTCTTTATAACTTTTGGTGGGATTTACCAATAGCTTTAGAATCAATTTGATCTCCAGACTATTAGGTTGAGTTTACGCTGCTTCTTCTCTATGCGGGCATGAAGCTTAGCCGCTTCTTTCTACCACGTGTATCAAGGTGTTTAGGTTTACATTTAGTTTTGACTTGTGCATTACAACCAGCCAGCGCAGACTCTTAATCTATTTAGCAATAGGTGCCCTTGAAGGCACAATATACATCGGGCGAAAGATTTATATTTAGATACTCTTTTCTAGCTCTTATCGACATCTACTAGGGCACTTGTTAGCCGGCTGCTTGCAGTTAGACTGCTAGTATAATTTTCTGTTTAGAGGCAGGTGCCCTTGAAGGCACAGCGAGACTTTTTGTTGATTTAATAATATAACCACATTTAAGTATCGTATTTTCTGTACCCTCTATAATTGTATCGGACTGATAAGGATTTTTTCACAGACCTCCCTTCCTTTTTTCCTTATACCTTTTGAATAAATTTTAGCATGTGGTAGCGAATTAGTTAAATTGGCAAGGATTCTTTACAGATTTTATATCTCGTGATTAAATACATATAGTAGACGGACTAAGGTTTAGACGTAGCCAATCGATCGCAGATAGACTAAGATTTAGGCTCAGCCAATCAATCAAGATATATGTCCGTTTTCACTAGACAGACTGGTTTGGATTCTACAAATGATTTAGATACACTAATTGACATATTACAAAACTTTGTAACATTAATTTGTATCCAGCTGGTATTTTCTGTTAAATGTCCAATTATGGTTACACAGTTACAATACATTCCACACTAATCTGGATTTTTTGTGTCATCAAGTACAAACACTTGTCTGTCTATTTTAATTTTAGTTATTTTTTCCTACAGAGAAAACCTTTCTGTGGGAATTTGAGGTTTCTAGAATTAATATTTATCTAAGTTTTCTTTTTTCTTCTTTCATATATATTTTTTCAAATATATTTTTGTTATAAAAATATTTTTTACAGATTCTCTATTAAAAGCTATGTTTTAAATATATCAGGGCAGTGCCTCTCTCTTTTTCATTGTAACTATCTTATGTCCACTCCAAAAATCCAGAGAGACTGTTAGCATGGATATTTCAAGGCAGGAGAGCAGCCACAACAGTTCCAATTATCTAGTCTCACTCAAGTCAAATGATACAGTACAACAAGCATGTCAAATTCAAAGGCTAACACAGGCTAAATAAACAAGGTTTAAAGGACCACTATAGTGCCAGGAAAACATACTCGTTTTCCTGGCACTATAGTGCCCTGAGGGGTCTCCCTCCCACCGGGCTGGATGGAGGGGAAGGGGTTAAACTTACCTCTTTCTTCAGCGCCGGGCGGGGAGCTCTCCTCCTCCTCTCCGCCGCGCGCGCATTCAGCCAGTCTATGGACGCTGGCATCTTCTCACTGAAAATCACAGTGAGAAGCATGCAAGCGCCTCTAGCGGCTGTCAAAAGGCAGCCACTAGAGGCTGGATTAACCCTAACATAAACATAGCAGTTTCTCTAAAACTGCTATGTTTAGCTAGGGTTAACCCTTTTTTCTATAGACTTGGCACCCAGACCACTTCATTAAGCTGAAGTGGTCTGGGTGCCTACAGTGGTCCTTTAAGTTGATGTGGGCTGTAAAAAACAAAAAGGTCAGTTTTCATAGAAATGTAGGTTTATTTAGAAAAGTACTGTAATGCTTCAAAGTAAACAAAAGAGCAAATTTATTTTAAGAAGACATGCATGTGCATATAACCAATGTTTCAGTCCCACTACCTTGACATATTAAGAAAAGTTTGGTAATTGGACTGAAATGGTGAATTTATGCTATTGCACATCTGTAAAAAACAAATAACGTAATCTTTTTGAAGTCCAATGAATGTGTTCTTCACTTTGGCTCAGATCATCAAACTTGATGATCTCAGCCAATCCAATGCTTTCCCATAGCCTATTGTGCATGTGTGGCAAAAGGCTGCGCGGCCAATCAGCATCTCTATGAGGAGCGTTCAGTGACTCCATGCAGACCCAATCTAGCCAACACTCACATTCAACCTGACCCTTGCATGGGTCTCCTGCCTGTATTTTCAAATAACTCCCTGAAATATATGAGGTTAACCTATGCCACCTCTTTATATGCATTATAATGGCAATTGCAGGAAACTGGAAATCTTCACACATTCCTACAAGCACAAGAGTATCAGAAATCTTGTTAATCCATAGACTGTGAGAAAACATCACAGACAGCAAAATTCATCAAATTGTCAGCAGATTTGGGGGACTTTGAGATTCATCAGCAGGCAAGAGATTAGGGGGAGGGTGGGGGGGGGGAAGGAGGGACCCAGCATTAGATTCCACTTCTCTTTTTTATGGATAATATAAAATGGCAGCATATTTTGGCATATATGTCATACTATAGGTTAAAAATGTTTTCATCTGTTGTTTGTCTTTTCTTATCTTATACATTCACACAATATATAAAATATTTGCTGTATTTTTGCTTTTAGGTATCTCAACTCTATAAACCAATTATGCAAAGGTAAAATCTACAACTAAAGATATTACTATCATCACTCAACTACTCTGGACTGTTATGTATTGTTACAATATTTGTAGACAGACTATGAATATACAGCATAACTAAATACACTGCTCAAAAAAGTAAAAGGAACACAAAAATAAACATCCTAGATCTGATTTAATTAAATATTCTTCTGAAATACTTAGTTCTTTACATAGTTGAATATGCTGACAACAAAATCACACAAAAATAAAAAAATGAAAATCAAATTTTTCAACCCATGGAGGTCTGGATTTGGAGTCACACTCAAAATTAAAGTGGAAAAACACACTACAGGCTGATTAAACTTTGATGTAATGTCCTTAAAACAAGTCAAAATGAGGCTCAGTAGTGTGTGTGGCCTCCACGTGCTTGTATGACCTCCCTACAACACCTGTACATGCTCCTGATGAGGTGGCGGATGGTCTCCTGAGGCATCTCCACCCAGACTTGGACTAAAGCATCTGCCAACTCCTGGACAGTCTGTGGTGCAATGTGACGTTGGTGGATGAAGCGAGACATGATGTCCCAGATGTGCTCAATTGGATTCAGGTCTGGGGAACGGACGGGCCAGCCAATAGCATCAATGCCTTCGTCTTGCAGGAACTGCTGACACACTCCAGCCGCATGAGGTCTAGCATTGTCTTGCATTAGGAGGAACCCAGGGCCAACTGCACCAGCATATGGTCTCACAAGGGGTCTGAGGATCTCATCTCAGTACTTAATGGCAGTCAGGCTACCTCTGGCGAGCACATAGATGGCTGTGCGGCCCCCTAAAGAAATGCCACCCCACACCATTACTGACCCACTGCCAAACCGGTCATGCTGGGGATGTCGCAGGCAGCAGAACGTTCTCCACGGCGTCTCCAGACTCTGTCACATGTGCTCTGTGTGAACCTGCTTTCATCTGTGAAGAGCACAGGGCGACAGTGGCAAATTTGCCAATCTTGGTGTTCTCTGACAAATGCCAAACGTCCTGCACGGTGTTGGGCTGTAAGCACAACCTCCACCTGTGGATGTCGGGCCCTCATACCACCCTCATGGAGTCTGTTTCTGACCGTTTGAGCAGGCACACGCACATTTGTGGCCTACTAGAGGTCATTTTGCAGGGCTCTGGCAGTGCTCCTCCTGTTCATCCTTGCACAAAGGCGAAGGTAGAGGTCCTTCTGCTGGGTTGTTTCCCTCCTACGGCCTCCTCCACGTCTCCTGATGTACTGGCCTGTCTCCTGGTAGTGCCTCCATGCTCTGGACACTACGCTGACAGATCTTCTTGCCACAGCTCGCATTGATGTGCCATCCTGGATGAGTTGCACTACCTGAGCCAATTGTGTGGGTTGTAGACTCCGTCTCATGCTACCACTAGAGTGAAAGCACCGCCAGCATTCAAAAGTGACCAAAACATCAGCCAGGAAGCATAGGAACTGAGAAGTGGTCTGTGGTCACCACCTGCAGAACCACTCCTTTATGGGGGGTGTCTTGCTAATTGCCTATAATTTCCACCTGTTGTCTATCCCATTTGCACAACAGCATGTGAAATTGATTGTCACTCAGTGTTGCCTCCTAAGTGGACAGTTTGATTTCACAGAAGTGTGATTGACTTGGAGTTACATTGTATTGTTTAAGTGTTCCCTTTATTTTTTTGAGCAGTGTAAAAATAATCATGTGTCTAAATAAATTCCCTGTTCGAAAATGAAGTTTCACACATTAAGCTGTGTTGAACTTAAGAAAAAAAATAGGATAAAAAATAGGACAAAGCCATAGAAAATGAAATTTGTTGCATTTCATTCTCTATTGCATTTTTTGTTTACTAGGTGTGGAAACATGCAAAAAATACCTTGTTTGACAATGTAATAGAGCAGCAGGAAATGCTACTAGAATGCTTGGTTGTATAGGGAGAGGTATTAGCAGTAGAAAGAGGGAAGTGCTCATGACATTGTACAGAACTCTGGTGAGACCTCACTTAGAGTACTGTCCACAGTACTGGAGATCATCTCTCCAGAAGGATATTGATACTTTAGAGAGAGTTCAGAGAAGGGCTACTAAACATTTAAATACATAAAGGGAATCAACACAGTAAATGAGGAGAATATATTTAAAAGAAGAAAGAAAACAACCACAACAAGACTTTGTCTTAAAAGGTTTAAAAATAATATCAGGAAGTATTACTTTACTGAGAGGGTAGTGGATGCATGGAACAGCCTTCCAGCTGAAGTGGTAGAAGTTAACACAGTGAAGGAGTTTAAGCATGCGTGGGATAGGCATAAGGCTATCCTAGATATAAGATGAGGCCAAACTAATTAAAGTATTTAAAAAAATTGGACAGACTAGATGGGCCAAATGGTTCTTATCTGCCTTCTCATTCTATGTTTCTAGAATGAAGGCTCCAAGGTTTCTGTGATGGTAAAACAAGACTCCCTTGTATCAAGTCTCAATGTTCCTAAAGGCAAATTCCATATTTGCTATTATTGTGAAATAAATTGATAACATTACATGTCCCCTTTACAAGTTCCAACCCTGACATTGGATTTCTCCATAGGATGTATCCCTGTAAACAGCATTGCAACTGGCCATTTTGAACAAGTTATATGGGAGTTATCCTTCAAAATAGAAAATACTTAATTAAAACTTAGCATCCCCAATATGACCAGATATTTGTCAGTAAATGTCCATGATGATATAATGTTTGATATGTTTCCGACAAATTCTATGAGAACCAAAGTGCATTTGATTAAAGAAAATTGTCATCTGTAATATTAAATGGTGATGTCAGGACCCTATCCTGACAACCAATTTATTATATATTTTATTTTATTACTTCAATACCTGTTTCTAGTGCTTCCCTAGACACTAGTCAATCCTCACTCGCGTTCACCTGCCTCATACGATCTTCCAAGTCTGCCATAAAAGGCTACACCCAACTCATCTCATGGCCTTTACATTGAGAGGAGTTGTGTACTGCACCTGGCTCTTTCTGATACTTGTTTATGGTCTGATACAGACAAGACATCTGTTCCTGGCTCAAACTGATTCCTGATAACCTGCTCAACTCTGATTTCATCTGATCCATCCAAACATCGTGCTTTAATTCAAACTGGACTATGTTTTCTAACTCTTCCTTATTTGCTTCGGATGTAACCTTCCTGGACTTTACTAACTGTGACAGACCGCCTGGCACCCCTACCAGGTGCCTCCGCCAATCGAGGCTCCTAGTGCTCACTGATGACTCCAAGCACTCCACTAGAAACCATCAGCACTGCAGATCCCACAATCCGCCGCAGCTTGGTTGGGGTTTCGCCTTCCTCCACCCACCCTGGACCCAAAACCAGGATCCTGGCTGAACCACTCCTACTCCAGAGAGTATAGCCCCAAAGCTCTTATAAGAGCTAGTGGTTAAAGCTTGTATAGCAGGTCCCTACAAACACGATGCGAGGATCTATGTTGAGGGTAAAGCTGGTTCCATAGAGCTGTAGACATGGTAGCTAGCTCTAACTCTCCATTTATAAATCCAAAGCCGGTGTCTCCAGGATGCTGCTCCTCGAATTATGAAGCCATCCTACCGCTGCCACCAAATGTGACGGACTGCCTGGCACCCGACCAGATGCCTCTGTCAGTCAATGCTCCTATGGTTCACAAGGGGGCTCCAAGCACTCCACCAGACACCATCAGCACAGCAGACTCCACAAACCGCCGTCCTCCACCCACCCTGGACTCAGCTTCCAGTGGGTGAACCTCTCCTACTCTAGAGAGTATAGAAGGAACAGCTCTTATAAGAGCTAGTGATTATAACCGGGTGAGTATAATGATTATAGCAATTCCCAGAGTGAATATATCTGTCCCCTCCACACATGAGATGAGGCGAAGAGGAACCGATTTTCATGGTGCCACACTTGGCCTTACATGACAATCCCCATGCAAGGGGTATGCCCACATGGACCTTGTGGGGAACTGAGTTACAATATTCACTGACCAATAAGAACAGTATTCCAATTCATGACACTCCCACACATAGCATACAATCCCTCCCCTCTGCCTGGGAGATAATAGAGTCAGATACTGTATTAACCCAATTATCTCCAGGCAGAAAAACACACATTTCTATAAAGTCCCAAAAGTACCCCAAAACACATAATATCCCCACAAATCTGATAGCTCTGATCTGGGTGACCAACATATCCAAAAATCACCCAGATCAGTTCAAGGGTTCATTAATTCTATGGAAGTCACTTATTTGACTGGCCGCAGGCATTGTCCCATGCCCAAAACAGTTCCAGAGAATCAGGGCTTGCTGTTGGTCTAGTTAGGTAGTTTGAAAAAGAACAACTTACCCAACAGAGTCAATAATCTTAACCTGGAGCTTGTTCCCCTCATCCAGACAAATGATCTCATCGAACAGTGCCCATCTAAGTTGAATAGAATCTAACTCAGGCGATGATGGAAGTCCAGCGGTGTTCGTGAGTTTCTGTATCCGATTTTAGTTCCATGAGATTCATGCCCAAACACTGCTGCCTGCGTTCATGTGAACAAGATGGCCGCCACCTTGTTGTTTTCCATAGGAATAGGATAGATGAATGCAGTTCCAAGATGATTCTTCCCTGCAAATAGTATATCCCCCAAACATGACCCTAGACTTCATGAAGGTTGTAACAGGGATGAATTTTATTGACAACACACAGGCTTTTATGAGAAATCCTCCTTCAAGAGGACCTCCCACAGCAAACAAAGACAACAGCCAATCAACGTACTGATTTACAGTAATACACGCCTTCCCTCTGCCTGGGAGATATTGAGATAAGTTAAGGGATATACCAATTATCTCCAGGCAGAGAGCACACAATTTCCCCAAAACTTAGAACACCCCTTTCCCCACAAGGTATCCCCACAAATTACATATCTCCTGATAGCCCCGATCTGGGGGACAAACATATCCAAATTTCACCCAGATCGGTTCAGTGGTTCTTAAAAAGTATGGAGGGTACCTTTTACCGACCACCTACGCGGCTCCTGCCCAAAACAGTTCCACAAATTCAGCGTGTGCGGTCGGTCAATTCATAAACAAGTACAAAACCGAACAAAGTCCCAAATGGATCTTCCTGGCTCATAGGAGCGATTGCTACCCTTGTCTGTTCGCACAGAACTACCGAATGGCGCTCTCCTGGCTGTTCAGGAAGTAAAGGAAGCCGGCGTTCGGTAGTTTCAGCGGTGGTTCGGGAGGTCGAGTGTCCGATTTTAGTTCCAGAACACTCGACGGCCAAGTCCCGCTGACTCCCCTCGTGCGAACAAGATGGCCGTTGCCTTCTATTCCACATGGTGTTCAGCTATACGAACAGCGGCCGCCCAGGGAGCACTTAATAGATGGTTCCTTTGTACTTAATGAGCCAGGAGGTGGGTCGGTGTTCGGTAGTTTCAAACTACCGAACCAGTATATTCAATATACATGTAATAAACAGGAAAAAGACTGAACAAAGAAGAAAATGTCAAATAAAAGTCTATTTTCTTCACAGTGGTCATACAAGTCCAAAAAGGCACACACAGTGGTTTTAATCAGGGATTAACACAGGGATCATAGTCACAGGGTAGGAGGCTGGCAAACCGTCCCCTCCAAAAACAAGTGGCAAAGTTACTTTCGCCACATCTCTACCCTCCAACGGGGAGACTTACTAGGTACCTGACCTCCTGTCGGTTGGTACCTGTAAGGACATGAAGGGGTGCTACCCTGCGACAGCACTGTCCCTTTAAATGTGGGAACCAACTTAGCAGAGAAATAATGCAAGGACACGATGAATGGAGCAATCAAGAAAATATGTATTAAAGAAAACCAAAAGATATAATATGCACACACACACACACATATATATACATACACACACACACACACACACACACACACACACACACACACATATATATACACACACACACATATACACATATATACATATATACACACACACACACACACACACACACACACACACACACGCACACACACAAGAAATCAATATAAATACAAATAGAGCAGGCAGAGTACACTTGATAGTCCTTAGGCAAAAGTAAAGGCCTTAGGCAGGATCGTGCAGCCACTACAGAATATAAGTGGGGCACGGATCCTAAGCCAGCAAGCAATAAATAAAAAACACCAAGGAGCAAAGCCCAAAGCAGGTCACACATAAATAAGGCAACAAGGTCAGAATCACTGAAAATGAAGTATAGGCAGGAACACTGCAAGCGAACACTGGCATGGGAGGCACAGGACACAGGACCAGGCAGAGACGAGAACGCAGGACCATAAGGACATCGGAACAGGAACACAGGATCAGGATACAATACACAGTAGCAAGGAGTCAGAATCACGGGAACCAGGAAACAGCAGGTACAGGATGAAGGATAATGATCTGACAGGGAGTGAGGGGAGAAACCAGAATATATAGGTGCCAGACAAGGGCCAGGTGAAGTGCTTAACGAAAAGAAATGAGAAACAGTGCCAAACAGAAACAGTGGTGAGTGTGAGTACTGCACGAGGGCATATTAACTAAGGAGTGTCGTGAAAGTACCTGAGTTAGTCGAGTAGCCCACCCATACGCAAATACTGGATCTGGTGACTTCTGTAGCCCATCTCTGTCCTGTATGTCCCCATCGGTCAAGTGGGCATCTGGTACTCTTTTTCTTCCTTGTACTCCCAGGCATGGAGTTGTAGGTACTTGGTGAGCAGAGGCTAGTGATGTTCTGCCCTGTTGCCAGCGTTATAGCTGGGTAAGTCAGGGGATCATCCGGTCTTGGATGGAGGACAAAGGGAGGGCAGAGGCCAACTGCACTCTGCCCTGTTGCCAGCGCTTCTGCTGGGGTGGCCGGTTGGTATTCAGGCCCTGGACGAAGGGAAAGGGGAGGGCAGAGGCCAACTGCACTTTGCCCTGGTGCCAGCGCTTTTGCTGGGGGGGACTGGTACGTAGTTCTGACCTCTAACCAGGGGGCAGGTAGGGCAGAGGCCAGCGGCGCTCTACCCTGATGCGAGCTCTTCTGCTCTCATGCAACCTAAGGACAGAGGAGGCCTGGCAATGCAAGACTTCTACCTCTACTACGTGGTATGCCATCTTCAAAGGGATATGGTGGAAGGTGACAGAAGACTTGGAGGCAGGTAGACCTCCGTCCTGCCATGGTGCTCCAGAAAGGAGGATGGACAGGGATGCTCCACATTCACACGATACTCCCTACGTGTGTGACGGAGGGTATCTGGGACTTATGGACTGACAGAATACTGCTGCCCTTAATGACTACTTTCCACACAGACTTAACCTGAACCCCTTTAGGGACATAATTCGCAACACCTATCCCAGACTTCGCCACGTACGCAACCCGGAAGGCCGTAGAAAGCTTGAGAAACTCCTGGGGGGTGATGCCCCTACCTTTCTACAGACTTTTAAATATAAACAATTGACAAACTTCATTGACAAAGGACGAGCGCTCACCAGACAGCCTACCACAATTGAGGAGTGCTGTATTCACTCAGACCCACAGCCCCATGGGATCTCCTTTTTGTACTCAATGTTGCAGAGGGAGACCCTAACAGAGAAACCTGCTTTTATGGGTAAATGGAAAACAGCTCTGGGGAGTACGTTTACTGACAGTGAATGGGAAAAGATTTGCTACCTTACTGTATTCACAGGACACAGGAGACGGCTCTTAAACTGTTGACCAATTGGTACACATCGCACACCGGCCCTAATGCACGCAATAGACCCAACTCACTCAGACCTCTGCTGCAGGTGCGGTAAAGGGGTAGGCACCACGTTACACCTCTGGTGGGACTGTGAAAAAATAAGACCTTTCTGGGTGGGTATACATAATATGATGGAAAAATTATCTGATGCACCGCCACCCCTGGACCTGGCGGCAAGGCTCCTGCACCACACGACCAACCCAGGTCCCGGTATAAGAAATCCATGTCCATTAGAATCCTGAACATAGCTAATCAGGTCCTTCCACAGTATTGGAAACAGGCGATTCACTCCTCCCCAATACTCCTGACATGGTTCACCCAAACGGAGGAACTCTGGGCCATAGAGGAGTTCCACATGGGGGCAGCCAATGCTACCACAGCGTATATGGAGACTTGGTCCCATTGGATCCTATCCACTGCAGCAGCAGACTTCACATCTCAATTACAATAGCAACTTCACCTGACGGAAATGACAACCACCGACTTACACCCCACCATAAATTCCTTCCCCTTAACCTCCTCCCCCTCTTATTGTCTTCTTCTGGATTTCTCTCTGGGTTTCAGAAACCTTTCTGTACTGGGATATGAGTAGAAGGGTACCCAGAACAGTGACTCCCCAAAGCTGAAGGGTACAGCAACCCTGGCCAGGGTAAGCTGCAGACGGCACCGGGCTCACAGGGTGGGGGGAAACAACCTTACCAGGTGCTAAATAACTTCAACCCCGCACCCACTCTACGAGACTCCCAGAGCAATGGGGTCTGTAAACATTGATCTAAAGTCAACTTCCCCATATGAGCCGCAAGAGATAAGCCCATCTCAAATTATCACCATAACAGGGGAGCCATAAATGCCATATTCAACAGGTATTAGAGGGTACTGCCTACTTGTGTCTATATGCTATAGGACCTGCGAGTCCAACATGTGAATGCTATATGTGTTATACTGTGACCTGCATGTCACCGATGTATGCCTATGAGATCATCATTTTTCCAGTATGATCGTTAATACACAAGATTAATGGGACCTGCATGTCCATACTACAGTTTTCTTTCACGAAATGTTGAAAATACTCAATAAAAATATATCTACAAAAAAAATAGAATGGGGCATTACACCCAGACCACTTCCTTGAGATTAAGTGGTCTGGGTGTCTATAGTATCCCTTTGAACCCTCATAGATCGCAAGCTTGTGTGAACAGGACTGACTTCACTTTATTATATTATACAAGATTAATGGGACCTGCGTGTCCATGCTGCAGTTTTTTTTCACAGAATGTTGAAAATACTCAATATAAATATGAGACTATAGAAAGAGGAAGAAAGAAGAAGAAACAAAGAAAAAAAATCTAAAGTCTGTGCATGCCTCCTGGGTGGGTGATAACCTCTGTGGTGAACAATAAACAGACAAGAAAAAAAGGAGGATGCAACACCTGGTGTTAAAAAATGGAATACTAAGAGGGTGAAATAATAAGTATGATAAGACTTAACTTTTAATAAATAAAAATGTAAAAGTCCAAAATGGGACAAAAACAGACAAGCTACAAAACTGGACAGATAGTACTGTGGACAAAAAAAAATAGAAAATAATAAATAATACACAAAACATTGGTATAGTTAAGTCAGTATACCAATAATTATATGATATTCTATCTAGAATTTATTTGGGGCACTCACTATACCATCTTCATTAGTGGAACAGCTTTAGTTGTTCTAACCAATTTATTTTTTATGTATTATTTATTATTTTCTATTGTACATTTTCACTATGTTAATTTTTCATTTTTCAGTATTATTATGCTCATCATGAGTATTCTTATTTATACAATGCAAACATTTTCTGCGGTACTTTATATTTTTAATATGGCAATAAAACAGCAAACAAAAGACAAAGGAACAAATATTAACAATTTGTCTCTTTTACTTTCTCTGAAAAAGCAATATTTACATTAAAGGCTGCAGGGACATGCAATAGACTCCAGAACAACTACATTAAGCTATAGTTGTTCTGGTGACTGTAGTTGAAACATGGATAGAATAATTCTTATAAATTCAATGCAAAAACAAGAATAAAACAAATCTTACAATTATAATATTAAAACAAGGTAACATGCCGAATAGCTTGATAGATTTGGTGTTTAAGCAAAACTTAAATCATTTTCATTGTATAACAACTTGCTAAGAGCAAAAGACTGGGGATATTTTTTATAAATAATGAGAAATAAGAAGCTTTGTTGATTTTGTTGCAGTTGATCTAATAATGTTACTGGATTGGATTCATACTCTTGAAGAGATCCTAGAGTTTCTCAACAATTTTTTTTCTATTTAATATTTTTGTTTTAATATAGTATTTTTGATTACAATTTCCATTTATATTTCTTACAGGGAAGGGAGAATAGCAGTCAACCTGTATGTGTGAAGTCTATAATAGTTAAATAATACCAATGATAACTTTTGGTAGCTTTAATCCCTCACTATAAAGGAAATATTATATATGTGGTAACCACCTGTTTATGAAGTTCACTTTAACTGATACAATTATTAAAAAAAACTACCAAAGCATTATAGAAATTCACAGAGTACTCACGTTTTGTGATCTGCGTGAAGTATACAAAATCAATCAGCAACTGATTCCTTGGGGGAAAGAAAAAGCAGCAGGATATAGTATGCATAAATTATGAAAATAAAAATCTGGCAGGTTAATGTCTAACTTTAACAGATACAATTTGAATAGGTGATATGTTATCATATAATGCTTGCTATAATTGTGTGATGAATTTGATTGTTTGTAACTCCTGTGGACTTTGGACATATTCCATCATTTATATAAATTAACTTTTTATGTTTAGTAAGCAATTAATATATATATATATATATATATTTTAAAAGGCTTGGCCTGAAGATGTGGGATGGGGCATAATTGACATTTAAAAAAGGGACTCCCCCCTCCCCCCCTTTTCTAACTTACCGTGATTGGTCCGACGATCAGCTGCATTTCCCGTCAAGTAACGCTGGTCCTGGTAACCGTCATGGTGTTTGCTCCTCACCCTGCTCGCTCTCCTTGTGTTCCCGGCTTCCGACAGGTAGACAGCGGCACCCCATGGTGACGTCAAACCATTCGGCTCGTGGACAGGTAAATATCAACTCACACAGACTGTTCAACCTGCACCGGCACCATATGCCTCCTTTTTAGGTCGTTAGAGGGGAGCCAATCTCACTACGAAGTTGCTCGGTTGGGCTGTTAACGGGCACAGAGATTCTATGGCAGTATAGAGCCTCTGTGTCCTCGGACCTCAGTCACGTTATCCGGCAGGGGCTGGAGGGGGGTAGGGAGGTTTGGGTCGTCTGGTCACCTGGCTCTGACATCCTGATGAACCCACGGAATGTGGCTAGTGGCCAATTTTCCCTTTTTCACATGGAAACCAATAACACTCTGCACATAAACTGATTTTACAAACTGTCTCTCTCTCCTTATTAATATGCAAGAGAGCAACAGCTTGTAAAATCAGTTTATGAGCAGAGTATTATGTATTAAGTATGGCCAGGAATGCACAAGTTACTAATATGCCGCTATTGTAAGCACTTACAAGGAAATGTTTATTCTTTAAGCATATGACGTAAGGATATGTTACACACATTGAGGTTTTCAAGCTGAACTGAGTGGTTTTATTTGAGATAGTAAGGTCACGTAGTTCTGCAGTAAATCATCAGTTATGCATCTATTGGTACAATTGTCCTGTCCTTAAGTGGTCAGGTCATTCTTGCATGATCTAACAGTCTATCCAGACGATCTCTAGTAGTAAGTCATGTCAAGTTTATTGTAATCTTTTGCAGATTACAAGGTACCTGGTAGCGACTCGCTTGTTTCTTCACTAACTCTTAATATTAGGTGGGTTATCAAAGATTTACACACCACCTCCCCATCCTTTCCTTCTCCTCAGCCCCCTCCCCTGCCCCTCTTATCTTCTTCTGTATTTCTTTTTGGGTTTCAGATACCTTCCTGTACTGGGATAGGAGTAGAAGGGTACCCAGAGCAGTGACTCCCCACAGCTAATGGGTCTAGCAAATCTGGCCAGGGTAAGCTGCAGACGGCACCGGGCTCAGAGAGGGGGAAACATCCTTACCGGGTACTGAATAACTTCAACTCTGCACCCACTCTACAAGACTCCCAGAGCAATGGGGACTTTTACCATTGATCTAAAGTCAACTTCCCATATGAGCCGCGATAGATAAGCCGATCTAAAATTTTCACCATAGCAGAGGAGCCATAAATGCCATATTCATTGCTACTTGTGTTTATATGCTATAGGACCTGTGAGTCCAACATGTGAATGTTATATGTGTTATACTGTGACCTGCGTGTCAACGATGTATGCCTATGAGATCATCATTTTTCCAGTATGATCGTTAATACACAAGACCTGTGTATGTCCATACTACAGTTTTCTTTCACGAAATGTTGAAAATACTCAATAAAAATATATCTACAAAAAAAAAAATAGAATGGGGCATTGCACCCAGACCACTTCATTGAGATTAAGTGGTCTGGGTGTCTATAGTGTCCCTTTGAACCCTCATAGATCGCAAGCTTGTGTGAACAGGACTGACTTCACTTTTAAATGTCCCCTTTCAACAATAGTAAAGAGCTGCAAAATATGTTCATAGTACATATATAATAATAATTACATTTATTTGAAAGATGCTAGCATGTAATCATTTGTAAAAAGAGTACATTGGTGTACATAATGATGTAAAGTGATACCTAAAATCTAATTATGTACAATGTTAATTTTTCATTTTTCAATATTATTATGTGTAACGGCACCCCGGGCATAACAGGGGTTAAACCGCCGTTTAATAGATCTCCCCTTTCCAGATATACAGGCAGCTACTGTAGACACCAATCCACCGAACAGGAGAAGTATATGAATGCTCCCAAACATACGAATGCTGTAGACAGCTGAATAGGAAAAACCATACGAATAGGTTTACGCTCCTAGCAGTCAAACTGGAACAGCATACAATAAATCCCCCCCAACAACGAGACAAGGCTCCGTTTTGAGGGTCAAGCAGGAACAGACAGAGCTGTGGGTTTATTCTTCTTATATACACATTATTACCATCCACAGGGTTTTGGAACACAACCAATAAACACATACAATACACTCAGACACTCCCACACAAAATCCTCCCGTCTGCCTGTGATACAATTACCTTACACAATGGATAATGTAATTATCACCGGCAGAGAAAAACAGTTTCTCCACATTATTCGTAACTTTAAAAGTATGCATCACATTCACATTTTCAGGATCAGCATACCCCAAATACAAACATATGTCAAAATCATCCAAATTGGTCCAGTGGTTCAAAAGATAGATCGTAGTCCTTTGTGATCAAAGGAAGCATGTCTTTTCTGCCCAAAACCAGTTACACAGAGTCTTTTATCCTGGAGATAATTGGGAAGTAATCCAATTATCTCCAAGGACAGAGGCAAAACTCCATTGAACACATGGCAGCAAAAGACAATAAAACACATAAAAATATATAACTGTGCAGCCATTGCACAAAACAGGTACATTGAACATATCCCCAGATAGCTCAGATCTGTGTGCACATTATTACTGAATGGTGCTCAGAGCACACACATACAGTTCAATTGCCATGGAGCCAAAGTCTTTCCCATAGTCTTTCATTATACTAATGGGGTCCATGGCATAGCTATCTGGGGTATCACTGCTCAAACAGGACAAGCACCAAATGACCCGGCTTTCATGTCTTTGCAGGGGAAAATCAAGCCTTTTAACATGGGGCCATAATCCAAAGGCAACAGGCGAGCAACCAGGCTTCTCCAATGCAATGTGGCGAGATTGGTCTCGTCACATCAATATTTACATTAAAAAGGCTGCAGGGACATGCAATAGACTCAACTACATTAAGCTATATTTGTTCTGGTGATAGTATCCCTTTAATGTTGAAACATGGCTAGAATAATTCTTATAAATTCAATGCAAAAACAAGAATAAAACAAATATTACAATTATAATATTAAAACAAGGTAACTTGCCTAATAGTTTGATGAATTTGATGTTTGAGCTAAAATAGCATAATTCTCACTGTATAGCAACTTGCTAGGAGCAAAAGAGTGGGGATATTTTTATAAATAATGAGAAATAAGAAGCTTTGTTGATTTTGTTGCAGTTGATCTAATAATGTTACTGGATTGGATTCATACCCTTGAAGAGATCCTAGAGTTTCTCAACAATTTTTTTTTCTATTTAATATTTTTGTTTTAATATAATCTTTTTGATTACACTTACTATTTATATTTCTTACAGGGAAGGGTGAATAGCAGTCAACCTGTATGTGTGAATTCTATAATAGTTAAATTATGCCAATGATAACGTAAGCTTTAATTTCTCACTATAAAGGAAATTTTATGTATGTGGTAACCACCTGTTTATGAAGTTCACTTCAACTGATACAATTATTCAAAACAACTTCCAAAGCATTATAGAAATTCACATCATACTCAGATGTTTAGTGATCTGCGTGAACTATACAAAATCAATCAGCAATTTATTTCTTGGGAAAGAAAACAGGATATAGTATGCATACATTATGAAAACAATAAAAATCTGGCAGGTTAATGTCTAACTTTAACAGAAACCTGGTTCTTACAACCTGAGGAACCCATGGAAGGTGGCTAGTGGCTAACCTTGGTTCCCACGTTCACATGGCAACCAAAAACATTCTGCACATAAACTGATTTTACAAGCTGTCTTTCTCTCCGTATTAATATACAATAAGTCACCTATTTTATCTATTAAGTATGGTCAGGAATGGGCAAGTTACTAATATGCCGCTATTGTGTGCACTTACAAGGAAATGTTTATTCTTTAAAGGACCACTCTAGGCACCCAGACCACTTCAGCTTAATGAAGTGGTCTGGGTGCCAGGTCCAGCTAGGGTTAACCCATTTTTTCATAAACATAGTTTCAGAGAAATTTTGTCGCATTAGCCTGAATTTTTCTATATGGTTAATGTCTGATAGGGAAGTAGCTGGCCATTTAGGTTCTTGATCCAGACACTCTCCCCGTGAGACCTTAACCCATCCTCCACACAAGAAGTTATACGCCACACGGGCCAAATCATAGTTAGCCACCTCGCTCGTTGCATAGAAAGGGCATGACTCTCTTGCTATCTTATGCTTAATGGTCACCAAGAGGCCGACCATGACGTTAGGTGGCAAACATTCCCCTCGTGCCAACACTTAGGTAGAGCCTCTGAAGCCGCTTAGCATCTCGTGAGGGCTCACCTGTAACCAATTAGTGAATCATTTCGCCACTTGGCACTAGCTAGTCTGCCAGTAACATCCCCGGTTCTAAGTGGTAGTGTTGCTGTTTTTCAGTATGTCTCAGGTTCCCTTTCCCAGCTAGGGCCAGGAAAGCGGAGCTATTCAGGCTCATGCGAGCCAACACGAATGATATAGATGCAGGTGAGGACACAATTAGCTCTAATGACTCCAAACTCCACACGATGATCGCCTCACTGGTGTCCTCCATGAGGCTAATCAACGATAGGCTTGAGAAACTGGAAGCAGTGTAGGTGGAAGTGGCGGTGGAGGAGGTAGCCAGCACTGTTTTTATTTTTTTCTAATTGGGGTAGCCCGCAAAATATTGAGACATACAAAAAATGAAAACTCTGTTCAGCAGAGCGACTGACCCATGCGTGCTGTAGCTGAAACTCCACTATCGCCTGCTGCTGCTCGCACAGTCTCATGAGGTGGTGAGCAGGAAGGTCAAAGTTACGCTGCAGCGTAGACAGGCAAGCAGCAGCAGGGTGAGAACGCCAAAAACGCTCACAGACAGACCGCACTTTCTGCAGCAGCTCTGATATATATGGGTAGTTTTTCAGGAATTTCTGCACCACCCAATTCAGCACATGCGCCAGGCAAGGGATGTGCGTCAAACCGGCTAGGCTCAGAGCTGCTACGAGATTTCGCCTATTATCGCACACCACCAGGCCGGGCTTGAGGCTCAGTGGCAACAACCACTCATCGGTCTGTTGTTCCATGCCCGTCCACAGCTCCTGCGCGGTGTGGGGTTTTTCCCCCAAACATATGAGTTTAAAAACCGCCTGCTGTGGTTTCCCTCTGGCTGTGCTGAAGTTGGTGGTGAAGGTGTTATGCTGACCAGATGAGGAGGTGATAGAGGAGGAGGAGGAGGAGGAGGAGGAAGAAGCTGAGTCGGAGGAGGAGACAAGAGGAGGCAAAGCTGTGTACCCAAATAAAGATTGTCAAACGTTGTATCCTGGAACTGTGTCCCATCCGGTTACTGAGGAAATGGGTCTGACCTATTCTAACCAAAGGGGATAACCATCAGTTACCCAGGTCCTGCTTCAATTGGTGGCAAGCGGCCACCTGCCATGTCCCTGCCAACAGACCCATGGACTACAGTGCTCTAAAGCGACCTACACTGCAGGACTTGTGTGGAGCCAGAGAAATAATGCCTGGTGGGCGTAACAAGGCCGAATTGACTGCTGCGCACATGGAGGACGACCAGTCATGAAGTGAGGCAACAAACCCCAGCCAGGAGCCGGAGATGAGGAGGAACTGAGCAAGGAGGTGTAATGGCGCCTGGCATATTACCAAGAGCCACCCTCAGAGGAGATTGTCAGCAGGACCTTTTTGGAGGTGCAAGCCTATGTTCTTGCCAATAGACAGAGGGCGACCTCCATGAACCCAGATGAAGGAAGAAGGGAGCAGAGGGCGCCGGGAAGCACAACCAACCTGTCCCACAAGCTACCATACAATGCCTTCAAAGACTTCAAGGAAGCATAAGAAGGCATCGATGACTTTTTACAAGACTTTGAGCGCCAGTGCCTACTCCAAGACGTGGATCCCAGCGACTGGGTCACCATCCTGGCCAGCAAACTAGTGGGGAAGGCAGCGGATATTTACTGGGCTGTACCAGAAGAGCAGATCAGAGACTATCACTTTATTACCCAAATCCTCCTGGCCCAGTATGCGGTCACCCCCGAGCAATACCACCGAAAGTTTAGAGAGACCCGGAAAGGGGAGAAGGACTCCCATGCGGAGTGGGCATGCCGCATCACAAGGTCCACCCAGAACTGGCTCAACTCCCATCAAGCCAAGTTCCCGGAGGAGATCACCCAGCTCGTCATGCTAAAGAACTTTTTCAATGGGCTCCCCAACGACAACGCGATGACGCATTCGGATGTCATCCATATCAACGTTCAGTGCCACTTTCTGCACCTACCATGGTGACCACAGGTAACGGGGAATCAGGGTTGATTCCGGAGAGGGAGCCTGAGAAACGGCTACCACATGCAAGGAAGGCAGCAGGTGCGCAAATGACCCACTCCCGACGCGGGATGGTACTGACGACAAATAACAATACAGGACTCTTTAGAGACCCTGTTATTGTAATGAGTCCACTTGAAATCCTTTAACTCTGATCAATTGGAGGGCAAGTCTTGTGCAGTGTGACTGACCCGTGTGTGCTGCAGCTGAAACTCCACTTTTGCCTACTGCTGCTCGCACACAGTCTCGTGAGTGGGAAGGCCGAAGTTATGCTGCAGCGCAGACAGGCGAGCAGCAGCAGGGTGAGAATGCCGAAAGCACGCACAGACAGCCCTCACTTTCTGCAGCAGCTCTGATATATCAGTATACACCGTGGCGGTGTAGGTGGTAGCAGCGGTGGAGGAGGAGGAGGTAGCCAACACTTTTTTTTTTGTTTTTTGTTTTTTATTGGGGTAGCCCCCAAAATATTGGGACATATAGAAAAAGAAAACAAAGAATAAGTGCTTCAATGTTAGACAAAGAAAGAAACGAGAAAATATGGAGTCTTTAATGACTGGTACCTCCCTGTGGGGGATGACCCCTGTATAAAGTAGAATAAAGAAAAAGAGAATTGGAGGTAACAGTACTAAATTGTTAAAATACCGGGGAATCACTTTGATGGTATGCTGGATAAAGAAATGTATGGAATAAAACATCACTTTTAATCTTGTAGCTAAAAAACCCTTAAATATAAGGGCTAGATATATATCTATTAATGATATATCTATTCATTATATTATAATTATAATAGATATACATCTAGCCCTTATATTTAAGGGTTTTTTAGCTACAAGATTAAAAGTGACGTTTTCCACTATCGCCTGCTGCTGCTCGCACAGTCTCTCCATCATGTGCAAGGTGGAGTTCCACCTTGTGGGCACGTCTAGTATGAGGCGGTGAGTGGGAAGGCCAAAGTTACACTGCAGCACAATCAGGCGAGCAGCAGCAGGGTGAGAACGCCAAAAGTGCGCACAAATGGCCCCCACTCTGCAGCAGCTTTTTGCACCAATTTACCCCTGGCTGTGCTGAAATTGGTGGTGAAGGTGTTACGCTGCCTGGATGAGGTGATGATAGAGGAATAGGAAGCGGAGTAGGAGGAGGCAACAACAGGCAAAGAGAAATGCCCTGCAATCCTCGGTGGCGGAAGGACATGCGCCAAACTGATATCCGCCTCAGGCCCAGCCGCCACTACATTTGCCCAGTGTGCAGTTAGGGAGATATAGCGTCCCTGCCCGTGCTTACTGGTCCACGTATCTGTGGTTATGTGGGCCTTGCCACAGATCGAGTTGCGCAGTGCACACCTGATTTTGTCCGCCAAGTGGTTGTGCAGGGAAGGGATGGCTCGCCTGGGATGGCTCATCTGGCTTTGAGCCATGTACTGTGGGACAGCCACCGCCATCAGGTTTTTAAAACTGTCAGTCTCCACCAGATGGAATGACAGCATTTCAAAGGCCAGGAATTTTGAAATGCTGGCATTCAGGGCCAGGGATGGCGGGTGGCTAGGGGGGGACTTCCTCTTTCTCTCCAGTGTTTGGGAGACAGACAGCTGAGCGCTTCCATGGGACAGTGTGGAGATGCATTGCTGCTACATCTTCTGTTTGCAGGGTGGCAGGTGCCACTGTGACTCCAGAGGTGGAGGAAGAGGCCGAGACAGCAGCAGAGGAGGAAGCATGTAGATGCCTGGTCATGCAAGTTGTGCTCAGGTACACCTGGGTAGAGGAGAACTTTGTCCATGTCCAGGTGCCTCACCACAGCTGTGTGGGTGACTGGTTAGCTGACTTGGTGGGTTGCTGAGTGGGCAGAAACCAGCGGTACTCTGCCCTGCTGCCAGCGCTATCACGGGAGTAGACTGGTTGAAGCAAGGTTGTCGGAGGGAGAGATGACTGTCTCCCCTTTGGTTACACCGCTCGGTTGCTGGAGGGGGAGACTGACTGTCTCCCCTTTGGCTAAACAGCCCTGTCGCTGGGGGGCAGAACCGACCGTCCCTACCCCCTGTGCTGTAAGTGCAGAGACCACGGTCCCATCTGCACAGTTGTGGGATTTACTGTCCCCCCGGTACGTTAAGCTGCCGCTGGGGAGAGGGGGTAACAAGCTCCTCTCCCATATATACTTCCAGCCACGGGGGAGAGAGAACGACTGTCTCTACTCCTAATACAGAGTCCTGCTGCTGGGGAAATGAGACTGGGCTCTCTACAGGGAGTGCAGAATTATTAGGCAAATGAGTATTTTGACCACATCATCCTCTTTATGCATGTTGTCTTACTCCAAGCTGTATAGGCTCGAAAGCCTACTACCAATTAAGCATATTAGGTGATGTGCATCTCTGTAATGAGAAGGGGTGTGGTCTAATGACATCAACACCCTATATCAGGTGTGCATAATTATTAGGCAACTTCCTTTCCTTTGGCAAAATGGGTCAAAAGAAGGACTTGACAGGCTCAGAAAAGTCAAAAATAGTGAGATATCTTGCAGAGGGATGCAGCACTCTTAAAATTGCAAAGCTTCTGAAGCGTGATCATCGAACAATCAAGCGTTTCATTCAAAATAGTCAACAGGGTCGCAAGAAGCGTGTGGAAAAACCAAGGCGCAAAATAACTGCCCATGAACTGAGAAAAGTCAAGCGTGCAGCTGCCACGATGCCACTTGCCACCAGTTTGGCCATATTTCAGAGCTGCAACATCACTGGAGTGCCCAAAAGCACAAGGTGTGCAATACTCAGAGACATGGCCAAGGTAAGAAAGGCTGAAAGACGACCACCACTGAACAAGACACACAAGCTGAAACGTCAAGACTGGGCCAAGAAATATCTCAAGACTGATTTTTCTAAGGTTTTATGGACTGATGAAATGAGAGTGAGTCTTGATGGGCCAGATGGATGGGCCCGTGGCTGGATTGGTAAAGGGCAGAGAGCTCCAGTCCGACTCAGACGCCAGCAAGGTGGAGGTGGAGTACTGGTTTGGGCTGGTATCATCAAAGATGAGCTTGTGGGGCCTTTTCGGGTTGAGGATGGAGTCAAGCTCAACTCCCAGTCCTACTGCCAGTTCCTGGAAGACACCTTCTTCAAGCAGTGGTACAGGAAGAAGTCTGCATCCTTCAAGAAAAACATGATTTTCATGCAGGACAATGCTCCATCACACGCGTCCAAGTACTCCACAGCGTGGCTGGCAAGAAAGGGTATAAAAGAAGAAAATCTAATGACATGGCCTCCTTGTTCACCTGATCTGAACCCCATTGAGAACCTGTGGTCCATCATCAAATGTGAGATTTACAAGGAGGGAAAACAGTACACCTCTCTGAACAGTGTCTGGGAGGCTGTGGTTGCTGCTGCACGCAATGTTGATGGTGAACAGATTAAAACACTGACAGAATCCATGGATGGCAGGCTTTTGAGTGTCCTTGCAAAGAAAGGTGGCTATATTGGTCACTGATTTGTTTTTGTTTTGTTTTTGAATGTCAGAAATGTATATTTGTGAATGTTGAGATGTTATATTGGTTTCACTGGTAATAATAAATAATTGAAATGGGTATATATTTGTTTTTTGTTAAGTTGCCTAATAATTATGCACAGTAATAGTCACCTGCACACACAGATATCCCCCTAACATAGCTAAAACTAAAAACAAACTAAAACTACTTCCAAAAATATTCAGCTTTGATATTAATGAGTTTTTTGGGTTCATTGAGAACATGGTTGTTGTTCAATAATAAAATTAATCCTCAAAAATACAACTTGCCTAATAATTCTGCACTCCCTGTATTCCCTGTAGGGCACTCTGCCGCTGGGGAATGGAGACTGGGCTCCCAATTCCCTGCTGTATCTCCCGCTGGAGAATGGAGACTGGGCTCCCAATGACTCATACTGCCACTGGGGAATGGAGACTGGGCTCCCAATTCCCTGTAATTCACACTGCCGCTGGGGATCTGAGCCGACTGCCCAGCATCCCTGTGGCTCACCCTGCCACTGGGGAGGGAGGACGCTGCTCTCCTCTCCCTGCAAGGTACACTGCCGCTGGGGGACAGGGCCAACTATCTCTGTCCCCTGTAACTTAGCCTGCCGCTGGGGAATGGAGCTTGGGCTCCCAATTCCCTGCAATTCACTCTGCTGCTGGGGGACAGAAGCAACTATCTCTGTCCCCTGTAACTCAGCCTGCCGCTGGGGAATAGAGCTTGGCCTCCCAATTTCCTGCAATATCTCCCACTGGGGAATGGAGACTGGGCTCCCAATTCCCTGCAGGACCAGTGGAGAGACCTCGGTCCCATCTCCACCAGCCATCTGGGGTTCTTCCCAGTAACATTCTGCAATATCTGCCCAGCTGAATGGGTCTGGATCTGGGTCTCTGCTTCCCTGCTGAGCCTTCTCACTGGAGTGGAACAGATCTTGGTAGCCCTGCTCCAGCTCCATCTCTTGGGTCACTAGGTGGACCAGGTCTTGCTCAATCTCATGAGTGTCGTCCCAGTCATACCTGCTCTCCCTCCATTTCAAGAGATCACTTAACCAAGTTTGTGTAGAGCTCCCAAACTCAGGCTCTGAAAAAGCCTCCCATAACAAACCAGGACCATCAAACTCCTCTCCCTCCGGCTTGTCATGCTCAGCTGTCCAGGGCAGGTACTGTGCCCCATACCACCAGAGCGCCTGGTAGGCATCTTCTAGCCTAATCTCCTGCCATACCCGGAGCTCCAATTCCTTCAGAGCTCCAATTCCTGCAGAAGCGACTAGCCCTGTGGATGCCCTTCCTCCCCAGGAAGGGCATCCGCAGGGCTAGTCGCTTCTGCAATCGCTGGTCTTCCTTGGGGAGTCTCACCCCGCTGGTACTCCACAATGCCCAGTGCCTGGTACCAGATGCCTTTGCGAACTGCATCTCGGTCATCCATGACACCCTCATCGTACTCCACTATTGGTTCCATCCTGATGCTGTCAGGGTCACTGTACTCAGACATGCATTGCCCTCAATTTGTAAAATCCAAAGAAATGGTGTCTCCTGTAGCTGTCCTTCTGGCTGTAGGAACGATCCCACCTCTGCCACCAATTGTTACAGCACCCTCAGCATAAAAGGGTAAAACCACGATTTAGAAGATCTTCCCCTTCCAGAGACACAGGCACAGCTACTGCAGAACACCAATCCGCCGAACAGGAAACCATATGAATGCTGTAAACAGCCGAATAGGAAAAACCATACGAATAGGTTTACACTCCTAGCAGTCAAACTGGAACAGCATACAATAAATTCCCCCAAGAACAAGACAAGGCTCCGTTTTGAGGGTCAAGCAGGAACAGACAGAGCTGTGGGTTTATTCTTCTTATATACACATTATTACCATCCACAGGGTTTTGGAACACAACCAATAAACACATACAATACACTCAGACACTCCCACACAAAATCCTCCCTCTGCCTGTGATTCAATTACCTTACACAATGGGTAATGTAATTATAACAAGCAGAGAAATACAATTTTTCCACATTATTCATAACTTGAAAAGTGTGCATCACATTCACATAATCAGCATACTCCAAATACAAACATATGTTAAAATCATCCAAATTGGTCCAGTGGTTAAAAAAAAAATAGATCGTAGTCCTTTGTGACCAAAGGAAGCATGGCTTTTCTGCCCAAAACCAGTTTCACAGAGTCTTTTATCCTGGAGATAATTGGGAAGTAATCCAATATCTCCAAAGACAGAGGCAAAACTCCATTGAACACATGGCAGCAAAAGACAATAAAACACATAAAAATATATAACTGTGCAGCCATTGCACAAAACAGGTACATTGAACATATCCCCAGATAGCTCAGATCGGAGCGCACATTATTACTGAATGGTGCTCAGAGCACACACATACAGTTCAATTGCCATGGAGCCAAAGTCTTTCCCATAGTCTTTCATTATACGAATGGGCTCCATGGCATAGCTATCTGGGGTATCACCGCTCAAACAGGACAAGCACCAAATGACCCGGCTTTCGTGTCTTTGCAGGGGAAAATCAAACCTTTTAACATGGGGCCATAATCCAAAGGCAACAGGCGAGCAACCAGGCTTCTCCAATGCAATGTGGCGAGATTGGTCTCGTCACATCAATATTTACATTAAAAAGGCTGCAGGGACATGCAATAGACTCAACTACATTAAGCTATATTTGTTCTGGTGATAGTATCCCTTTAATGTTGAAACATGGCTAGAATAATTCTTATAAATTCAATGCAAAAACAAGAATAAAACAAATATTACAATTATAATATTAAAACAAGGTAACTTGCCTAATAGTTTGATGAATTTGATGTTTGAGCTAAAATAGCATAATTCTCACTGTATAGCAACTTGCTAGGAGCAAAATAGTGGGGATAATTTTTATAAATAATGAGAAATAAGAAGCTTTGTTGATTTTGTTGCAGTTGATCTAATAATGTTACTGGATTGGATTCATACCCTTGAAGAGATCCTAGAGTTTCTCAACAATTTTTTTTTCTATTTAATATTTTTGTTTTAATATAATCTTTTTGATTACACTTACTATTTATATTTCTTACAGGGAAGGGTGAATAGCAGTCAACCTGTATGTGTGAATTCTATAATAGTTAAATTATGCCAATGATAACGTAAGCTTTAATTTCTCACTATAAAGGAAATTTTATGTATGTGGTAACCACCTGTTTATGAAGTTCACTTCAACTGATACAATTATTCAAAACAACTTCCAAAGCATTATAGAAATTCACATCATACTCAGATGTTTAGTGATCTGCGTGAACTATACAAAATCAATCAGCAATTTATTTCTTGGGAAAGAAAACAGGATATAGTATGCATACATTATGAAAACAATAAAAATCTGGCAGGTTAATGTCTAACTTTAACAGAAACCTGGTTCTTACAACCTGAGGAACCCATGGAAGGTGGCTAGTGGCTAACCTTGGTTCCCACGTTCACATGGCAACCAAAAACATTCTGCACATAAACTGATTTTACAAGCTGTCTTTCTCTCCGTATTAATATACAATAAGTCACCTATTTTAGTATGGTCAGGAATGGGCAAGTTACTAATATGCCGCTATTGTGTGCACTTACAAGGAAATGTTTATTCTTTAAAGGACCACTCTAGGCACCCAGACCACTTCAGCTTAATGAAGTGGTCTGGGTGCCAGGTCCAGCTAGGGTTAACCCATTTTTTCATAAACATAGCAGTTTCAGAGAAACTGCTATGTTTATGAATGGGTTAAGCCTTCCCCTATTTCCTCTAGTGGCTGTCTCATTGACAGCCACTAGAGGCGCTTGCGTGCTTCTCACTGTGATTTTCACAGTGAGAGCACGCCAGCGTCCATAGGAAAGCATTATGAATGCTTTCCTATGTGACCGGCTGAATGCGCGCGCAGCTCTTGCCGCGCGTGCGCATTCAGCCGACGGGGAGGAGAAGAGGAGGATCGGAGGAGGAGAGCTCTCCACCCAGCGCTGGAAAGAGGTAAGTTTTAACCCCTTTCCCCTTTCCAGAGCCGGGCAGGAGGGGGTCCCTGAGGGTGGGGGCACCCTCAGGGCACTATAGTGCCAGGAAAATGAGTATGTTTTCCTGGCACTATAGTGGTCCTTTAAGGATATTTAGTGAGGTTTTCAAGCCGAACTGAGTGGTTTTATTTGAGATAGTAAGGTCACGTAGTTCTGCAGTAAATCATCAGTTATGCATCAGTTATGGTACAATTGTCCTGTCCTTAAGTGGTCAGATCATTCTCGCATAATCTAACAGTCTATCCAGACGATCTCTAGTAGTATGTCATGTCAAGTTTATTGTAATCTTTTGCAGATTACAAGGTACCTGGCAGCGACTCGCTTGTTTCTTCACTAACTCTATCCTTAACCCCAGGTGGATTGCCTATCATATACAGGTCTTATACATTCATATATGGGTCTGATCTACATACAAGTTCTGTTGACAATGGTTTGCCGTTTCCATTTGATTTAGGTCTCCCTCCTTATATAAAGATCCCTGTTTTGTCGCACGGCGGACCTTTCGGGTACTCACTTTACCAACAGGTACAAGACTCTCGAACCCCCCCCATTAGCCTGAATTTTTCTATATGGTTACTGTCCGATAGGGAAGTAGCTGGCCATTTAGGTTCTTGATCCAGACACTCTCCCCGTGAGACCTTAACCCATCCTCCACACAAGAAGTTATACGCCACACGGGCCAAATCATAGTTAGCCACCTCGCTCGTTGCATAGAAAGGGCATGACTCTCTTGCTATCTTATGCTTAATGGTCACCAAGAGGCCGACCACGACGTTAGGTGGCAAACATTCCCCTCGTGCCAACACTTAGGTAGAGCCTCTGAAGCCGCTTAGCATCTCGTGAGGGCTCACCTGTAACCAATTAGTGAATCATTTCGCCACTTGGCACTAGCTAGTCTGCCAGTAACATCCCCGGTTCTAAGTGGTAGTTGTTACAAACTGCCATTTGTAACTGTTATTTAATTTGACAAATTGCCCTGCTTCCCTGTGTTATGGAGAAGCCTAATTGCCAACCTTCTGCCCCATGACTATGGACCTAGTGTGTATGGCGATTTGACTGTATTTGTGGGATCTGAGCGCTATTTGGATATATTGAGCGCTCAGATCCAAGCCATCTGGGGATAGGTTGAATGTGGGGGTTCTGTTCAGATCAATAGGAGTTGTGTATTTTTGTGTCTTTTTGTGTCTTTTGCTAACATGTGGTTAATGGAGTCTGCCTCTATCCCTGGATAATTGGATTACTTTCCCCATTGTCCAGGATAGAGGCCTCTGTAAAACCGGTTTGGGCCAGAAAACCATGCTGCCAGCCAGGCCCTAAAAGACACTTTTGCTAACTTTTGAACCCCTTGTCTGATTTGTGCCATTTTTTCTAATATGTTGCTCCCCTTAATGGATTGATTCCAAATATGTAGATTTTATGAAGATTGGATGTGTAGTTTGGAAGTTATAGTACATGTATAAAAACTGTATTTTTACAGTTCTGTTTTAATTATGTTATGTGATTATCTGAGGGATGGGAATTTCCCCGAATGTATATTGTTCCGATTGGTTATACTGCTAATTATGTGGGTGTCTCCCTTGCATGGGCAGAATCTCATAAAAGCAGAGTGTGTGCCATTAAACATCAGATCTTCTTGACCCTCAATACGTAGCCTTGTCTCGTTATTGGAGGGAACTGCTATATCACACTGGGGATTGCCATGTTCTGCATACTCCCCTGAGCTTTTAATCACTTAGCTCTTTTAAGAGCTGTTCCTGTTACGCTCTCCTGGAGGAGAGAGGTCTTCCCCACACGGTCCTGGAGGACAGAAGCTGATCCAGGGTGGAAGGAAGACGGCGAGACTCCAGTTAAGCTACGGCGGTTGTGGAGTCTGCGGTGGTTGTGGTGTCGGCTGCAGTGTTTGGAGTCCTCAGGAAGCGCTAGGAGCATCCATCAACGGAGGGTACTCGGTCAGAGTACAGGGAGCTCCGTTACAGTAGTGTTGCTGTTTTTCAGTATGTCTCAGGTTCCCTTTCCCAGCTAGGGCCAGGAAAGCGGAGCTATTCAGGCTCATGCGAGCCAACACGAATGATATAGATGCAGGTGAGGACACAATTAGCTCTAATGACTCCAAACTCCACACGATGATCGCCTCACTGGTGTCCTCCATGAGGCTAATCAATGATAGGCTTGAGAAACTGGAAGCAGTGTAGGTGGAAGTGGCGGTGGAGGAGGTAGCCAGCACTGTTTTTATTTTTTTCTAATTGGGGTAGCCTGCAAAATATTGGGACATACAAAAAATGAAAACTCTGTTCAGCAGAGCGACTGACCCATGCGTGCTGTAGCTGAAACTCTACTATCGCCTGCTGCTGCTCGCACAGTCTCATGAGGTGGTGAGCAGGAAGGTCAAAGTTACGCTGCAGCGTAGACAGGCAAGCAGCAGCAGGGTGAGAATGCCAAAAACGCGCACAGACAGACCGCACTTTCTGCAGCAGCTCTGATATATATGGGTAGTTTTTCAGGAATTTCTGCATCACCCAATTCAGCACATGCGCCAGGCAAGGGATGTGCGTCAAACCGGCTAGGCTCAGAGCTGCTACGAGATTTCGCCTATTATCGCACACCACCAGGCCGGGCTTGAGGCTCAGTGGCAACAACCACTCATCGGTCTGTTGTTCCATGCCCGTCCACAGCTCCTGCGCGGTGTGGGGTTTTCCCCCCAAGCATATGAGTTTAAAAACCGCCTGCTGTGGTTTCCCCCTGGCTGTGCTGAAGTTGGTGGTGAAGGTGTTATGCTGACCCATCTGGAGGTGATAGAGGAGGAGGAGGAAGAAGCGGAGTCGGAGGAGGAGGCAACAGGAGGCAAAGCTGTGTACCCAAATAAAGATTGTCAAACGTTGTATCCTGGAACTGTGTCCCATCCGGTTACTGAGGAAATGGGTCTGACCTATTCTAACCAAAGGGGATAACCATCAGTTATTCAGGTCCAGCTTCAATTGGTGGCAAGCGGCCACCTGCCATGTCCCTGCCAACAGACCCATGGACTACAGTGCTCTAAAGCGACCTACACTACAGGACTTGTGTGGAGCCAGAGAAATAATGCCTGGTGGGCATAACAAGGCCGAATTGACTGCTGCGCACATGGAGGACGACCAGGCATGAAGTGAGGCAACGAACCCCAGCCAGGAGCCGGAGATGAGGAGGAAGTGAGCAAGGAGGTGTAATGGCGCCTGGCATATTACCAAGAGCCACCCTCAGAGGAGATTGTCAGCAGGACCTTTTTGGAGGTGCAAGCCTATGTTCTTGCCAATAGACACAGGGCGTCCTCCATGAACCCAGATGAAGGAAGAAGGGAGCAGAGGGCGCCGGGAAGCACAACCAACCTGTCCCACAAGCTACCATACAATGCCTTCAAAGACTTCAAGGAAGCATAAGAAGGCATCGATGACTTTTTACAAGACTTTGAGCGCCAGTGCCTACTCCAAGACGTGGATCCCAGCGACTGGGTCACCATCCTGGCCAGCAAACTAGTGGGGAAGGCAGCGGATATTTACTGGGCTGTACCAGAAGAGCAGATCAGAGACTATCACTTTATTACCCAAATCCTCCTGGCCCAGTATGCGGTCACCCCCGAGCAATACCGCCGAAAGTTTAGAGAGACCCGGAAAGGGGAGAAGGACTCCCATGCGGAATGGGCATGCCGCATCACAAGGTCCACCCAGAACTGGCTCAACTCCCATCAAGCCAAGTTCCCGGAGGAGATCACCCAGCTCGTCATGCTAAAGAACTTTTTCAATGGGCTCCCCAACGACAACGCATTCGGATGTCATCCATATCAACGTTCAGTGCCACTTTCTGCACCTACCATGGTGACCACAGGTAACGGGGAATCAGGGTTGATTCCGGAGAGGGAGCCTGAGAAAAGGCTACCACATGCAAGGAAGGCAGCAGGTGCGCAAATGACCCACTCCCGACGCGGGATGGTAGTGACGACAAATAACAATATAGGACTTTTTAGAGACCCTGTAATTGTAATGAGTCCACTTGAAATCCTTTAACTCTGATCAATTGGAGGGCAAGTCTTGTGCAGTGTGACTGACCCGTGTGTGCTGCAGCTGAAACTCCACTTTTGCCTACTGCTGCTCGCACAGTCTCGTGAGTGGGAAGGCCGAAGTTATGCTGCAGCGCAGACAGGCGCGCAGCCGCAGGGTGAGAATGCCGAAAGCACACACAGACAGCCTCACTTTCTGCAGCAGCTCTGATATATCAGTATACACCGTGGCGGTGTAGGTGGAAGCAGCCGTGGAGGAGGAGGAGGTAGCCAACACTGTTTTTTTGTTTTTTTTATTGGGGTAGCCCCCAAAATATTGGGACATATAGAAAAAGAAAACAAAGAATAAGTGCTTCAATGTTAGACAAAGAAAGAAACGAGAAAATATGGAGTCTTTAATGACTGGTACCTCCCTGTGGGGGATGACCCCTGTATAAAGTAGAATAAAGAAAAAGAGAATTGGAGGTTGTGACAGACCCATCTGTCTGGATTAAAAGTACTGTGTTCGTCTGTTTTGCCGGTTGCATGAATTTCCCCATTCGTATGCTTTGTTTAAGGGAATGTCGGTTTTTGTCGAACGGAACTACCGAACGGACGGCCACCCAGAAGAGAAGTGTGCTGCTGGTTAACCAATTGATCCCAATTAGAACGTTGCGGTTAACCACAGACACTTCTCAATTAAAACCGAATGCCGGGTGGTCGTCGTTCGTATGTCGACCACGAGGCGGCGGCCATTTTAACCATGCGAAAGACCAGCGGTGTTCGACCATTATTTAATGGATCTGAAAACGGACACTTTTTCAACCGAACACCGCTGAAGCCGTCAACCTCCCCTTCTCAATCGACAAAAGCATGCGAATGCCGGCCGTTTGGGAGATTCAACAACACGAATGGACTTAACCCAGATAGCCGTCCCATGGAGTCAATCCCATAACGAAGAACTGTAATAGACTTTGACTCCATGGCGATTGAACTATGCGTATGGGATCTGAGCGCTATTCGCCAATAATATGCACTCAGATCCAGGCAATCTGGGGATGTGTTACACGAATGCAATATGTTCGGCAGTTATGAGGTTATAGATTTTTATGTGTTTTGTGACTTGTATTTAAAATGGCGATTTGCCTCTTCTCAAGGAGATAATTGAATTACTTCCCAATTATCCCCGAGCAGAGGGGAGGGAACTGTGATGCATGATGGGAATATTGTGGGGATGTGTGTCCAAAATGTCCCCATGTCTTTCTGTAATTCAAGTCTCCCATTTGGTCCCCTAGGGGAGTGTCCACCATGTGGGAGACCTGCATAAATACCGGGCAGGTAGCCCATAGTAAATCAGTTCGTGTTTTACCCTCAAAGCGGAGCTTGGTCTCGTTATTGGGGGGGATTTTATTACTGACGACTAGAGACTGCTTATTTGGATTATTTGCCGCTTGGATATTGGCGTTCGGTTACTATTGGCGGTTAGTGGATTTGGAGCTCGTGAAGGGAAAGAGCCGTACAGGTACCGTTCGGGAGTTTGGAGTGTTCCCTAGCTGGCGGTTCACATGGTTTTACTATACCCGCTACCAGACCACATTATTGCGAACGGGGAGCATTCGCTAAACTGCGGTTTGTGCATTTTATTACTGGAGGTACCGTAACAGAGGTAACAGTACTAGATGGTTAAAATACCGGGGAATCACTTTGATGGTATGCTGGATAAAGAAATGTATGGAATAAAACATCACTTTTAATCTTGTAGCTAAAAAACCCTTAAATATAAGGGCTAGATATATATCTATTAATGATATATCTATTCATTAAGTGTTCTTGCAACACTTATTGTTATCTCACATATATTATTAAGTGTTCTTGCATAGCAAGACCTCTTAATGTTATCTCACATATATATTATTATTAAGTGTTCTTGCATAGCAAGACCACTTAATGTTATCTCACATATATATTATTAAGTGTTCTTGCATAGCAAGACCACTTAATGTTATC